>JASVEL010002427.1:0-363577 GCA_032618575.1 Nicotiana noctiflora | reverse complement strand
CAAGTGATGCCGAAATGTTAATATGAGATTAAACTCAAGTCATTTACAAGCCTTGATAGAGACTCGAATCATCAGATGTCACACCTCCTTTTGGCGCGCCCCGCTACCCGGGGGTAGGAGCGCAAGGGAGTTTTTCCAATTTTGACAATGTTCGAAACGGGATTATTTTATTTATTTCAGAGTCGCCACTTGGAATAAATTAAGGTGTCCCAAGTCACCGATTTATTTAAATCCCGAATCGAGGAAATTTCGACTTTCTAAATGAAGTCCGCGAACCAGAAATTCTAAGTAAGGAATTCTGTTGACCCGAGGGAAGGTGTTAGGCACCCCCGGATCCCGTGGTTCTAGCACGGTCGCTTCAATTATTATAAATGGCTAAAATATCCTGATTTTATACATGTTTATAAATTATATGCTTTAATTAAACTTTAAACCGCTCTATTAATTTGAAACCTGACCCGAAGAAAACAAAAAACTAATTACAACAGACTCGGACTTTTGACAAATAAAAAATATATCTGAATTACTTACTTTGAAACTATGCCGATTAAAGTCGTTGTAATACTAAAACAAGGAATCAATTTATTTGACAATATATCCCTTAAAAATTATTTCTGATTAAAGACCTTATACAAGATAATAGCTTAAAAGATTGCCTAAAACAAAATATAAATTAGTAAAAATTTAATCGACTATGCCGGGTGTGAGTATTTCGTCATGGTTCATTACTTGGCATAAGATTATCCATAATATAGTGCGCTCCAATTTATTTATTTATTTATTTATTCTATTTTGCTAGGCTAACCGCTAACGCAATAGGATACCTAATGGTAATCTTAAATCCCTTTTGTTGAAATTCTAACGTCTATTTTTACAAATAACTGTATCTTAAACTACAAGCAAACTATGACTAAAAAATGTCAAAAGCATAAATCACTTAACAATCCTAAGTATTTCATCATTTAAGGGAATCAAATAACGCTAGAGGCTTAACATATGAGTTCTTTCAAGTTTCAGTTTATAAACTTTCTACAAAACTTAAATCGAATCAATTCTAGTTGTATAACAAGGTACAGTAAAGCCTCATTGCTAAATCATAGAACAAAACTAAACAAAAGGTAAGAAAAATAAACTATTTTTGCTTCAACATCTTTATATCAACTTCTTTTGTCAATTTGCAATTATTCTCGGCCAGTGTGGTTACAAGAATATACCTGGAATTCAAAGCAAAATATGGAGGAAAGGATCAATAGACAAAGCAATAGTGAGCAGCAACAAGAACAGTGACTAACAGCAACAATGAGCAGCGAACAAGAGTTTTGAGCAACAGAAAATCCCAACCAACACAGCAAATCAATGATTGGATGATAACCAAATTCAAAACAGCATCAAAACAGTGAATGAAGATCCTCAGAATAGTTTCAAAATCAGCTTGGAACTCTAAAACCAATGCAACAGTGTAAGAGGATAGAATTTCACTCCTTCTTTTGGCTAAATATCACTCTTGAAACTCATTTAAAACACTTTCAACAAACAAAGACTCTCTAAGAAAATCCGACGGCTTTTCTTTCTCACAATGATTCTGAAAGATATCAAAATAAAACAGAATGCTTCAACTAACTTCACTGTAAGAAACAGAAGATGAAAGCTCTCAATTAAACTCTCAATCTGTGAATCTCTCTGTTTTCCAGTGAATGCCTCTCTGTTTCTTCTTTAGAATTCTCTCAAGTGATTTTTAGCTCTCAATGTGTTATGCCAGAGAACTTTTCTATGTGTGTATTTTGTGTGTTCTCAAAAATGTGTGAATTCCAGAGAGTATTTCACTGTCTGTGTGTGTGTTTACTGTCCATTTTCCAGGGAGTCTTTCTTCATTTTATAGCCTTCAAAACTCAGATTAACAACATATTTAATTACTCCAGATCTGTCCAGCACATTATTCTCTCCTTTTTTGCACTTTTCAGCTGTATAAACATGCCTCTACCCCTTTAAACAGCCCTAAAGTGCAGAAACTATATGGGATACCTGCTGTCCAGCAGGTTCCACTGCCTAAACATGTGCCTTGCACCCTCAAATTTCTATCCTAAGCTAAACAACTATATCCAATCATTTTTTATTAACTCACAGCTAGTTAAACTCTATGATTCAAACAGCTATAACCAATTCCAATCCTATATTAGAATCAACAATGGTTCAAAACAAACAATCCAACAACCAACTCAACATTCTGAAACAAACAACAAACCGAAAAGATTTTCAATCAAGCAAACAGTGAAACACTGCCCGGAATTTCAAACAACAAATTTGCGAATTGAAACGACGACATTCGTTAAGTCGAATCACAACATGTATGATCGACAACAAAAGCCGACAAACAAATTCTCAAATTTGTATACCCCAAAGCCGAGAGAAAAGAAAAGAAATGAAGCAAATACGAAACTAAATGTTCGACGACGCTAATCGACGCGAACCTGTATTCAACAACATCGGTAATCCAATAGACAAGGCAGAATTTCAGAATCGACAAATTCAATGAAACAGTGTTTCGGCCAAAGCAGAGGAAAGAAGGAAAATGATCACAACTAATCGACGACGCTAATCGACGCAAACACACATTCTATATTATTCGATTAGCCGATTACGATATGCGTAATCGACAAACAAATCCGACAAAGCAGAGACTAACAATTTCGGACAGCATGTATAAATTCAATATCAAACAACTTAACGATATTAACAACGAATCGAATTCGATTCACAATCACTCGTTAAACAACGAAGAATAACAAACAATCAAGTCGACCAAATAAAAGGTCCCAAGAGATGAAGAAGAAAACCGAGAGTTTGATGAAATCACAACAATAATCAATAACAAACGAAGACTAACTAAACGACGAGTATAATTAAACAAAAATAGAGAAGAAAAAGGAAATACCTTGAAGCAAAAGAATGGGGCTCGGCCGAATTGGATTCGAGATTGTGTATTTGAAGTTAAACGGACTTTAATTGAAATGTTTTCAAGCGAAAACGTTTCAATTAAAGTCTATTGACTTCAACACCTTCAATTCTTGATAAAAATCTTCAACCCGAAATTTAGGGTTCTTGACACATGGATTTGGGGTTCGACGATTTTCGGCTAGATTCGAACCGGATTAAGGGTGGTGTGGTGGTTAGGGAGGTGAGGTGAGGGTGTGGTATCAATTTGGGGTGGTTTGGGATAAATTTTTGAATTTCAACTAGTTTCGATCTAAAATCCGAGACGTTTGGGGACGATTTGAAACTAATGGTTGCCGGATTCGTGTTGAGGGGGAGAAGGGGAAGCTATGGTGTTAAAATGGGGTGATTTGGAGTGCAACCGCCGGCGGAGGTGATTTCCGGCCGGCGGCGCACGGCGGGGACGGTGGAGGCGTTGAAGAAGAAGAGAAGGAGGGGGCGGCGGCTGCTTCTCTGAATAGGGTAAGGTGATAATTGAATTGAGAGAAGGGTTTGGGGGGTTGTTTGGTAAGTTAAAATGGAGAATTAATCTCAGCCGTTAGATTAAACAAATCCAACGGCTGGGATCAATTGGATCGAATGGAATGGGCTGGGGCAGATAAGGTTGGGGTATAATTGTATTGGGCCTGGTCTTGGTTTTGATTGTGTGGCCCAATCCGAATTTGTACTCCTAATTATTTCCTTTTCTCTTCTCTTTTTAATTTTAATTCTCAATTTATTAAAACAAAAAAAATTCTAATTACACTACAAAGTCAATTAAATTATAAGAAATACTAATTAGGTTATATGAACAAATAACACACTCAATTTAAACACCAATTAAATATAAATCACACAATTAGGCATTTAAATACTAGAAAAGCAAAAATACATATTTTTGTGATTTTATTTTGCAAAAAATAAACTTAAACTACCCCTAATTGCAAAGTTAGATAAAAAATGTAAATATGACCTATTTTTGTATTTTTATTAATTTAAACACATATAATCATGCATATACAAAATGCAAACAATTACCAGAAAATAACACGAAAATTCAACAAAAATACACATCGTAAAAATAGACGATTTTTGTTTTGATTTTGTGGGAGTAATTCATGTTAGGCAAAAATCACGTGCTCACAGCTGCCCCTCTTTGCGCGAAAACTACGAAGAGTTTTTCGTGCAAAGATAAATGAGCAAATATGAGCGATTTTTGCCCGTTTGAATACTCCGTGGGAAGCATTTTGAAAAAGTTTGACCGAGCCTTTGCTTCGGAGGCCTCCTACATATCCTGGGCTAAACAGGAATCAGGTCAATGTAGTTCGGAAGTTTTGGTAGCCGGGACTACCGTGGACTGACATTTTGCTGTTACTGTTGCTATCGTTGCTGCATGTTGCTGTTTTACTGCTTACTGATCTCCTTATTACACCAAAAGAAATTAAAGTCGAACTAGCTATGCTATCAAACTATGAGTTACAAGATTCCTATCTATGATTCTCTTGAAAACTTGATCTTGAATCTTAGCTGATTTGCTGTAGACCTCGATCTGAATCTTGATGCTCCACAAGCTGTACGTGCTCGTTTATTTCCGTAACATTGAGTGAAACGGAGTCGGCGGAGCTTGTTACTTCAATCATTTTCTGAGCAATCCGCGCCTTTGTTTACTCCAACGTTTGAAAATCTTTTCTCTCGGTTCTTTTCTTCTTTTCTTCACTCCGGATTGATGTTCCATTTGTAGGTTATCTCGATCCTTGCATCCCGAGGTCAAACCTATTTAGACAACAAAACAAACAAACGAACGAAATTTTTCTGCCCCAGTTTTGCTAGGAAAATTTCGTGAGTTAGTTGTGACACAGAAAGTGATTAAAAGACTCTTCGGTATTGGGTAAGAAAGTCATGATTTCACAAAGGTTCAAACGGCTTTCTGGCCGGGATTTTGTAGAAGAGTTTCACGGCTTTCTGGCCGGAATTCAAACAATATCTAACGATTTTGGCCGTCAGATCCTCGGTTTTTTTGGCCGGGATAAAAATAAATGACTCCGCAGTTTTCCGACTGGGAGATCCTCGATTTTCTGACCGGGATAAAAGTTTCACGGCTCGCCGAATTCAAACAATATCTAACGGTTTTTCGTCCGCAGATCCTCGTTTTTTGGCCGGGTAAAAGTAAATGGCTCAGCTTTTCCGATTGGGAGATCCTCGGTTTTCGACAACATCTAACGGTTTTTGGCCGTCGCATCCTCGGTTTTTCGGCCGGGGTAAAGGTAAATGGCTCGCTTTTCCGACCGGAGATCCTCGGTTTTCGACCGGGATAAAAGTTTCACGCTTTCGGTCGAATTCAAACAATATCTAACGGTTTTTTGGCCGTCGATCCTCGGCTTTTTGGTCGGGTAAAAGTAAATGGCTCCACAGCTTTGACTCGGGAGATCCTCGGTTTCTGACCGGATAAAAGTTTCACGCGCTTTCCGGCCGGAATTCAAACAATATCTAACGGTTTTTGGCCGTCGGATCCTCGGTTTTTGGCCGGGTAAAAGTAAATGGCTCTGCAGTTTTCGACCGGGAGATCCTCGGTTTTTTCGCCGGGATAAGAGTTTCACCGCTTTCTGGTCGAATTCAAACAATGCCTAACGGTTTTTTGGCCGTCGACCCTCGGTTTTTTGGCCGGGGTAAAGTAAATGGCTCCACAGTTTTGACTGGGAGATCCTCGGTTTTCCGACCGGGATAAAAGTTTCACGGCTTTCGGCCGAATTCAAGCAATATCTAACGGTTTTGGCCGTCGGATCCTCGTTTTTGGTCGGGGTAAAGTAAATGGCTCCGCAGCTTTTCGACCGGGAGATCCTCGGTTTCCGACCGGATAAAAGTTTCACGGCTTTCTGGTCGAATTCAAACAATATCTAACGGTTTTTGGCCGTCGGATCCTCGGTTTTTTGGTCGGGTAAAAGTAAATGGTTCCGTAGTTTTATCGGGAGATCCTCGGTTTTCGACCGGATAAAAGTTTCACGCTTTCTGCCGGAATCAAACAATATCTAACGGTTTTTTGGCCGTCGTATCCTCGGTTTTTTGGTCGGGTAAAGTAAACGGCTCCGCGTTTTCTGATCGGGAGATCCTCGGTTTCACGACCGGATAAAAGTTTCACGCTTTCTGGCCGAATTCAAACAAATTCTAACGGTTTTTGGCCGTCAGATCCTCGGTTTTTTGGCCGGTAAAGTAAATGGCTCCGCAGTTTTCTGACCGGGAGATCCTCGGTTTCTGACCGGATAAAAGTTTCACGGCTTCCGGCCGAATTCAAACAATATCTAACGGTTTTTGGCCGTCGATCCCTGGTTTTTGGCCGGGGTAAAGTAAACGGCTCCGCAGTTTTCGACCGGGAGATCCTCGGTTTTCTCGACCGGATAAAAGTTTCACGGCTTCGGGCGAATTCAAACAAATTCTAACGGTTTTTGGCCGTCGATCCTCGGCTTTTTGGCCGGGTAAAAGTAAATGGCTCCGCAGCTTTTCGACCGGGAGATCCTCGTTTTCTGACCGGATAAAAGTTTCACGGCTTTCGGCCGGAATTCAAACAATATCTAACGGTTTTTTGGCCGTCGGATCCTCGGTTTTTGGCCGGGGTAAAAGTAAACGGCTCCGCAGCTTTCTGACTGGGAGATCCTCGGTTTTCTGACCGGGATAAAAGTTTCACGGCTTTCTGGCCGGAATTCAAACAAATATCTAACGGTTTTTGGCCGTCGATCCTCGGTTTTTGGTCGGGTAAAAGTAAACGGCTCCGCAGCTTTCTGACCGGGAGATCCTCGTTTTCTGACCGGATAAAAGTTTCACGGCTTTCGTTTTAACCATCTCGGTTTTTTCGACCGGGGTCCAAACAGATATTGGACTGGATATGATTTGATTCTCTTTTCGGAGTTTTCATTTTCTTTTCTTTCATTTTTTTTTTGGCCTTCTTTTAGGCGTTCTTTTTAAATATCAACAAATGCATAGGATAAATCTCTAAAAGAAACTTACCTTTTTATGTGTTTTCCTTGTTCCAAAGCCATTTCAAAGCTTGCGTATTTCACTTATTTGAGTGGTACCTTCTTCTTGCACAATTAAACATACCTGCTTTCAACAAAGAACATTTTATCAGTTGAAAAAAGTGGTTGGCTTTGCGGCCTTGGTTATCTTCATTGCTTGATTGTTTCCCCATTTCATTGAGAAGTTCGCTACCAATTGTCTTTGGGGTGACTTCCTTTCAAACCGACCGGGTTCATTCCCAGAATTCCATGGGGATTTTCCGTGTAGGTTCCATCCTTCTGCCTTATTCCGTCTCTTCTAAGACCTTAGCCTTTGATTTCCATTTCCTTTCTAAAACTCTTTTCCTTTGGAAACAATCGATCATTACGATCCAATCGTGGATTGTAACAATACACCACTGAGGCTGTTTTTCTTTTCTTCTTTACCAGGCGGAGTCCTGTAAAACCGGTCCCGTCACCTTCCTTTGTAGTAGTTTCAGAATTAAAATTAAACCGAAAGGGATTCAAAGAAGAAGAATGAATCAAAGAATGGAAAAACGTATCAAAGATAGAGGAGTCCCTTTCGAGGGAGAAAAGAAGGACTTATCTGAGGTATACGCTGACTTTAACCAACATGACATGCTCCTCCGACTAGATGCTTGATCGTCACAAAACTCCCATTTTCTTATGAACCAAAACGGGTCTATATTTCCGAGCTAAGGAGCCGTGCCGAGACCTCTCGTGGTGAAACAAACTTTTTGGTTGATAGCGCCCTTTGCGGGTTTTCGCCAATCGACCTCTCTCATTTCTCTTCTTACCATCGCCAGGATAGCACTCTTTGCGAGTTTTTACCAACAAGCTCTCTCATTTTGTATTTCTCTACTTCCATCGTCTTATGGTGCCCGAAGGTTTTCACCAATAAGACTCTCTCATTTTATTTCTTTTCATTCCAGGAACCTCGGATCGCAACAATGATGTTCTCACAATTTCCAATCGATCTCGAAGGACTTGTACTCGGTTCGGGTAACAAGAATTGTAAACAAAATTACAACTTTGGAATCATCTTGACGGATCTTAAACCGAATCAAAATATCATCTGCCCCAGTTTCATTTTTGGGAAAACCGGGATTTTTGTTTTGGTGTGACTGAACCTCAGGGAGAGGTTGCCTACGTATCCTTTCGGAATCAAGTCAGAACGTAGTTCAGGAACTTTGTTTTTGTTTTGTTTGTTTTCTTTTTTTTTTTTTTTTTTTTTTTTTTTTTTTGGTTTGGTTTGGATTCCAAAGCGGGTAGCCAAAAGAAGGTAGCCGGCTCAAAGGGTTTACAAAAGGGTTGGTAGTGTTTGGGTAGCGGGAATAAAAGCCTTCAATCATTTCGATTTGCGAGGACCTCATTGAAGCAAATTCAGACATAATACCTTTTCACAGCATCTACATTCACAGCATCTGCATTCACAGCCGTTCCTTCCATGTCTCCCAAGTATAATGCCCCTCTTGGCAGTATCTTCCTAATGATGTATGGTCCCTTCCAATTAGGAGCGAATTTTCCTTTCGCTTCCTCATGATGTGGAAGAATGCGTCTTAAAACCAACTGACCTACTTCGAAATTTCTCGGTCGTACTTTCTTGTTGTAAGCACGAGCCATTCTTTTTTGGTACAGTTGTCCATGACAGACCGCAGCCATTCGCTTTTCATCGATCAAAGTTAATTGTTCCAAACGAGTCTTAACCCACTCGCTATCTTCAATCTCTGCTTCAACAATTGTACGAAGTGAAGGAATTTCTACCTCTGCCGGTATCACAGCCTCGGTTCCATAGACTAGCAGGTATGGAGTTGCTCCCACCGATGTGCGTACTGTAGTACGGTATCCCAATAAAGCGAACGGTAATTGTTCATGCCATTGTCTAGAACTTTGGATTGTCTTTCTCAAAATCTTCTTAATGTTTTTGTTTGCTGCTTCCACGGCACCATTGGCTTTGGGCCGATAAGGGGTGGAGTTCCTATGCGTTATTTTGAATTGCTCGCATATTTCTTCCATCAAATGACTGTTCAAATTTGCAGCATTGTCCGTGATGATAGTTGCGGGTATACCAAAACGACAGATAAGATTTGAGTGTACAAAATCCACCACCGCTTTCTTGGTGACTGATTTGAGAGTGACGACTTCGACCCATTTTGTGAAGTAGTCGATAGCCACCAATATGAATCGGTGTCCATTCGAAGCTTTCGGCTCAATCGGGCCGATGACATCCATTCCCCAAGCGACAAATGGCCACGGCGCTGACATAGGATGCAGCTCAGTTGGAGGTGCATGAATCAGATCTCCATGTACCTGACATTGATGGCATTTTCGGACAAAACCGAAACAATCTTTCTCCATGGTCATCCAATAATATCCTGCTCGAAGGATTTTCTTGGCTAAGACATACCCATTCATATGAGGCCCGCATACTCCCGCATGTACTTCGTGCATGATTCTTCCTGCTTCTTCGGCATCAACACACCTTAAAAGGTTAAGATCTGGGGTTCTTTTGTACATGACCTCGCCGCTCAAAAAGAAACCACCTGCATGTCGCCTAATGGTCCTCTTTTGATCTCCAGTAGCATGTTCTGGGTATTCTTGCGTTTTCAGAAATCTCCTGATATCGTAATACCATGGCTTGACGCTTGGTCCTTCTTCGATTGCATTGCAATAACCGTGGCTTTCCCTGATTTGAATTTCCAAGGGATTGACATGGGCGTTGCCCGGATAAGGTAGCATTGAAGCTAAAGTGGCCAGTGCATCAGCTAGTTCATTGTGACATCGTGGGATATACCTGAACTCTATCGATGCAAACCGCTTGCCGAGAATGTTCACGTGCTGTCGGTAAGGGAGGAGTTTAACGTCTCGAGTTTCCCATTCACCTTGAGATTGTTTGATAATTAAATCTGAATCTCCCATGATCAACAAATCTTCGACACCTTGATCAATTGCCATGTTCATACCCATGATACAAGCTTCATACTCAGCCGTATTGTTCGTGCAAAATAAACGGAGCCTAGCCGTGGCTGGGTAATGCTGACCAGCAGGAGAGATCAAGATTGCCCCAATCCCTACACCTTTAGCGTTTACCGCCCCATCGAAAAACATTTTCCAAGCATGATTGTCTTCCGAAACAACTTCTGTCGTATTTACCTCTTCATCAGGAAAGTAGGTATTCAATGGTTGATACTCTTCGTCGATCGGGTTCTCGGCCAAATGGTCCGCCAATGCTTGGGCCTTCATTGCCGTGCGAGTGACATAGACTATGTCAAACTCAGTGAGCAGGATTTGCCACTTTGCCAATCTTCCGGTGGGCATCGGTTTCTGGAATATGTACTTCAAAGGATCCAACCGAGTAATGAGGTGAGTCGTATGGGCTTGGAGGTAGTGTCTCAATTTCCGAGCGACCCAAGTTAAAGCACAACACGTTCTTTCCAGCAAAGTGTACTTGACCTCATAACTAGTGAATTTCTTGCTCAGGTAGTAAATCGCATGCTCTTTCTTCTCTGCCGCATCACGTTGTCCGAGAACACAACCAAAAGAGTTTTCTAAGACTGTTAAATACAAGAAAAGAGGTCTCCCTGGCTCTGGCGGGACTAAGACCGGAGGGTTTGACAAATATTCTTTGATCTTGTCAAAAGCTTCTTGGCATTCAGTTGTCCATTTGATTGCAGCGTCTTTCTTCAACAACTTGAATATGGGTTCACATGTGGAAGTCAACCGAGCGATGAACCTACTGATGTAGTTCAGTCGGCCTAGAAGACTCATTACATCTTTCTTTGTTCTGGGAGGAGGTAAATCCCGGATGGATTTTATCTTTGTGGGATCTAATTCAATACCTCTTCTACTGACTATGAAACCCAAAAGTTTACCTGGCGGGACTCCAAAAGCGCATTTGGCCGGATTCAATTTCAAATCATATTTCCGCAACCTCTCAAAGAATTTCCTCAAGTCTCGCACATGATCGCCTTGAGTTCTGGATTTGATGATCACATCGTCCACGTATACCTCTATTTCCTGATGCATCATGTCATGGAAAATGGCAGTCATAGCTCTCATGTACGTTGCTCCCGCATTTTTCAAGCCGAACGGCATGACTCTGTAACAGTAAGTCCCCCAAGGTGTGGTAAAAGCAGTCTTCTCGGCGTCCTCTTCATCCATCAACACTTGATGATATCCCGCATAACAATCCACAAACGACTGTATCTCATGTTTGGCACAGTTATCAACAAGGATGTGGATGTTCGGTAAAGGAAAGTTATCTTTAGGACTCGCTTTATTCAAATCTCGGTAGTCAACACATACTCGAGTTTTTCCATCTTTCTTTGGCACGGGCACAACATTAGCCAACCACGTGGTGTATTGTACCACTCGAATTACCCCCGTTTTCAACTGCTTAGTGATTTCTTCTTTGATTTTATCACTGATGTCAGTCTTGAACTTTCTCTGCTTCTGTTGCACTGGGCGACAGTCAGGGTAGATTGGTAATTTGTGCACCACTAGATCAGCTCCTAATCCTGGCATGTCATCGTAAGACCAAGCAAACACGTCTTTAAATTCAAACAAGAGTTGGATTATTGCATCTCGTGTTTTCTCATCCGTGTGGATGCTTATCTTGGTCTCTCGGACCTCTTCATCAGTTCCCAAATTAACCGGTTCGGTGTCATTCAAATTTGGCTTAGGTTTATTCTCGAAATGTTCCAATTCTCGATTTATTTCCCTAAAAGCCTCATCTTCATCGTATTCCGGTTCTTGGTTCATTATTTCCGGATTAGGTGGCGTGTTCGGATTTGAGCATGAGTTCCGCAAGCATGTCATGTTATTTAAAGCCGCATTATTAGGACTGAAAAGGAAGAATAAATAACAAAATTAGAAAGAGTGCAAAAGTAAGGAAATATTTATTTTATTTTCTTGGAATTTTCTGAAAACAAACAAAATTACATTGGGGAAATCAAAAATACAAGAAAACAAAGAAAAACATCCAAGCTACATCCTGAAGTAACTTGTGATGAAGGAAAAACGACAGGACAAATCTACCAGAACTCCCGCCTGATTGGGAAGGGCGTGGCTTTCCAATTTTGCAATTTAGCTTCAGGGCCCACATACAGCACCTCAGCGGTGCTTGTTCCTTCTCCCGATTGGACCATATTAACATCATAGGAGCATTTGCCTCATGGCCCCACATATGTCTTCAATTTCCTCCGCCGTAAAGACCTCGTCTTCTTCTTCTTCACTGTACCTTGGTCGGACAAAAGTTTGGTACAGATGCGGCAATGGTTGCGGCAGAACCCATCCTTTCTCCTTTCTCTTGTTGGCCCATCTTTCATCTTCAGGGGTTGGGCGAAAGCCCACTCCGAAAAACTTTTCAGCTACAGGTAAAGTTATCAGCTTCGGCACTCCTTGTAGGGACTTTCCCAAACCTTTTCCCGGTCGGAAGCCATGTTTAATCATTTCTTTTGCCACCATGATGGAGGCATTAGACAAAAAAGGTTGGGGGAGAGGGTTCCCTTCTTCGTGTTGATCCGCCAACACAATCTCGAAAGCTTGATAGACAATGTTTTCGCTTCCCGCTTCCGCTTCCAAGCAAGGTATGGATGGATCTCGGTAAATTGATTGCTCATCTTCCCCGTGGACCACGATCTCTTGTCCCTTGTGCTCAAATTTCAACATCTGATGGAGGGTAGAGGGCACAGCTCCGGCCGCATGAATCCATGGTCTCCCTAGAAGAAAATTGTAAGAAGTGTCCATATCCAAGACTTGGAATGTCACTTCGAAGTCCACCGGGCCGATGGTCATAATCACATCAATCTCTCCGACGGTATCTCTTTTCACACCGTCAAAAGCTCGCACACATATGTTGTTAGGCCGAATCCTTTCAGCTCCGATTCCTATGCGGCCTAAAGTGGAAAGCGGGCATATGTCTACCCCCGAACCCCCGTCAACCATGACCCTCTTCATATAGTAGCCTTCGCTTTTGACAGTCAAATGCAAAGCTTTGTTGTGGGCGGCACCCTCCAAAGGCAAATCAGCTTTACTGAAGGAAATCTGATTGATCGCGAAGAATCTTTCTGTCATTCTTTCAAGTTGTTCTGATGAAGTCTCAATAGGCACGTATGCCTCATTCAAGGCTTTTAGCAAAACCTTTTGATGTTCAGTAGACTTCATTAGAAGGGACAACATCGACACCTGCTCCGGGCATTTACGCAGTTGGTCTATCACCTCGTAATCAGGCATTTGCATCTTTTGAAAAAAGACCTCTGCCTCTTCAACACTTACAGGTTTCTTCGACGGGAAACGCCTTTGTGTGGCGTTATTTACCTCCTCCGTGTTTAAGTACTTCTGTCCTAGGACACTCTCAGATGAATTTCCCACAATCTCTTTCCCTTTGCGCATAACAAGTGTTCGTTGGTAGCTCCAGGGTACTGCGGACGGATCTGTCATTGGTTTTTGTTGCACGCGTGCAATAACCACAGGTTCATCTGGTTTTCGGGCCACATAAGTTCCCTTTGGTACATACATTGATGTTTCTCTCTTTAAATGGAACTTCTTGGGGGCACCTATGGACAATGGTTTTTCCACTCTACCTCGTGGGAGGTAAAGGACTCCGCCCTTCCGAGACGATGCTTTCAATTCAATCGTCTTTTCGGATTTGGTTTCAAGAGCTTCAACCTTTTTCCCCATTTTCTCTTGTTTCGGGGTAGCCTCGGGACGCTTCTCTATGTTGGCGATGGCGATTATCGCTTTCAAAGCTGGGTCAAATTCTTTGTCGTCACAAATCATCCCAATCACCGGTCCGTTGTTGTGGGCTGGTAATGGGTTGTTTGTCACATTTGGGATGTCTTCATCTGCGAAGACGATCCTCCCTTGATTGATCAATTCTTGCATTGCCTTCTTTAACGTCCAACAATTGTCAGTACTGTGTCCTTCAACACCTGAATGATATGCACAGTATATCCCCCTCTGGTAGGCAGGAGAGTCTGGATTCTGCCTGTTCTGCGGAACATGCTGCAATAGGTTTTCTTGCCCGAGTTTTGGGAAAAGAGTGGAATACGGCTCCCCAATCGGTGTAAAGCTCGTTTTGGGTTGCTCACGGTGGCGAGCGTTATTTGGCCGTGGATTATACTGGTTTGGGTAAGGAGGTTGGTTTCTCTGGAATGGAGGTGGATTCCTGTTGGCTGGTGGCTGTGGCCGTGCCTGAGGTTGAATGTTCATGACTGCATAGGGTGGAGGCGGAGGAGCATAAGCCATGCCGTGATGTGGATAGTAATGTTGGGGGGCCCTGTCGGAGAATACCTGCCTTGAGGTTCGATATCTCCTGTCCTCTACCGCTGCCATAGCAGATTCTTCTTTCTTTTTGCTTCGGGGCATCCCTCCAGACCCGCCTTGAATGGCTTGGGAAGTTGCCCGAATGGCCGCTTGGCTCAAAATTCGCCCTGTTTTCAAGCCATTTTCTACCATCTCTCCGATCTTGATAGCTTCGGCAAAAGGTTTTCCCATTGCCGACATCATATTTTGAAAGTAATCGGGCTCTTGAGCTTGGAGAAAAGTCGTGACCATTTCAATTTCGTCCATGGGGGTTTCACCCTGGACGCTTGCTCTCGCCACTTGATGGCATATTCTCTGAAGCTTTCTGAGGGCTTCTTTTTTAAGTTCGATAGAGAATTCCTGTCCGGCGCAATATCGATGTTGTATTGGAATTGTTTTACAAAATCTCTGGCCAGATCATCCCAGATGTGCCATCGAGATATGTCTTGATCCATGTACCACTCCGATGCTATTCCGATCAAACTCTCTCCGAAGTACGCCATCAACAATTCTTCTTTGCCGCCGGCACCCCTCAATTGATTGCAGTATTTCTTCAAATGAGCAATGGGGTCGCCATGTCCGTTGTACTTTTCGAACTTTGGTGTCTTAAAACCTGATGGCAAATGGACGTGCGGGAACATGCACAGATCGGCGTAAGATACACTCTTCTGTCCACTCATACCTTGCATGTTCTTAAAGCTTTGTTCCAAACTCCTCATTCTTTTTGCCATCTCATCCTGCTCGGGGGTCTTTGGATTTTGGCTCGGTAGGAACTCATATCGAGGTGGCTGAGAATATGTATTGGCTGCAACCTGTGTATGGTCCCGTGTGAGCGGTGGCGCTGGGAATGTAAAGGATGAGGAGTCGAAGAAAGGAGCGTGTGCGGTGGGGTGCGTTGTGATTGGAACTGGCAATTCAACGGACGTTCTTGCAGATGTATCATGTGGTGCTACCCGAGGATGGGATGTGGAGGGTGATTCGGAGAGGTTTGTAGCATTGGAATACCCGAACAGAGTAGGCGGGTAATTGATGGGGGTATTTGAAATACCGCTCGACCTGAGAAGAATTTCAGGGAACCCAGGGACCAGACTCGGGGGCTCTTTCCCGTTGTTCCAATCGTCCAACATCTCGAGCATGCGGCAACGCAGCATTCTATTCTCTTCCAAAGCCGCCGACTCAGTAGCCGGGATGGTTGTCAGTGAGCTTTCCTCTGAAACGGGAATGGTTGCTAAAGGCATTTCTGAAGACATGTCGACACCCTTTTTTGATCTAGTAAAATAGGAATGAGTACTTTCAGGCCGCCGAACTTTTCCTTTGGACCTTGTGAAGTACGAATGTGGTGCCAGATTACCGCAAAGTCAACCACTTTTACTAAAACCTGGATTTTGGCAAACAAACGGTTAGTCCGAAACAACATAACAGATAAGTAATCTCACGTTGGGTGTGATGCACTTATACAGGTGACAATGTTGCTACATGTATTCGCTTGCGATGCGTCATTCCGGTTTGTATCGATCTTCTTTTTCTCTTAACTTCTTTCCCCCCCCCCCTTTTTTTTTCATTTTTATTTTTATTTATTTATTTAGTATTAGTTGAGCCCGATATGGGTTGCCTACGTATCTCATGTTTGGTGAGAATCAAACTTGCGTAGTTCGAAAATAAAAGAACTAAATTATTTTAAGAAAAGAAAACGAACTATTTTTTAAACAGCATTTCTAAAACAAATTACTTTCAAAGGAACTAAGAAAATTTATTTGGAAATTTATTTTCAAAGAAACTAAACTATTTTTGTAAAATTAAGAAAATTTATTTGGAATTTTTTTTTTTGCATTTTTTCAGAAATTATTTTCAAAGAACTAACTATTTTCATAAAATTAAGGAAATTTATTTGAAATTTTTGCAATTTTTCAGAATTTATTTTCAAAGAATTAACTATTTTTATAAAATTAAGAAAATTTAGTTTGGAATTTTTTGCATTTTTCAAAAATTATTTTCAAAGAACTAACTATTTTCATAAAAATTAAGAAAATTTAGTTTGGAATTTTTATTTTTTTATTTTTTTATTTTTTTGCATTTTTTTTTTAGAATTTATTTTTAAAGAACTAACTATTTTCATAAAATTATTTTAACTATATACCCTGACGTTTTCCACTTCTTCCTCTTTTTTAACAAACCGGTCGGCATGTAAAATCGAAACAAATAAATGCACACAAAAAGATGCAACAAGTTGGTCTTTTTGTTTCAGGTACACCTGTCCTAGACAGGCCCAACCCCTGTGTTGAGCCTCCTAAGTCAAATATGCACATGATGCAAATAAACGTTCCTATCTGGGATCCGGCATAAGGTTTTTGTTATTCTAAGTCATCGTCCTGTTGGAAAAAGTGTCTAGACTGGCTTTAACTCGAGCGGACAACTCGAGCCGAAGAGTGTCGGTGCACCGGTAGCATGGCTTTCCGGCTTAATTGACAAAACTCTCCGCCTAAACATGTGTGACTACAAAATCCTTCACCGGGTGCCAAGCACCACAGCTATCTTGAGAAAAACGGGCTATGTCAAGCAAATGCCCGGTATTATATTTCAAAAGACTCAAAAGAAAAAAAAAATGGGTATCGGCACAATTTATATACAGTTCACAAAATATCAAAGCGGTAAAACAACATTTAGCATATAAAATATAAACATGTAATAAAATCAGATAATAAGTAAGCCAAATAAAATAATTATTCAAAGCTCGAATTCTTAAACCCTGAACCAGTAGTTCTGGGTTTGTGTCCCCAGCAGAGTCGCCAGAGCTGTCACACCTCCTTTTGGCGCGCCCGCTACCCGGGGGTAGGAGCGCAAGGGAGTTTTTCCAATTTAAGTGACAATGTTCGAAACGGGATTATTTTATTTATTTCAGAGTCGCCACTTGGAATAAATTAAGGTGTCCCAAGTCACCGATTTATTTAAATCCCGAATCGAGGAAATTTCGACTTTCCAAATGAAGTCCGCGAACCAGAAATTCTAAGTAAGGAATTCTGTTGACCCGAGGGAAGGTGTTAGGCACCCCCGGATCCCGTGGTTCTAGCACGGTCGCTTCAATTATTATAAATAGCTAAAATATCCTGATTTTATACATGTTTATAAATTATATGCTTTAATTAAACTTTAAACCGCTCTATTAATTTGAAACCTGACCCGAAGAAAACAAAAACTAATTACAACAGACTCGGACTTTTGACAAATAAAAAATATATCTGAATTACTTACTTTGAAACTATGCCGATTAAAGTCGTTGTAATACTAAAACAAGGAATCAATTTATTTGACAATATATCCCTTAAAAATTATTTCTGATTAAAGACCTTATACAAGATAATAGCTTAAAAGATTTGCCTAAAACAAAATATAAATTAGTAAAAATTTAATCGACTATGCCGGGTGTGAGTATTTCGTCATGGTTCATTACTTGGCATAAGATTATCCATAATATAGTGCGCTCCAATTTATTTATTTATTTATTTATTCTATTTTTGCTAGGCTAACCGCTAACGCAATAGGATACCTAATGGTAATCTTAAATCCCTTTTGTTGAAATTCTAACGTCTATTTTTACAAATAACTGTATCTTAAACTACAAGCAAACTATGACTAAAAAATGTCAAAAGCATAAATCACTTAACAATCCTAAGTATTTCATCATTTAAGGGAATTAAATAACGCTAGAGGCTTAACATATGAGTTTTTCAAGTTTCAGTTTATAAACTTTCTACAAAACTTAAATCGAATCAATTCTAGTTGTAAAACAAGGTACAGTAAAGCCTCATTGCTAAATCATAGAACAAAACTAAACAAAAGGTAAGAAAAATAAACTATTTTTGTTTCAACATCTTTATATCAACTTCTTTTGTCAATTTGCAATTGTTCTCGGCCAGTGTGGTTACAAGAATATACCTGGAATTCAAAGCAAAATATGGAGGAAAGGATCAATAGACAAAGCAATAGTGAGCAGCAACAAGAACAGTGACTAACAGCAACAATGAGCAGCGAACAAGAGTTTTGAGCAACAGAAAATCCCAACCAACACAGCAAATCAATGATTGGATGATAACCAAATTCAAAACAGCATCAAAACAGTGAATGAAGATCCTCAGAATAGTTTCAAAATCAGCTTGGAACTCTAAAACCAATGCAACAGTGTAAGAGGATAGAATTTCACTCCTTCTTTTGGCTAAATATCACTCTTGAAACTCATTTAAAACACTTTCAACAAACAAAGACTCTCTAAGAAAATCCGACGGCTTTTCTTTCTCACAATGATTCTGAAAGATATCAAAATAAAACAGAATGCTTCAACTAACTTCACTGTAAGAAACAGAAGATGAAAGCTCTCAATTAAACTCTCAATCTGTGAATCTCTCTGTTTTCCAGTGAATGCCTCTCTGTTTCTTCTTTAGAATTCTCTCAAGTGATTTTTAGCTCTCAATGTGTTATGCTAGAGAACTTTTCTATGTGTGTATTTTGTGTGTTCTCAAAAATGTGTGAATTCCAGAGAGTATTTCACTGTCTGTGTGTGTGTTTACTGTCCATTTTCCAGGGAGTCTTTCTTCATTTTATAGCCTTCAAAACTCAGATTAACAACATATTTAATTACTCCAGATCTGTCCAGCACATATTATTCTCTCCTTTTTGCACTTTTCAGTTGTATAAACATGCCTCTACCCTTTAAACAGCCCTAAAGTGCAGAAACTATATGGGATACCTGCTGTCCAGCAGGTTCCACTGCCTAAACATGTGCCTTGCACCCTCAAATTTCTATCCTAAGCTAAACAACTATATCCAATCATTTTTTATTAACTCACAGCTAGTTAAACTCTATGATTCAAACAGCTATAACCAATTCCAATCCTATATTAGAATCAACAATGGTTCAAAACAAACAATCCAACAACCAACTCAACATTCTGAAACAAACAACAAACCGAAAAGATTTTCAATCAAGCAAACAGTGAAACACTGCCCGGAATTTCAAACAACAAATTTGCGAATTGAAACGACGACATTCGTTAAGTCGAATCACAACATGTATGATCGACAACAAAAGCCGACAAACAAATTCTCAAATTTGTATACCCCAAAGCCGAGAGAAAAGAAAAGAAATGAAGCAAATACGAAACTAAATGTTCGACGACGCTAATCGACGCGAACCTGTATTCAACAACATTGGTAATCAAATAGACAAAGCAAAATCTTAGAATTGACAAATTCACTGACAGTGTTTCTCGGCCAAGGCAGAGGAAAGAAGGAAAATGATCACAACTAATCGACGACACTAATCGACGCAAACACACATTCTATATTATTCGATTAGCCGATTACGATATGCGTAATCGACAAACAAATCCGACAAAGCAGTGACCAACAATTTCGGACAGCATGTATAAATTCAATATCAAACAACTTAACGATATTAACGACGAATCGAATTCGATTCACAATCACTCGTTAAACAACGAAGAATAACAAACAATCAAGTCGACCAAATAAAAGGTCCCAAGAGATGAAGAAGAAAACCGAGAGTTTGATGAAATCACAACAATAATCAATAACAAACGAAGACTAACTAAACGACGAGTATAATTAAACAAAAATAGAGAAGAAAAAGGAAATACCTTGAAGCAAAAGAATGGGGCTCGGCCGAATTGGATTCGAGATTGTGTATTTGAAGTTAAACGGACTTTAATTGAAATGTTTTCAAGCGAAAACGTTTCAATTAAAGTCTATTGACTTCAACACCTTCAATTCTTGATAAAAATCTTCAACCCGAAATTTAGGGTTCTTGACACATGGATTTGGGGTTCGACGATTTTCGGCTAGATTCGAACCGGATTAAGGGTGGTGTGGTGGTTAGGGAGGTGAGGTGAGGGTGTGGTATCAATTTGGGGTGGTTTGGGATAAATTTTTGAATTTCAACTAGTTTCGATCTAAAATCCGAGACGTTTGGGGACGATTTGAAACTAATGGTTGCCGGATTCGTGTTGAGGGGGAGAAGGGGAAGCTATGGTGTTAAAATGGGGTGATTTGGAGTGCAACCGCCGGCGGAGGTGATTTCCGGCCGGCGGCGCACGGCGGGGACGGTGGAGGCGTTGAAGAAGAAGAGAAGGAGGGGCGGCGGCTGCTTCTCTGAATAGGGTAAGGTGATAATTGAATTGAGAGAAGGGTTTGGGGGGTTGTTTGGTAAGTTAAAATGGAGAATTAATCTCAGCCGTTAGATTAAACAAATCCAACGGCTGGGATCAATTGGATCGAATGGAATGGGCTGGGGCAGATAAGGTTGGGGTATAATTGTATTGGGCCTGGTCTTGGTTTTGATTGTGTGGCCCAATCCGAATTTGTACTCCTAATTATTTCCTTTTCTCTTCTCTTTTTAATTTTAATTCTCAATTTATTAAAACAAAAAAAATTCTAATCTAATTACACTACAAAGTCAATTAAATTATAAGAAATACTAATTAGGTTATATGAACAAATAACACACTCAATTTAAACACCAATTAAATATAAATCACACAATTAGGCATTTAAATACTAGAAAAGCAAAAAATACATATTTTTGTGATTTTATTTTGCAAAAAATAAACTTAAACTACCCCTAATTGCAAAGTTAGATAAAAAATGTAAATATGACCTATTTTTGTATTTTTATTAATTTAAACACATATAATCATGCATATACAAAATGCAAACAATTACCAGAAATAACACGAAAATTCAACAAAAATACACATCGTAAAAAATAGACGATTTTTGTTTTGATTTTGTGGGAGTAATTCATGTTAGGCAAAAATCACGTGCTCACATCAGAGACCTTAGCTCTTCTGCAATTCTTGCAGATATACATGCACCACCAATGAGCCCACTCTCTTTAGGTGACATAAATCTTTCTAAGTCCCAAATTTTCCAAATATTTCGGCAGAGTTTCCTTTGTAAATTAGCCTATCCACCTGCCAGAGAATCACCAAACCATTCTAACAATACATCCACAACTCAACAAGATATCACAATGTATTTCAACAACATTAAATCTCAATACTATACGAATCATATTATCATAATTTATACTTGAACCTGCGCTGTACCTGCTCGAATCATAACACATATCAAAATCACTTTAGTCTTCCTGAGTTTAAACTCGTTCCACTACACATAAGGCACTTTACCTTCCAATTACGAGATATGATAATTATTTCTCACGCCCATAGCTAGGGCTACATATCAAATCACAATAAGAACCGAATACCTTACAGCTCTCCCATTATCAAACTGCCATTTGCACAATAAGGATCAATACCAATCGTATGAGCTTCATAATACTGACTCGCAAAATTAATACCTTGGTGCTCAAGCCATAGACAAGGATCCGGCCTCAAGTCCTCCCGACTCGACCAACATGAACTCATGGAGATTATATCTCGCCCCTCGATCGGGGAATTGCAAGCCATAAGTCAATTATATTACTGAGCGCTCGATGCGTACACATACGTGCGGAAGGAATTTCAAAATTATATCTCAAGCTGAATCAAGTGCGCACGATAAGAATTCCAAGAAATGTGAAGTGTTTCCTAAAGGTTCGCAGCCTCCCGAGGATAAGTACAGGCGTCCCCGTACCGATCCACAAGACTCTACTAACCGGCTCAAGACTCATGAGGCCTAGTAAACCTAGGCTTCGATACCAACTTGTCACGACCCCAAATCCGGTCGTGATGGTGCCCAGCACACTGCTAGGCCAGCCTGACCAATTAACAACAATCATGGAGCCATAAGCTCACTTTATCCAATTTAAGCATACGGAAATAATTCAACAGTGATAGATACATATTAAAAACAGGGAACCAAGTCCCAACACGTGCCAACTCCCATAGACCGAAGGGTCAAGAGTCATGAGCCTCTACAGAGTATACAAAGTATAAATAGTGAATATAACTGTGCACAAGTGTGGGATGATCAGAACAAAATACAGACAAACTGGAGAATCAGGTCCTGCGAACGCTGGCAGCTACCTCGACTGTCCAAAAGCACTCCCGAGCCGCAATAGAATCAGCCCTGCTGTGATGTACCTGAATCTGCACACAAGGTGCAGGGAGTCGGGTGTGAGTGCTTCCAACTCAGCAGTAATAAAAGTAAATAACGCTGAAGGGAAGAAAACCACGATAGGCACTATCTCATACTACACAATACAGAACTATCTTTTTATTCCCTTCAAGCATATGTGAGTAGATTATTTAGAAAACTCAATTTTAGCTACTTTCTTTCATAATAATATACCAATACCTGGATACAATCTCAAGCAGTGCAAGTCCGCACTCAAATCAGCCCCTCGGGCTCAGCACTCCTTATCAATTTACACCAGGAGATCTGGTCGATAAGGCAACTAATGCATGTGTGCCAGTAATGTATGAGTGCTGAATGTTATGCCACGTAGTACACCTAAACCAATGTATGTATGCCATGCAATGCATATGACCGCTACGGCGTGTAGCCCGATCCAATTTGGGTACCCGTGCTCGCTGTGGGGGTTCAGACTCCGGAGGGGCTCCTACAGCCCAAGCACAATATTAATATCACACCTGCTGCGGCGCGCAGCCCGATCCGTATACCACTGCGGCGTGCGGTCCGATCCATGCATGTGTATGCATATGCTCACATGAAATGTCATGCCCTAACATATGGCCCTCGGCCCAATCAATCTAACAAATAATCAAGAAAGCCCTACGGGCAACAATATCACATTAGCTCACAGCTAAAATATTATTAAGACCTTGTTCAAGTTTTTCATAACCTTATAAGAATGATGAATAGCAAAAATACCATTTAAAACCTTAAATTTAGAATAAAATATGCTCAGTGTTATCAAAACAGTGATACCAATCCTTGAAGGATTCAAATAATTGGCACGAAGCCCAAACGTGATAATTAGTCCAATTCATTTTAACAATTAGGTGTTATTATTTATTACGCGGGACGGACCAAGTCACGATCCCCAATGGTGCTCTACCCCACGCCCGTTATCCGGCGTGCAAGTCACCTCAACACAGCACTAAGATGTGCAAGTCCGGGGTTTACTAACCCTCAGGACATCATTTACAAGTATTACCCACCTCGAACCGACGAAAGCTCATGCTCGCGACGCCTTAGCTCCTCGAACCGGCATCCACGCACGTCAAAACTAGCACAAATCAGCACAAATATATCAAAATAGGCTAATGGAACATAACCCAATCGAAAGAACTCGAAAAATATCAAAAATCACGAAATTGGCAAAACCCGAGCACCGGGCCCACATCTCGAAAAATTTCGAAACTCATATTTCCAGAACCCTCGTCTCGCCACGAGTCCGTACATATAAAATTTACCAAAATCGGAGTTCGATTGGCCTTTCAAAACCCAAATTTTCGTTTTCAATAACTAGGCCACAATCCTTCACAATTTCTACCCAAATTCATGAAGATTGATGTTAATTCTACCATAAAATGATGTTTTTGAGTCAAGAAACTTACCTCCGATGAATACCCGATGATTTCCCAGGCGTTTTCCCATGATTTCTTCTCTCCAGGGCTCAAAAATGGGGGTTTATGAAATGAAACCCGTATGTGAAATGTTTCTGGTTTTAATTCACTGCCTGGGACTTTTCTTCTACGCGTTCGCGTTCCTTGCCACGCGTTCGCGATGCCCAGCTCCGGATTGACCTTCACGAACGCGACCTCCCCAACGTGTTCGCGATGCACTAGCTCCCAGCCGTCTGATTTTCCTTCTACGCGTTCGCGATAACCCTCACGCGAACGCGATGCACACCCTGACAAACCTACGCGAACGCGACATCCTGAACGCGATCGCGAAGCTCAAGAATCCTGGCCTACGCGAACGCGATACCCAGTCTCGCGATCGCGATGCTTGACTCGCTTGGCCTTCGCGAACGCATCCCATGCCACGCGAACGCGAAGGCTTGGATTTTGCCCAGTGATCTGCAATTTTTCTGCAGATTTTTAAGTTCCAAAAATATCCGGATGATGGTCCGGATTCACCCCGAGGTCCCCGGGACCCCAACGAAAACCACCAACATACTCCAAAACACGATATGAACTTGTTCCTATCATAAAAACACCATCCTAAACATCAAAATCACCAATTACACACGGATTCAAGCCTAAGTTTCTTCAAAATTTCCGAATTGCTCATTCAATCAAAAACCCGACCAAACGACGTCCGAATGACCTAAAAATTTGCAGGACATATCCAAAATCACATAACGAAGCTACAGAAATTGTCGGAATTCCATTCCGACCCCCGGATCAAAATATCACCTACCGTTCGGTTTTCGCCAAAATTCAACTTTAGCCAATTCAAGCCTAAAACTACACGCGGACCTCCAAATTCAATTCCGATTGTTCTCCTAAGTCATAAATGATCCCCCGAAACTAGTTGAATCATCAGAATTCGATTCCGAACAATCTAACTCGATAGTCAACTCTTGGTTGACTTTCCATATTCAAACTTCCTTCAAACATGCTATTTGCTTCATTTTCAATTCAATTCCCTCCTAACTCACCTGATAGGCTCTAACACTGATATAAAAGCATAAAACATGTAGTTGCAACATGACGGGGTGGTAAATTCCCGTAATGATGGGCCGGGTCGTTACAGCGCCTGATTGCAAAAACTAAGAAAAATATTCCCTTGTTATCTAAGTGGGCGCCTGATTGCAAAAAACTAAGAAAAATATTCCCTTGTTATCCAAATGGGCGCCTGAATGCAAAAAACTAAGAAAAATATTTCCTTGTTATCTAGGTGGGCGCCTGATTGCAAAAACTATGAAAAATATTCCCTTGTTATCCAGGTGGGCGCCTGATTGCAAAAAACTAAGGAAAATATTCCCTTGTTATCCAGGTGGGCGCATAATTGCAAAAAACTAAAATACTCCTTTGTTATCCAGGTGGGCGCCTGATTGCAAAACTAAGAAAAATATTCCCTTGTTATCTAGGTGGACGCCTGATTAAAAAAACTAAGAAAAATATTCCCTTGTTATCCAGGTGGGCGCCTGATTGCAAAAACTTTGAAAAATATTCCCTTGTTATCCAGGTGGGCGCCTGATTGCAAAAAACTAAAAAAAATATTCCCTTGTTATCCAGGTGGGCACCTGATTGCAAAAACTAAGAAAAATATTTCCTTGTTATCCAGGTGGGCGCCTAATTGCAAAAACTAAGAAAAATATTCCCTTATTATCCAGGTTGGTTCCTGATTTTGCCAAACTTTGCGCTTCCTTGTATGTCCACATTGGTCACATTCACTTTAAAGTGATTAGTAGGAATTTGAATCTTTTGTCCCAGTTCTAATCAGTGAACAACTTGTTAGTATAAAAATGGTGGTTAGCAACTGGCATTCTTGTTAGCCTTGCTTCCACTCTTGCATTTACATCAGCTTGCTTTTGTGCTGCCTTGTTGTGGCTCCTCGTTGTTTTCCAACAATTTTCTGAACTCAAACTTTTCCTTGTAATTCCCTTTTGTTGTTTTTTCTTCTCTTTTATTTTCCTTTTGCTATATGACCGCCATATGTTGTTTTATTTCTCATGTCCTTTGAAGGACCCAATCTCATTGTGCCATTTAACTGAGAAACTGGTAATTAGCTTACAAATGACCATGTCTCGTAGACATATTTCAAGAAAAATGAAATGCAATAACCCTGAATTTTGAGGGTAGGAATATTTTCTAAGTAAAAGAAAAAGACTTATATGAGTGGAAAGGCTGATTCCTTTGATCATGCCATGCATTCGGCTAGCCGACCCAATCTGTCTAACCACATTTCTTGCCAACTTATTTCTCTTTTTCACCAAACCCAAATTTTACTTGCTTTGTCACTTTCCCTCCACAAAATCATTTCTCACTTTCGCCTTATGGTGCTCATGAGGGTTTTTACCAGTAAGACTCTCTCATTTTATTTTTCTCAGCTCACGTCGCCTTATGGTGCCCATGAGGGTTTTCACCAATAAGACTCTCTCATTTTTATTTCTCTCTGCTTACGTCGCCTTACGGTGTCTGTGAGGGTTTTTACCAATAAGACTCTCTCATTTTCATTATTTATTTTTTTCATTTTCTCCATCTTCAGGTACCCGAGTGTTGTCCATAATATGCCTTTCTTCACTTACTTGTACTGCCATTTTCTTGAAATTAATCAGAAGGTCTTTTTTGGACATTAATGTGGCTTTTGGATGGGTTTTAGACGGAAGGGTATAAAGGCTCAAATTTTCCAACTTGGGTTTCAAAATTACAACTTTCAGAATCATATCCTTCATAATGATCATAACTTCTGTCCTAGTTTCAATTTTTGAGGAACCTTGGACTTTATTTCTACTATGATTGAACCTCAGTGAGGCTGCCTACGTACCCTTTCAGGATCAAGTCAAAATAGTTCGGATCAAAAGATCACTTCATTGTTGCGATTTTACCTTTTGTATATTTCTCTTTTTTATTCTTTGTCATTTTTCACATATTTTTTTCTCTTTTTTTTCTTAAAATTTTCTTCTCTCCCTCTTTTTTTTTTTTTGCTTTTTATTTTCTTTGTCATTCTGTCATTAATAGTTTGACTTCATTGTTGATTACGAAAGAGGGGTAAGAAAGAATAGTATAACAAGGCTCAAAGGAATAGCAAAGGGTAAAGTGTTTAGATAGAGAAATAAAATTCCTTCATCATTTCAATTTCAAAAATATGACAGATACAATTAGATACATGAAAGAAATCATACATAATATCTTTTGACCGCATCAGAGTTAATGGCAGTCTCTACGCATTTCCCTTCTATGTCTGTCAAATATAATGCTCCATTGGACAACACTCGAGATAACACAAATGGTCCTTGCCACTTAGGGGCGAACTTCCCTTTTGCTTCCGCCCAATGAGGTAAGATACACCTCAACACCAATTGTCTAACTTCAAATTTCTGTGGACGTACTTTCTTAGTATATGCTCTGGCCATTCTTTGTTGATACATTTGTCCATGACATACTGTTGTCAGTCTCTTCTTATCGATTAAACTCGATTGTTCTAACCGGGCTTTTACCCATGCATCATTATCAATCTCATCATCCGCAATGATTCGAAGGGAGGGTATTTCAACTTCCGCATGTATCACTGCCTCCGTGCGATACACCAATGAATAAGGGGTTGCACCAATAGAAGTGCGTACAGTAGTGCGATAACCCAACAAAGCAAAGGGTAATTTCTCATGCCATTGCCTCGACCCTTCCACCATTTTTCGAAGGATTTTCTTGATATTCTTATTTGTGGCTTCAACTGCTCCATTTGCTTTGGACCGATAAGGTGTAGAATTACGATGCATAATTTTAAACTTTTGACATATCTCCGCCATAAGATGACTGTTAAGGTTGGCTCCATTATCTGTAATAATCACCTTTGGCATTCTGTAACGACAAATGATGTTTTCATGCACGAAATCCACCACTGCCTTCTTTATTACCGCTTTGAATGTCTTTGCCTCTACCCATTTGGTAAAATAATCAATGGCAACCAGAATAAACATGTGCATGTTATATGTTGTTGGCTCTATTGGACCAATGACATCCATGCCCCAAGCAACAAAGGCCATGATGCTGACATCGTATGCAATTCATATGGTGGAGAATGAATCAAATCCCCATGTATCTGGCACTGACGACATTTCCGTACGTATCTGATACAATCTCGTTCCATAGTAAGCCAGTAATATCCAGCCCTGAGTATTTTCTTTGCTAACACATACCCGCTCATGTAGGGTCCATAGGCTCCCGCGTGTACCTCAGTCATGATTGTAGTGGCCTTTTTTGCATCTATACATCTTAACAAACCCAAATTCGGGGTCTTTTTGTATAAAACCCCTCCACTGAAGAAAAATCCACTCGCCAATCGTCTGATGGCTCTTTTATGATCCCCTGTAGCTTGTACCTTGTATACCCCCATTCTCAGATACTCGTTGATATCATGGAACCATGGTTTGCCATCAAATTCCTCTTCTACTGTATAACAATAAGCATTCTGATCATGAACTTGGATTTTTAACGGATCCACCTAAGTTTTATATAGATGGTGTAACATAGATGATAGAGTAGCTAGAGCATCAGCAACTTCATTGTGCATTCTTGGGATATGTTTAAATTCTATTTGTTTAAACCGCTGACATGGTTTATGTAGACACTGTCGATACGATATGAGTTTCAAATCTCATGTCTCCCATTCTCCTTGAATTTGATGTATCAAGAGATCCGAGTCACCCATGACCGAAATCTCTTGAATACCCATGTCTATTGACATTCTTAATCCCAATATACACGCTTCATATTTTGCCATATTGTTAGTATAGAAAAAGCGGAGTTGAGCAATAACAGGGTAATGCTGACCCGTTTCTGAAATGAGTACAACTCCAATTCCAACTCCTTTGTTGTTGACAGCCCCATCAAAGTATAATTTCCAGCCCGGATTTTCGTCTTGTTCCAATTCTACAATATTCATTACCTCCTCATCAGGGAAATATGTTTTCAGCGGCTCATACTCATCGTCGACTGGATTTTCTTCTAAATGATCAGCAACTGCTTGCGCTTTCATTGTGGTGCAGGTTACATAAACAATATCAAACTCTGTGAGCATAATTTGCCATTTATCAAGCCTTCCCATGGGCATAGGCTTCTGAAAGATGTACTTCAGTGAGTTCAAACGAGATATGAGATAAGTGGTATAAGCTGACAGGTAGTGTTTCAATTTCTGTGCAACCCAGGTCAAGGCACAACGTGTTCTTTCCAACTGAGTATATTTGACCTCATAAGATGTAAATTTATTACTAAGATAGTAAATTGCTTGCTCCTTCTTTCTTGTTTCATCATGCTGCCCCAGTACACAGCCAAAGGAATTATCCAATACTGTCAAATAAAGGATCAAGGGCCTTCGGGGTTCTGGAGAAACCAATACAGGCGGATTGGCCGGATATTCCTTGATTTTATCAAATGCAGCTTGACATTCATCAGTCCATTTTACTGCAGCATCTTTCTTCAATAACTTGAAAATAGGCTCACAAGTTGACATCAGTTGGGCAATGAATCTACTAATGTAATTCTGTCTGCCCAGCAAACTCATCACATCTTTCTTGCTCTTTGGTGGAGGCAACTCCTCAATAGCTTTTATCATGGATTAGTCCAATTCAATACCACGCCGACTTACCACAAACCCCAATAATTTTCCTGATGGAACTCCAAAAGCACATTTTGCTGGATTGAGCTTGAGATTGTATCTTCGAAGCCTTTGAAAGAACTTCCTCAGGTCTTTAACATGATCGTATTTCTTCCTGGACTTGATAATGACATCATCCACATAAACTTCAATCTCTCGATGTATCATGTCATGAAACATGGTAGTCATTGCTCTCATATATGTGGCTCCAACATTTTTCAATCCGTGCGGCATTACTCTGTAATAATATGTCCCCCACGGTGTGATAAAGGCTATCTTTTCTGCATCTTCTTCGTCCATCGGGATCTGATGATAACCCGCATAACAATCCATGAAAGACCCAATCTCATGTTTGGCACAATTGTCAATTAGTATGTGGATGTTTGGAAATGGAAAATTATCCTTCGGACTTGCTTTGCTGAGGTCTCGATAATCAACACACACTCTGGTTTTTTCGTCTTTCTTTCGAACAGGTACAACATTAGCTCACCAGGTGGGATATTTGGTGACCCGTATGACCTTTGCCTCAAATTGTTTGTTGACTTTCCCTTTTATTTTCACGTTGATATCTGTCTTGAACTTTCTTAACTTCTGCTTGATGGGCTGGCATTCCGAATAAGTGGGCAATTTATGTACCACCAAATCAGTACTTAGCCCTGGCATATCATCATATGACCATGCAAATATGTCTTTGTACTCATTAGTAACTTTATCAAGTCCTCTCTGAGTGAGGCTTCCAAATGAACACTATTCTTTGTTTCCCGAATGTTTTCCTCATCCCCCAAATTAATAGACTCCGTCTCATTCAAGTTTGGTTTGGGTTTCTCCTCATAGTGGCTCAAATCTTTACTAATTTCTTCCAGCGCTTCTTCGTCATCATACTCCACTTCATTATCGTATTCAATTTCTTATATTACTATTTTATTATCAAGACTGGGCCGAGAATTTCTTATGCATGACACATCATTGAAATCAGCAAAAAATGGACTTTACAAGAAAAGAAAAGAAAAGAAAATAAGGCTATCAGAATGGAAGAAGAAAGAAATTACATTTCATTAAAATTTCATAAGATAACAAGGTTTGACATGTCCGATTGGACGAAACATTAAATCTGTATTACGGCCTTGAAATAAAATAGATTAAGAATAAAACATCAAAGGTAACTACCACAACTCCCTTCTAGTGGGAAGAGGAGTAGCTTCCCAGTTATTCAGCTTGATCAGGGATCCAACAAACTGGACGTCCATTTTACTTGTACCCTCAGCTGCCTCTACCATGTTCACATCTTCGAACAACCTCTCAAATCTTTCTAGCAGCTCCTTGTCTGGCCTTATCTCTGCTCGGCTGGGCATGACCTTTGCCGGATGCCTTTTTGTACCAGGATTAACGAATGAATGGGAGAGTTTAGGGATAGGCTTAGGGAGGGTCCATCCTTTATTTTTTAGTTTTCGGGCTCTTTTTATGTCGGTAATGGTTGGCTTGAAACCCAATCCGAAAGTGTCAATGATACCCGGAAGAGATACTGGCCGTGTTATTCCTTGTAATGCAGCTCCTAAACCTTTCCCATGGAGAAAACAGTTTTTCAACATCTCCGTAGCAACCATAACTGACGTGGAAGCTATCTTAAGCATTGGAATGTTTTCGCCTTCAGATATTTTATCTATAGATATAATGTCTACCAGTTGGTATACCCAGGGACCTTTATCACCCTCGACTTCTTCAAACGGTATGATGATATTGCAGGAGTTATCTTCACCATGAACCACTATTTCTTGACGATCTCATTTGAATTTTACCATTTGATAGAGTGAGGAGGGTACAACCTTTGCAGAATGAATCCATGGACGTCCTAGTAAGATATTATAGGACACGACAATGTCCAAAACTTGAAATTCCATGGTGAACTCTATTGGTCTGATAGTGAGTTCCAATATGATGTCTCTAACAGTGTTCTTCCCGCCTCCGTCAAATCCTCTTACGCATATACTATTTCTATAGATTCTTTCATGATCAATCTTTAGCTTGCCCAAATTAGATAAAGGGAAAATGTTGGCACTTGACCCATTATCAACCAGTATGCGGGTCACCACTAATTCTTTACATTTTACCATAAGATATAATGCCCTGTTGTGCTCTGTCCCCTCCAATGGTAGTTCATCGTCTGAAAATGTTATCCTGTTTGTCTCGAAGATTTTATTTGTGATCTTGTCTAAATGACTCACTGTGATCTTTTCTGGTACATCGGCCTCGTTCAAGATCTTCATTAACGCCTTACGATGTTCATCAGAATGAATCAACAAGGATAACAAAGATATTTGCGCTGGTGTTTTTCTCGGCTGTTCAACTATAGAATAATCCTGAGCTTTCATTTTCCTCAGAAATTCCTCGGCTTCTTCTTCAGTGACAGCTTTCTTTACATTGGCCGGATTATCTCTTGTAAATTTTGCCTTCCTCAATTCATCGGGAGCAAAACATCTCCCTGACCTGGTCAAACCGTGCGTTTCACAAATCTCCTCCTTGATTTCCTTTCCTTTATACATGTCACCTTACTGTAATTCCAAGGAACAGTTTTGGTGTTCACCATGGGCATTTGAGTGACTGGCTTGATAATAACTGGCTCTAGATGCACTCCTTTTACAGTCAATACAAGCTTTATACTCACTCCAGGCACTATCACCTTTACATGCTGAGGTTCTGCTACCATTGTTGGCTTGCTCACAGATGGATTGACTGGTATTTTCTCACTTATGGATTTCTCCTCTATCTTGCTCTCTTTGATCATCATTACAGCCTGAGAGGGCTTCTTGCAATTTCCCGTTTGTACCACCTCTATCATGTGAGTCTCATGGTGCATAGGCAAAGGGTTCTGTATTATATTAGGAGCCTTGGGAGCTTGAACCTCAATGCTTCTAGAGTTGATAAGCTCATGTATTGTAGACTTCAGGTGCCAACATTTTTCAGTGTCATGCCCTGGGGCTCCTGAACAATATTCACAATTGAGAGATTGGTCCAAGTTTCTCGGTGGTGGATTGGGGATTTTTGGCTATATAGGGTTTAACATCCCGAGTTGTCTTAGTCTATGGAAAACACTGGTATTCGACTCACCCAAGGGAGTAAATGTTTTCTTTCTTTGTGTCCTATCATTCTTGACTCAGGGTTAGGGCGGAAACTTGTTCCATTGGGATTTTTGTATATTTTTGGTGGTGGGTATGTGTTCTGGGTGTGGTAACTATTTTAAGGTGTTGGAGTTCGCCATGGAGTAGAAGGTGGTGGGTAGGTTTGGGCGTGATGTACAGAAAATTGTAGACCAGGAGGAGGGTGATAGTGTTGAGGTGGGCTATATGTTGGCGGGTAGGGTTGATGCGGGCGAGGCTGATGGTAATATGGATTGGGACTCCTGGACCAAGACCTCCCTTCTATGAATGCCACCTCTTCCTTTTTTTTCTTCCCGATTGCTCCACCCGTACCTGTCTAGATTGCCTGGTTCGTAGCTTTGATGGATGAATAGCTCATGATTATGTTTAACTTTAATCCTTCCTCAACCAAGCTTCCCATTTTAACTACCTCGTTGAATGTTTTTCCAATGGAAGATACCAGATTAACATAGTACGTTGGTTCCAAAGCTTGTAGAAAATAGTCTACCATCTCTCCTTCCTTTATCGGTGGGTCTACCCGAGCAGCTTGCTCCCTCCACCTAAAGCCATATTCTCGAAAACTTTCTCCCGGGCTTTTCTCCATCTTTGTCAGTGTCAACCTATCTGGGATAAGTTCCAAATTGTACAAGAAATGGTTTGCAAATGCCTGGGCTAGATCATCCCAAATAAATCAGCTGGTATGGTTTTGCCGGGTATACCATTCAAGAGCTGAACCACTGAGACTTTGGCTAAAGAAACCCATGAGTTACTCATCTTTCCCACCGGCTCCACGCATCTTGTTATAGAACCCTCTTAAATTCGCTACTAGGTCATTGTGGCCATCAAATAGATCGAATTTCGGTAGCTTGAATCCTGCTGGTAATTGCACTCAGGGAATAAACATAAATCCTTGTAAGCTACGCTTACTTGACCACCCAAGCCCTATATATTACGGAATGATTGCTCGAGGCTCTTCATCTTTCTAGCCATCTCTTCCTATTCAGGAGTTTTAGTTGGTTTCTCCTCTTCAGCCATATCAATGAGAGGGGTATAGGAATCATGCTGTCAGAAAGTAGGTTCCGGGGGGTAATAATAGTTGTCTTGGACGTGGAATAGTGGTTCACTGGAGGATTTATGCAAGGTGGCTGGTGGTGGTGCCACATATACAGGAGCAACATGTGGTGGTGGTGGTAGAACTTGTTTAGGGATTGGATGTGGTGATTGTGATGTGGTTGCGTAGTAGGGTGGATATATAGGATAAGTGGAGGAGGAATTCATAGTGGGTGGATCTTGTGTTGGGACTGGTGGATGGATGTATGTGGGATTGGCAGGATAGGTGGGTAACGGTTGTCCCTTCGCCCAAGCCTGGTACATCTCAGCCATTTGTTGTTTGAGCTTATACATCTCCTCTTTCATGTTATTCACATCCACTACCTCATCTTCCTGCACGAGATCCATGACTATTGCTTCAATTTCCTAAGTAATTGCCTTTATCATATTCTTGGAACGAGTGTTGTAATGGTGAGTTGCCAGAATGCCAGTTACTATCCACTTATCTGTTACTCAACAACGACAAAAACTTGTTAGTGGTTAGGCCATAATGGGTTAAAATTACAGATCAATAACACAATTTTTCCTGGCAATATGCATCATCCCAGCCTTATCGTCTTTCTTGTTTTGCCAATTCTTTTGTTTTCGGCTTTTTCTTTTCCTTATATTTATTACCACCGATGTTCATTTTTTTCCTTTTCTTTTCATTTCTTTTCTTATTGTCCCCTTTTTCATTTTTCGTTGATCGGTCCTACATATTTGCCTATCGCACAAGTATCTAAAGAATAATAACAAATTTGGAAACATTCAATTTCATTAATAACCAATCATTGATTACAAATATAATAATTGTACTACAACCTTAAAAATGCAAAAATAAAAATACAAAACTCAAAATGCATGTCCTAAGAATACATTAAAGATCCTAATGCCCGCGAGACATCGTTCGGTCTTACCGCGGGCCTATGTTCTAGTCCCCTTTGGAGTTTATCTAGATCTCTCATTACTTGCTTTACAAATATTATTGCTGAAGCGGCAAATGTGGACTGGATCACATCTTCGCATATATGGTATTTCCGAGTGATATAATGAGCAATGCTGACCATTCTCTCTCTAATCATTCCTTTCTCTTGAAGTAACCTCCCTATTTGTTCGGCACGAGCGCCTAGAGTCTGTTGGCTTTTCTCTTGAAACTTCTGCAGTTCCATTTCTAACCGGGCCATGGCCATATAGCAGTGTTCTCTTTCTATGTCAAACTCTTTTACTTGTTTTCTACTTTTGACCTCGGCTGTGACAGTCTTTCTCCTCAACCGAGCAACTTCAATATTATGTTCTTCTTTCAATTGTTAGATCATCCGAGCCCTTTCTTCAGCATTTCTAGCCAGTTGCTTCTGAACTCCGATGAATTCTTTTTCAACTTTGTCTAGATCAAAATTGTAGTCGTTCACCTTTTGCTGCAAATTATCAATCTGTTTTTCATCTTGGGCATGTCAAATAGGGGTTTTAGTTGTTCCTCTCATTTTTAAAATCTGAGCTTTTAATGCTTCATTTTCCTTAATCAATTGTTTCTTTTCACGCTCACCGGTCGCCGCTTGTAAGCTACTTTCGAACTTGAGGTCTTGAACTTGCTTTTCTAACTTACTGATTTTGGCTCGGTATTCATTCTCCTTAGCCAACCAATCTCATTCTTCTTTTGATAGCTCGGCAAATTCTTGAATGTGAGGTCTCTTCATCAGTCTTTTATGCTCATAGTCTCTTTTGTACCATGCGGAATAACCAGGTGACACTTCACCTTTGGATCGATCCCTTACACAAGTGTCCACTTTCAAACATTGGCACTCATTCCATATTTGTCGGACTTTTGCCTCATTAAATTTCCCAACGGGACTAATATCTATCTCTTGAATGCTGAGATCTCTATCTTTTGCCACTATTTGATATCTTCTGAGTTGCTGTAATACTCGATATGGCACATAAGGTTGGATACTTTTGTGTCCTATTAAAAGAAAGTGCGATCCTTATGCTGGCTTGTATATGATTTCCTCGATGGGTAGCCACCCGAATGCCCATTCTATCTTACTAGCAGTAAGAGATCGGAAATAAGTGATCTAACCTTTAGACCCCTCCGGCAACTTGGCCCCTTTTATCCTCGTGTAGAATTCTTCTATGCAAGTCTTTTTTGATGATCCATAACTCAGAAATTGAGGGCGATGGCATAAGTGCTCGACCATCTACATCTATAATAGCAAATTGCATCCCTCAAAGAAACCTTCTCCAGCTTTACAAGCTGTGAAAGCACGAAAGATATCGGCTACTATCATTGGTGCCAAAGTATTGTTGTCCTGTGTAAGGAGAGTACTGACAATCCCGGCGATTCTGATGTCGATGTTCCCGTCTTTCCTTGGAAATATTATCAGACCCAAAAAGGCTACCCTAAAAGCAAAATGTCTATGTTTCTCCCATTTAGCCCGGTTTTCTTTACTGCAGAGTTTGTCCGTTGGGTTGTTAAATCCTCCAACGTGACCATATCTATGGTATATGAAATTCATAGTGCAAAACTCGTGGACCAAATCTTCATTGTGAACACTTTGGGCTATTTTCAAGGAATCCAGGAATCTGTGTGCGGTGATGGCTCTTGGAGAAACCAGATATTTGTCTCTCAGAGGGATCTCATTCTTATCGATGTAATTATCAATTTATTCTAGTGTCGGAGTGAGCTCAAAGTCCGAAAAGTGGAGTACATTATGTGCGGGATCCCAGCAGGTGACCAAGGCTCGAATGATGTCTCCCCGGGGTATGATATCTAGCAACCCCGTAAGACCATTCAAATATTTCTTGACCTCATCTTGTCCATCTTGACCCAAGTCATTCCACCAAAGTTGTAACTCCAAAGGGATCTTATTCATTAGTGAAAAAGGTTCATTTTGCATTGTGCTCATCCTACACATTTATTAAAGGTGATTTAACCACATATTATTTGACCTAAAGACAAAAAATATTTTTCAAAAGAAAATTTCTTTTCATCATTTTCTCAAAAACAGTCCCTATTTGCGAGTACGGCCTTTCAACACTTCTTCCGAAGATTTTAAGGTTGTATTTATTATTTAGGGAAAGTGACTCAAAAGTGGCTATTTTTGCGCAAACAGCCTTCAGACGTCCTTTCGGAACATTCGGCTATTTTCAAAAATAGCATCGCCTTGATTTATTAATATTTTTGGTTATTTTTGAGAAAGGGTAGTTGGACCCGTCAAGGGTTGCCTACGTATCTCACCTAGTGGTGCGAATCAAACCAGTGTAGTTCGGTCAAATTATGTTTAGACCAACAATTTTTTAATTTTGACAAAACTGACTTAACCCAACTATTTTTTGATAATTCCTTCAAAATTTTGACAGCGTTTCGTTAGTATTTAGACATCGGTTCTTTTTTTCTAAAAATTGCTATTTTTCTCTTCTTTTCTTCAGGTATTTAGCCGGTCAGTATAATGGCCCAGGATAAATAATTGCAACACATAATCATGCTCGGTCTTTTTATATCCGGGTTACCTGTCCTAAACGGACCCAACCCCTGTGTTGAGTCCCCTAAGTCAGATATGATGCAAATAATCGTCCTAATTCTAGGCTCAATATCCTCATTTTCATTGGTACTAGACTGTGTACCCGAGCGGACAACTCGGGTTGAGGAGGGGGCTACGTATCGGGGACCCGCGGGATCGTTCGGCTTTGTAACTTTTCCGGCCTCTGTTTCTTATTTGGGTATTTGACTTAACAGAAAGGGGAGTCTCAACCAGTAAGAACATCCCCAGAGGTAAGAAGAGAAGGATTTTCGGCACAATTTTTATATACAATTCACGTAATATCAAAGCGGTAAACATATAGCACATAGATCAAAACATATAATTAAATCAGATATTATTAAAAATAGAAATTTAACTGAGCTCGAATTCTTAAACCCTGAACCGAAGTTCTGGGTTTCTTATCCCCAACAGAGTCACCAGAGCGGTCACACCTCCTTTTTTACACGGAACTCTACTGGATAAGGAAATGTGTATTTCTACACTTTACCCGTGAAGGCTCAGAAGGAGTTTTTCCACTTTAAGGACAATCGGAATGGGATTAGTTATTTAAATTTTTTAGAGTCGCCACTTGAGAATATAATGGTGTCCCAAGTCACCGGTTTAATCTCGAACCGAGGAAAGTTTGACTCTATTACAGTCTGCAAACTAGAAATCCGGATAAGGAATTTTGTTAATCCGCGAGAAGGTGTTAGGCACTCCCGGATTCCGTGGTTCTAGCACGGTCGCTCAACTATTGTTTTGATTTTATCTGATTTTAAATTATATATATTTTAATTATGTGCGAGTATACCGCTTTTGAATTTTACAAATTTGCAACGTCGTAAAAATACATCCTCAACCACACCGTACCAGTACGCCTGTGGCTTTGAATATATTTCGACTTCGTTGAGAGTAGGATTTTGGTCACATAAATGTGCACCCGTTCAAAGGAATGTATATTAAATTATGCCTAGTGGTGTCTATTCTTGTTATAATTTGGAAAAGATCGTGAAATTGTCTAAACGATCCTTTCGGGCCTAAAGTTTCTATTTGGGGGCCCTGTGTGTTTTTATCTTGTAACGAGACTCGTCCCATTTCATTTTGAAAAGGTTAAGCCTATCTGTACGCTATGTTTTCTAATATTGTTTTTCCCCTAATATAACTGTTTAGGAGCAGTTTTATGATTTTATACCACCTTCTATTTGGATTCAGGCCTTTTACACGTTATTGGGCCTGAAATCTTGGCTATTTCACAGTGGTGTACCAAGGTGCAACTAGAGATCTAGAGCCCAGCTAACACTTCCATTTCTATCCAAAGGCATGAATGCCATATCAATTAGATCTGGGCCTGTATTCACTGCTAGGTCTAGATTACTTACATCTAAAGCAGGATTAAGGCAGATTAACATTTTAATAACAGCGCTATGAATAAATATTATTCAGTACTAGCAATTAACTATTTCTACTATCGCCAATTTACATTTGAACATTACTGGTTTCAATATTGTCAATTAACTAAGAATGTCAACACTAGTTTAATCAACTTGTTGTTGTTTAACTACTAAATTAACAGAGTCTGAATTTATGAATTATCTATCGATTGAGACACTATTGTAGAGTTATTTTGTTGTTTTTATTTAACCGGAAAACAGTATTCCTGAATCTTCAACTAAGACACATTCAAATTACCATCTACGCTTCATTCGTATTCAGATTACTATTTTTACGCCATATCACAAAGTTTGGCATAAGTTTCATAGCTAAACCAGTTTCAGTAGTGATGAGGCAGTAACGCAATTTAAAATTCAACTAAGTCATATTCTCAAATTGACTGGTACTGATTTGAAATTCAATTGACAAAATCTAAGCATTTGTGTATTACACGTCTAATTTTCAGAATAGTTATAAATCTATAAGTGAATCAACTAGGTTTTAGCCAGTTTTAGTTTTAGATTTAGGTGATCATTTTAACTAACCTATTTATTCTATTTCCTATATCATTATCTACTACTACTAGAATTTGAGTTATGTTCGTTCAGTCCAGTCCTTATTACAACCCAAATACTACATGAATTACATAAAATCTACATATTTAGCTACAAAAACAGAAATACAACTACAAATAAAATTAATCAATAATTTTCATTCCTTCATCGCATCTCAATTACATCTTCAGGAGGTAGTAGTGTACCTGATCAAATGATAGAAACAATGAGTTCTAAGGTTGAAGAAGAAGAGAAATTAGCAATAGTAGCAACCAAATATCAACGGCAATGGAGGCAAATTATCACAGCACCAAGTACAACTTCAGAATAGAGAACCCAGCAAGTTCAACCAAGCAAATAGGAAAACCCAGCGAATTCAACCAAAACAAGTAGAAAACCTAGCAAACTTAATCAACATATGGAGAACAACGATCAGGGGTTCCAGAATACCACTCGAACTAGCAGCAATTGAACACTAACAGTATTTCAGTATGTATTTAGTGTATTTCAGTATGTTAAATCTTTTGAACCCTTGAAATAAGGCCTGAAAGGCCTATTTATAGAGTAGAATGGGAGGGAAATTTGAATTAAATATTCAGATTTCCCACCCCTTCTCTTTTGATTTATTTCAGTTAAGTCTAAGCTATTTTTGACAAGAATACACTTGAACCCCTGCTAGAAGGTTCTGGGGTATTCTATATCATTCTTTTAGGCATTAATGCCTTTGTTACCCTCACTTGTTAGGGTTTATTACTTATTTACCATTTAACTATGCCTGAATTACCCTTTATTATTCAGCAAATTACACCAAAACCATGCCTATTTGTCTCTAACGCCCTTATTATTTATAAATTATCTTCAGAATACCATTTTCCATTCCCATTTTACCCCTATGTCTTATGTATATTTACCCGACCTATCCTTAGGTCTTATTAAGACCATGAATAGTCAACAATATTAAACCAATAACCACTGAGGCTTAGACTTTCTATTTTAACCAGTTCAGAACTAAGTAACCTTTGAAGAATTAACCACTCTTACAATGATAGCCACAAATAACATTTTACAAGTCAGAAATCAAACTATGTAGTAATGATAGCCATATTAATCATTTACACACATAGCTCTAATATGACTAAGTACTCAGAAGTTAAGAAAAGCCAAAAATTTAAACTATATTGCAATAATAGCCAGTTTTAAGTAATATTGCAAACATAACCCTAATCACGACTAAACCTTTAATTAATCAGAATTCAGATAAACAAATTGATAATGGTTGAATTCTAATAATCAAAACATTTAATCGAACAAGGATCTATCAATCAAGAACACTAAACGACTATACATCATGTGTTTTAACAAATGACTACAATCAGAACAAAAGAGTACTCAATTAATTTCAAGTGTGCACAGAAAGACCTTCTAAACATGCAATAGATTCAGGCTTAGCAAATAATGAAGATTGAACGAAGCATGAAGCATAGTAGAGAAAAGAAATAGGTTCAGTGTACTTAGCTTTCTGATGTTTTTTCCTTTTTCTTTCTTTCTTATTTTTTCTTCTTTTCCTTTATCTTTCTTTATTTTCCTTCCTTTTTCTTCTCGGCTCTTGATTTTCCGGTGGTTCAGAGACCTTAAGTCACTTTTGACCTTTGATATTCTAGACAGACTCTTGGAATCTTGTTTAGTGTTAAAGAATGGTGATTTAAGAGACTGGGTTAGATCTGGGGTGGTTTTGGGTTTAGGGTATCCGCCGGAGTAGGGTTCTGGCAAAATATTTTTTAATATTCGAATAGAAGGGCTAATATTCGATGGATGGGTTTTGGATGGGGTGAAAAAGGAGTTCAGAGCGGTCTTAGGGTGTTAAGGGGGAAGGCTGGTTCGTTGGTTGGTGGTCGCCGGCTAGGGTTCCGGCGACCTGAGTTTCAAGATCTGGGGAAAAGGAGGGGTATTTGGATAGGGCTAATAGGATGGGGTGGTAGAGGAGGAGGATGAGGTTCAGGGGTTGCTGGCTTTGGCTGGAGAAGACGACCAGTGGCAGACCACTAGTAGGGTTTCAGTGGCTTGTGGAGAGGAGGAGGAGGGAACTAAGGGCGGTTAGGGTTTCGGGTCTGAAAGGGGTGTGTGTGTATAATGAGAGATTAAATATGTGAGAGTATAGATATATATCAAAAGTGTGACATTAATTAACAGTCGTTAGATAAAATTGAATGGCCAGGATCAATTTGGCCACTAAATTGTGTCGTGTGGTTTTAAGGAAATCCTCTTCTCGTCCATTAGGTTAGTTAATTGTACAGTTGAGATTACTTTGACTTAACGATGCCGTTTGGCTTAAGTGTGGCCCTTTTTTAATTCGTTAGATCAATTAGATGGACGGCCTGATTACTTTAAGTAACGGTGTCGTTTTATTTAATAGGCAACCGCTTGTTTTGATCCGTTTGATTTAGTTTATCAACGACCCAAATTTGTTTTACTAAAACGTCGTCGTTTGATCTTGTGTATAGGCAGTCGGTTCAATTTCTTTTGGACCAGGTCTATTTGGGTATTAATTGGGCTATAATTTTGTGATTTTAGCCCAAATACCTTGTATTTTTCTATTTTCATGTATTATACCTTGTTTTTGTATTTTCAAATTGTATTTATTTATTATTTTCTTGTATTTTATATGTTTTCTTCCATATTTATTCCCAATTTATTTATCCTCTTGTATTTTATATTTTGAATTTTTCTTTTGATTTTCTAATTTTCTTAGTAATTATCTTATTTCTGGTATTTTCTAATTAATTCGAATTGTATATTTGTTTTAATCTTCTTTACTTTATTTTCAATCAAAAAACAAACACTGAGACTTTTACACAATAATTAACAAATTTCAATCAAAAATCATTTTTTATTTATTTTGGACTTAATTGCTTGGGGCAAAAATCACGTGCTTACTGGGAGGTTGTGTGCGAATAACAATTACAAAAAAGTGATGATTCTGAGAAGTTGTATTCTTTGAAAAAGTATGCATACATAAATATTCCTAACGATATGGTAAGTCGAGGGCCCGTATCTAAGAAAAATCATGAGTTTTGTTAAAAGGGGGAAAGGTTAGTTCGTTTCCCCTTGGCTTCCGGCGTCGCGTATCATTAGGGTAGCGTCACTAAACAGCAGCAATTTGAACAATAGTTATGCACGATTTAGTAAATATAACGTAAGCAAAAAAATAGTTTTCTTTAGATGAACCAACGACTATGACGTGGTTCAAGACATTGCAGCCGCTTTTGCTCCAAAATTTTGAGGTTCCTCCTCAAAGTTTTGCCCCAGTTTACTGGTCTGGCACTTCTAACGGCTGCGTTGGACGGCCGAAAAATCAACTTTAGAATTTTGAGGGTCTTCCTAAAAATTCTACCCCAGTTTACTGAGGTGGCATTCCTGGCGATGAGTGGCTGAAAACTAACTTCGGAATTTTGAGGGTCCTCTTGAAAATTCTGCCCCAGTTCCAATAGCAGGGGAAAATGGAAATTTTATTAAATTTTGATCGAACTCGTAGGGCTGCATACGTATCCCCTCTTAAACGGAAATCTAGTTAGGCGTAGTTCAAATTACATCATTAAAGAAATCATAAGTGGTTACACATAGTATCGTTTTAGTACATCTAATTAATTGGCTTTGGACAGACTTCTCCGTCCATCTCTGCAAGAATAAGGGCTAATCCCGTTAGAACTCGGTGAACCATGTATGGACCTTGCCTGTTGGGAGGGAATTTCCCCTTGGATTGATCTTGATGTGGGAATATTTTCTTCCACGCTAGCTGCCCCGGTGTAAACTTCTTGGTTTAACTCTTTTGTTGAAGGCTCTGGATATTCTATTCTGATAGCACTGACCGTGGCAAACTGCATTCATCCTTTTCCCATCTATAAGGGATAACTGCTCGTAGCGACCTTTTACCCATTATGCGTCGTCCAACTATGCTTATTGTATGATCCTCAAAGATGCTACCTCGGCAAGGATGATTGCCTCTATACCATAAACCAGCATGTAGGGAGTTTCTCCGGACGATGTGCGAACCGTGGTGCGGTATCCCAGTAAGGCGAATGATAACTTCTCATGCCATTGTTTGTGACTTTCAACCATCTTCCTTAGTATCGTCTTGATATTCTTGTTGGCTACCTCTACAGCTACATTCATCTGAGGCCTATAAGCTGTAAAATTCTTATGTTTGATCTTCAATGCCTCATACATTGCCTTCATCAAATCGCTGTTGAGGTTGGAACCATTATCAATGATAATTGATTCCGAAATTCTGAATCAGCAAATAATATGGCCTCAGACTAAATCTTTCACAACTTTCTTAGTCATTGCCCTGTATGACGCTGCTTCAACCCATTTGGCATCGTTTGGTAACAATACATTCCCCACGGAGTGATGAAAGGTGCTTTCTCTGCATCTTCCCCATCCATCCATATCTGATGATATCTAGTGAAACAATCAACAAAGGATTGTAACTCATGCTTGACGCAGTTGTCGATAAGAATGTGTATGTTTGGCAAGGGGAAGTCATCTTTGGGACTGGCCCGATTAAGATCCCGGTAGTTGACACAAACTCTAACTTTTCCATCCTTCTTTGGTATTGGCATGATGTTGGCTAACCATGTCGGATACTCTACCACTCTCAGAACCTTAGCTTTCACTTGCTTTGTAACCTCTTCTTTAATTTTCAAACTCATGTCAGGTTTGAATTTCCTGAGCTTCTGTTTTACCGGCGGATAGGTCAGATATGTTGGCAGTTTGAGAGCTACAATGAATGTGCTGAGACCAGTCATATCATCGTACGACCAGGCGAATATGTCCTCATATTCCTTTAAAATTTCCATATATTCTTCCTTTTCTAATGGCGACAGGTGACACTGATACGAGTTTCTTTGACATTTTCTGTATCTCCCAAATTAACGACCTCAATTTCTTCCAGGTTAGACTTAGGTATATTCTCAAAATTCTCAACCTCTTTGATGACCTCTTCTGGTATAACATCCTCTTCTGAATCTATATCTTTTTGTTGCATTGTTTCCTTGCAAGTCACAATCGTTGGTTCATCATCAAAGTAAGTAATAGTAATGTTGTGTCAAAATAGAGTAAATGATTGAGAAAATAATAAGAGCGAGATATATGATAAAATAAAATACTTTGATTAATTCATAATTGTTTGGAACATCGGAGCTCTTTTCAAAATTAAAGACACTGCGGAAAGAAAATCAGCTAGTAAAATAAAATGAGATGCATGGTATTTTTGTTTAGCCTTGCTACCCCGAAGCCTTTCGGGCCCTGACAGTTCTAATTGATCAATCATTAGGGCGGTCTCCTCAGTTTACAGCTTGTATGGAAGGGCCTTCCTCTCCTTCCTCCTAGAAAAGAACACAACAATCTCATCATCCTTTAGAAATAGATTCTTCATGGCTGCCAACGATTCATCTTCCTCTGACCCATATATAGTATTTACTGGTTGGAAGATCTGCTCCGGGCTAGGTATCGGAAACTCTAATGGATAGTAGGGGCCGCTCCATGGTGGCGACCAGTTCTGGAATTCTTCCCAAGTATAACCGTATCCTAATCCAAATGTAGTGCCGTGCTTCTTTAGTTTGATGGTCTTAGTGATCCCCTGGTAGTTTTTGCCGAGTCCATTTCCATGCTCGTACTCACACCAATTTAGGATACTTTCAATCTTGTTATCCTACCATTTATCCTTATATACAACGTTGACCCTTTCAATATGAAGGTATGTATCTCCGCTCATTCTCCTTCTGCCTCCAATCATTGAGGTAGTGTGGCAACTATATATGGAGTTACCTCCATCGCCATGAATAATCACTTCCTGGTGATTCTATTCGAACTTCACTGCCTGATGAAGGTTCGATGCTACGGCTCTAGCGGTGTGGATCCAGGTCATCCTAATAACAAGTTGTAGGATGTCGGAACGTATATTATTTGGAAGTCGACGTCAAACCATGTTGGCCCCATTTGCAAGCACAGGCTGATTTCTCCAATAGTGGCCCTTTGAGAGCCATCAAAGGCTTTGACGTTGATAGCTCTATCTTTGATCTAGTGCAGGATTTTTCCCAAGGTTTTGAGAGTTATCAGCGGACAGATGTTGAGGCTGTATCCTCTATCGATCAGGACTCTAGTGATGAAATAATCCTCGCATTGCACGGTGATGTGCAGTTCCTTGTTATGACTTAGTCCTTCGGGCGGCAGCTCATCTTTATGAAAGGTGATTTTATGGCTTTCCAGCACTTTCCCTGCCATATTTTTCATTTCACCTCCGGTTATATTGCTGGGCACATAAGCTCCGCTCAGTATCTTCATCGGGGCATTTTTGTAAGCATTAGAGCTCTGAAAAAGAGTTAGGATAGAGATCTGTGCTGGTGGTTTATTCAATTACTCAACGACCAAGTACTCCTTAGCTTGTATTTTTTCTCCTAAGATTTTCGGGCCTAGTTTCAATAGGTCGTCCTGAGGGTTGCTTACTGGACTCTGCTAAGTGTTCTGGGGTGTAAACCCTCCCTGTTCTGGTCATTCCTTGCGCAACAATTGTTTCTCCTACCTTGGTCTTCCCTTTCCTCCTAGCTTCGGCAGTGTAATCCCAGGGTATGGCATTTTAGTGGAATGGTTTTATGTCTTACATTGCCACAAGAATGGGTACCCTTGGTGGTAACACATCAACTTCAAAGGGTGCGGGTGCTTTTGGAACTCCAAATTCAACCTCAATTGGCCCGGGCGCCTTTGTAGAAGGAGGCTCTTCAAATTCGAGAGGTATACGTTAATTATTGATCGATTAACTTTGTTTTTAAGACTATAAATTAACTTTGTTATCTGACCACCACAAAGCTTAGAATGGTGCAATCTTCTCTGTTATGAAACTCATCATTCTTTGTATTGAGGAGGCGACAACACAAATATGTGAAATTTAATCTTAGTTAGTGGGAAAAAATAAAGATTAATATTCACTATGCAATCAAAGGATTTCTCCTAAACAAAGAAAAGAATTTAATTGTTTTTTTCTTGCTCTGTCCTGCAAGACACTCCTTACTTACGGAGTGACACACTGGGAAAAAAACCAGATTTTATATATAATACTAATAATAATAAATAAATTGGTTTTACTCGATTCCATTAACTTTAAATTTTGAACGTCCTTCCTTGTCATTTTATTTTCTTAAATTTTTATCGGTTATTATATTCTTTCTTCTCGTCCATCTCAATCTTCTTAATAAGAGTAATAATTCTTACAATGGTGATAATTAGCATGCAAACTTTCTCAAACATCATTTACTTAAGTTAACTATGATGACCCGACTCGTCGTCACGTGAGTTACCGCCCCGTTTCCCCGTATTATGTTTCTCTATGCTTCACTATCGGTATTTGAGGTGATTGAGTCAAATTGGATTGGTTTTAAATGAAATGAGACACTTAGTCTCTTAAAGAAAGGCTTGTTTTCGAAAAGTCAACCAGAAATTGATTATTTAGTTAGAGGGCTCGGATATGGATTCCGGTGATTCGGTTAGCTTCGGGGGATGATTTGTGACTTAGGAGTGCAATAGGAAATAATTTTGGAGGTCCGGTGTAGAATTAGGCTTGAATTGGCGAAGTTAGTATTTTGGCGAATTCCGGTTGATAGGTAAGATTTTGATCTGAGGGTCGGAATGGGATTCCGAGAGTTTTAGTAGATCCGTTAGGTAATTTTAGATATGTGGGTAAACCTTTAGGTCATTTAGAGGTATTTTGGTGGGGTTTATGGTCGAATGCGTGTTTCGGAAGTTTTGAAGAAATTTAGGCTTGAATCCGATGTGAATTGGTAATTTTAGTGTTGTTTGACGTGTCTTGATGATTAGAACAAGTTCGTATGATGTTTTTGGATATGTTGGTGCTTTTGGTTGAGGTCCCGAGGGTCTCGAGGTGATTTCGGGTGGTCAATCGGACCAATCTTGGCCTTCGGGAGTTACAAAAAATAGCCGAAGTGTTGCAGAGATTTTTGCTCTATGCGATCGCGTATGAGGGTGTGCGATCGCATAGGTTGGGAAAAATTTTAAGTGTGATCACGTTCGTGGGGTTGCGATCGCGTAGTGTAAGTGGACCTGGGGTCCCTGGCAGCATTTTGTTCTATGCGAATGCGAAGCTTGGAGTGTGATTGCATAGGTGTGGAAGGATGTGCTCTGCGAATGCAGGGGCAGCCATGCGATTGCATAAGAGGATTTTTGGGAGGCTGATTTTTGTGCTATGCAATCGCAATAGGAATGATGCGATTGCATAGGGTTATTTTACACCTGGGCAGAATGTTTTTAGGTCATTTTATCCGCGAACCAAGTTTATTTTCCACCATTGTTAAGCGACCTTGGGAGCTTTTGATGCGAATTTAAGAGGGTTTTGACTGAGAATCGATTGAAGGTAAGTCCTGTGGCCTAGAAACATCATCTAATTGTGATTTTGTGACGACCCGACCCATCTCTCATGTGTTATTGCTCCATTTTCCCCCATTTCATTCTTCTTCATGTTGCGTTATCGGTGTGTTGTGTGTTAGAGTTGATTTGGATTGGTTTTGAAAAGAAATGAGACACTTAGTGTCTTTAAGAAAGACTTAAGTTAGAAAAATCAATCGGACATTGACTTATGAGTTATAGGGCTCGGATGTGATTTTTGGTGATTCGGTTAGCTTCGGGATGTGATTTATAACTTAGATCGGAATTGATTTTGGAGGTCCGGTGTAGAATTAGGCTTGAATTGGCGAACTTAGTATTTTGGCGAATTCCGGTTAATAGGTGAGATTTTGATCCGAGGGACAGAATGAAATTCTGAAAGTTGTTGTAGCTTCGTTAGGTAATTTTGGATGTGTGTACATATTTTCAGGTCATTCAGATGTCGTTTGGTCGGGTTTTTAATCAAATGCGAGTTCCGAAAGTTTTAGAAGAACTTAGGCTGAATCCGATGCCATTTGATGGTTTTGGTATTGTTTGATGCATTTTGAAGATTAGAAAATGTTTGAATAATGTTTTAGGATCTGTTGGTGCCTTTAATTGAGGTCTCGGTGGCCTCGGGGTGATTTCGAGTGGTCAATCGGACCATTTTTTGGACTCAAATATTGCAGGTTTTTAGCTGTGATGTTGCAGAAGATTTTTTTATTGCGCTCGCATGGGTAGAGACGCAAACGCGTAGGGTAAATTGAGAGCTTGGAAAAATGGCCTTCGCGATCGCATCAACAATGTCGCGATCGCATAGAACTGGAAGGTGAAGCTACGCGATCGTATGGTGTACCCTACGTTCGCATAAGAGGATCTTGGGCAGCATGTTTGTATGCTACGCGTTCGCATATAATTGGTTGCGTTCGCATAGGCTTGGGAAGTGAATAATCGTGATCGCATTGCTTCTGTCGCGTTCGCATTGAATATTTTTGGAGCCCTGGAAATTTGTCCATCGCGATTGCGTGCCTAGAGTCGTGATCACATAGAGTAGAGCACCAGGGCAGAAGGATTTTAGTTGATATTTCATCTGCGAGCCTATGTTATTTTTACTCCATTGTTGAGCGATTTTGGAGCTTGGCAGAGCTAATTGAAGAGGGATTCAAGGAGGATTTATTGGAGGTAAGTTTCTTAGCCTAAATACACGAGATTATGTTAGATTTAACATGGAAATTGGTTGAAATTCATCAAAAAGGGTATAGCTAGGGCTTGAGTTTTTATATTTCAAATTGAAATTTGAAAGGTCATTTGAGCTCTGATTTGGGAGTTTATGATATGTACGGACTCGTGGCGAGACGAGAAATCTGGTAATATAAGTTTCATAATTTTTCGAGAAGTGGACTCCGGGCTCAGGTTTTGCTAGTGTTGAGATTTTTGCTATATTTTGATTGTTTTTGATAGGGCATTATAGCCTTGGCATAGTGTGATGTCTTCGCTCTTATTTTGGTTAGATTCGACATTCGTAGAGGCCGATTCTAGGGGTAAAGGCATCGCGAGCTAGAGATTTCACCGGTTTGAGGTGAGTAATACTTGTAAATGATATCCTGAGGGTTTGAAACCCCGGATTTTCACAACTTAGTGTTGTATTGAGGTGACTTGCACGTCGGATATGAGCGTGGGGTAGATCATCGTTGGGGGTTGTGACTTAGTCCGTCCTGATTGTTGATTTTACCGTGTATTTGACTGGACTAATTGTTATCATCCTAATCTAAGCTGATTTCCATATTTGGGCTTCGTGCCAACTATGTGAAACCTTCAGGGATTGATATCACTATTTTTGCATTATTTATGCATAATATTTGATCTCGGTCTAGAGTTTTAATACTAATTGTAAAATCAGCCATTTTTCTAAGATTTGAAAACTTAAACAACATGTTATTGACGTTTTGAACTGTGAACTATTATTTTGGTATTGTGCAAGTGGCTTATGTGCATATCTGGACTGATCATATATCGGGTTGTGCGCCACAGCAGTGTTGCATGTGCATTTCTGGACTGAGAATGGATCGAGATGCATGCCACAGCAGTGTGATATTGATATTGCGCTTGGGCTGTAGGAGCCTTTCCGAAGTCTGAACCACCACATTGAGTCCCAAATAGATCGGGTTGTGCGCCGTAGCGGTCATGTGAATTGCATTGCATTCATGAATTGGTTCCTGTTTGTACTACATGGCATGACATTCAACACTCTCATACCATTGGCATCCATGCTATCTCTTGCACTGTTACAAGATACCCTGGTGTTATTTATTAATGGAGTGTTGTGCCCGAGGGGCTGACTTATGTGTGGACTTGCACTATCTGATTATGCATTCATTTTCTTGACTATTGGGAAACGGATATTTTCAAAAGAGGTTTTTAACTGAGCCAGATATTTTCAAAAGTATTTTCCCGAATTTACTGTTTTCTCAAAGTGTTGTGCTGTCCCATATTGCATAATGGAGTGCTCTTACGTGATTTCTTGCCGCTCAATTATTATTTACTCTTATTACTCACTGAGTTTGAGTCCTCACTTTACTCCCATCACCTCTCGTGCAGTTGCAAGTATTGTTCACCGGTAGTGGGTTATTAGCTGATTGAAGGTATACAATTGTAGCTAAGCAAGGTGACCGCCGGCGTTCGCGGCACCGGACTTTGGCCTTCGATTCTCGAAGTTTACTTTGTATATTATTATTGTCCATGTAGTTTTGTTTCAGTCTTCTGTAGATGCTCGTGACTTGTGACACTCCGGTCGTGTTGTGTCGGGTTGGGATTGTCAGTTTTTAATGCCATCAAGTTATATTTTCTATTCATTTATGTTTAAATAATTCTAAAGGAGGTGAATTGGGTCTGTTGGGTGGCCTTATCTTCACTAGAAGGGCCATCACGACCAGTGTGGGTTTGGGTCATGACAAGTTGGTATCACAACCTAGGTTACTAGGTCTCACGAGTCATGAGCAGGTTTAGTAGAGTCTCGTGGATCGGTACGGAGACGTCTGTATTTATCCTCGAGAGGTGCAGAACCTTTAGGAAAAACTTCCTATTCTTGGAATTCTTATCGTGCGTACTTGATTCAGCTTGAGATATAGCTCTTGAAATTCCTTCCACACGTCGGTATGCATAGGTGAGCGCTTAGTATTATATATGCCTTGATGATTTGTGATTCCCTGATCGAGGGGTGAGAGGTAACCTTTGTGAGTATGTTGGACCAGTTTGGAGGACTTGAGGCCGGATCTTTGCCTATAGATTGAGAACCGAGGTGCTGATTATGTGAGCAAGTGTTTGAACTTATGTGTTCGGTATTGTCCCTATTAGACGGAATGGCGGTCAGATATCCATGTGATGAGTATGTTAGTACTGCGAGATGTATCTATGTGATCTTTTTCACACCTCCCTTTTTAATACCTCTTTTTCCCGAAATAGGGAAATAGGTATACCTCATTAATTACAATACACCCGGGAATGGATATAATAATAACAACGAGGAAGGAGTTTTTCCATTTTAAGGACAATCGGAAAGGGATTTTATTTAGAGTTTCAGAGTCGCCACTTGGGAAGATAATGGTGTCCCAAGTCACCGGTTAATCCCGAATCCGAGGAAAATTGACTCTGTTTAAATTGTGACGACCCGGCCCGTCGTCATGGGGATTACCACCCTGTTACCTTTTATTTATATGTTTCCTGTTTCTATATCGGTGTTAGAGTCTATCGGGTGAGTTAGGAGTGATTCTGGTTGAAAATGAGACAAATAGCCTTTTGAAATGAAGAATGGTTATGAAGAGTCAAACTGGAGTTGACTATTTAGTTAGACGGCTCAGAATCGAATTCTGATGATTTGGTTAGTTTCGGCAGGTGATTTGTGACTTAGAGGAGTGATCAGAATTGAATTTGGAGGTCCGGTGTAAAAATAGGCTTGAATTGGCTAAGGTTGAATTATGGCAAAATCCGAACGGAAGGTGAGATTTTGATCCGGGAGTTAGAATGGAATTCTAACAATTCTAGTAGTTTCGTTATTTGATTTTGGATATGTCCGCAAATTTTCAGGTCATTCGGACGTCGTTTGGTCGGGTTTTTGATTGACGGGAATTGAAGGGAATTTCACCGTGTAATCATCGGAGGTAAGTTTTATGGTATAATTACGTTATTTAATCATGGAAACTTCGAGTATTTCACTATTAATGGGAGATTAATGGGGGATATTAGCCCTAGGCCTGGATTATGAAAAATCATTGATTTGAATGGGCAAACGGAGACCCATTTTGATAAATATTATATGCATGGACTCGTGTTGAGATGAGGATTCGGAATATGTGACTTTCATAATTTTTTGAGAAGCGTACCGAAAGTCGGGTTTTGGCAACTTTGTAGTTTTTGGTGTAATTTGAATTTCTTTGACTGGGTAACGTTCCATTGGCCCATTTGGATGTATTTCTATTGAAGTTGATCAGATTCTACACCTGTGGAGGCCGATTCTCGTGGCAAGGGCATCGCGGACTAGTCGTCGAGCCGAGTCGAGATGAGTAATGGGTGTGGGTGATGACCAGCGGGTTTGAAACCCAGGTATACCACTTTGTGATGGTGTATTGAGGCGAGACACGTACTCTCCTATGAGTGCGGGATCGAATATCATTGGGGACTATGGCTTAATCCGACTTGTTGATACTATATTGTGTTTTGGCTACTATTGAGCCGATGAACCTCCTACTTGGATAGTTGTGTACATTTTGGGTCGTGAGCCAGCTATTAGGATCCTGCGAGGATTGTTATTGTTGTTTCTGTGATACTGACATGCTATTTTACTACCAGTCCTGAACGATTACTATCATAATGGTTTTCCAAACTTTGGAATTTTTGATATACTGTTTTTACTGAAAAATGATAAAAAGAGTTTTAAATACTACTTTTGAGCCTGTAAGACTGCATTGCATATTAGCTGACTGGTAGTGGATCGGGCTATGCGCCGTAGCGTATCATGATATTATGCTTAGGCTGTAGGAGCCCCTCCGGAGTTAGAACCCCCACAGTGAGCACGGGTACCCAAATGGATCGGGCTACGTGCCGTAGTGGTCATATTCATGCATTGCATTGCATTTAGCTACACCTGTTAGCTATTATTTTTGTTATATTGTTTGCTGGTATTGCTGGTACAGATATTGTTCATGTTGATACTGTTGCAGGGTATTTTTTTTTATAGCTTTACTTAGTGCTATATTGGGTATTCTTACCTTCGCTGTCTTACCCCTACTTATTACCACTAGGTCTGGAAGTACTCACTTTACTCCCTGCACCTTGTGTGCAGATCCAAGTACGTCACAGCAGACCTGACCCCGTAGCTGCTCGGAGATATTTTCTGGATAGTCAAGGTAGCTGCCGCGTCCGCAGGACCTGACTCTCTTCCAGCTTATCTATATTCCTATTTTTATTCTATTTCCGCACTTGAGCTTAGTTGTAGACATTATTACACTTTATATACTCTGTAGAGGCTCATGACTCGTGACTCCTGGTCTTGGGAGGTTTGGTTGGTTTGGGACGTGATCCCTGTATTTGGATATTTTCTTTATGATTATTCTATCTTGGTTATGCCTAAAAGTGGTTAAATGTGAGCTGCTAGCTCCATGATTTTTGTTGATTGGTCGGGCTGGCCTAGCAGTGTGTTGGGTGCAATCACGACCGGGTTTGGGGTCGTGACCAGTTGGTATCAGAGCCTAGGTTACTGGGCCTCATGAGTCTAGAGCCGGTTAGTAGAGTCTTGTGAATCTGTACGGGGATGCCTGTACTTATCCTCGGGAGGCTACGAATCTTTAGGAAATACTTCATATTTCTTGAACTCTATCGTGCGATCTTATTATTCTGAGAACTAAACTTTTGTATTCTATTCTCTCGCAGATGGAGAGAACTCGAGCTTCAGGATGAGGTGGACAACCACCATTGCCACTTGCTAGAGTCCGTAGGCGCGGCTGTGGTCGAGGTAGAGGGGCAGCCCCCAGTGGTTGATGCTCCAGCAGCCCCAGCACAGGCCCAGGCGGTGTCTATTGCTATTCCTGGTCTTCAGGAGACTTTGGCCCAGATATTATCAGTGTGTTCCGGATTGGCTCTAGTAGTATCAGCTACCGCTACTGCAGCGACATCCCAAACAGGTGGTGGTCAGCAGACCCCTGCAGCTCGCACACCTGAGCAGGTGGTTCAGGGACTTGAGACGCCTGAGGCGGTCCCAGCTCAGGCAGTTGCACCAGTTATTCCTCCAGCTGCACCAGCCCCAGAGCATGTGGTTCAGGTTATGCCCGACGATGAGCAGCGTCGTTGTCTGGAGAGATTTGGTAGACTCCAGCCACCCCATTTCAGTGGTACTGAGGGCGAGGATGCCCAGGGTTTCTTAGATAAGTGCCAGAGGATGCTACGTACAACTGGTATTCTTGAGTCCAGCGGGGTTTCATTCACTACTTTTCAGTTTACTGGTCCAGCGTTCGATTGGTGGGAGGAGTTTGAGAGGCTAGGCCTACGGGAGCAGTACCTCTTACCTGGCAGCAGTTTTCTACTCTCTTCTTGGAGAAGTATGTACCTTAGTCCCGTCGTAAGGAGCTTCGTTGCCAGTTTGAGTGGTTGGTACAGGGTAATATGTCAGTGATCCAGTATGAGCTGAGATATACATATTTGGCTAGCCATGCCACATGGATGATCCCGACTGATCGGGAGAGGATTAGGAGGTTCATTGATGGCCTCAACTACTCCATTCGCATTCTGATGACCAGAGAGAGAGTCCTATCATCATCTTTTGAGCAGGTTGTGGATATGGCATGCTCCATTGAGGTGGATCATCACTGTTAGCGAGTGCAGAGGGAGGCCAATAGGCCTTGAGGTTCTAGTAGTTTTAGTGGTTCTCCATCTAGGTAGCAGTTTCATTAGGGCAGAGGTCGTTCATCTAGAACTCCTCAGTCAGGTCCTCCAAAGCATAGTGGAGCTTCTTCTAGCCATGGCCGTCAGGGTTTTCAGCAGGACTTGTCTTCACTCAGCGCCCTCCCTACTCAAAGTTCAGCACCTTCTTCTTCGGCCTAGGGTTCATCTGCGGCGAGGGTTCCCTTCAGTCCCCTTCTCCAGCACCAAGTAGCTATTTTGAGTGTGGTGAGTTTGGCCACATGAGGAGGCAGTGCCCTCGACTCTGTAGGGACAGGGCTCAGCATAGGGATCAGCCCTCCTCTTCAGCACCATCTCAGGCTAGTAGAGGTGGAGGTCAGTCTTCTCGTCGGAGGCCAGGCAAGATTCTATGCACTTCCTGACAGGCGTGATGCAGTTGCCTCCGATCTAGTGATTACAGGTATCATTTCTGGTTGTCACAGAGATGCCTCTGTTCTATTTGATCCCGGGTCCACATATTCGTACGTGTCTTCTTATTTTGCACATCACTTGGGTGCGACCCGTGGTAGTCTTGATTTGCCTATTCATGTATCCACCCCCGTGGGTGATACGATTATTGTGGATCGTGTCTATAGATCCTGTGTTATTTCTATTGGAAGCCTGGAGACCCAGGTGGATCTGTTATCGTTAGGGATGGTGGACTTCGATGTGATACTGGGCATGGACTGGCTGTCTCCGTGCCATGCTATATTGGATTGTCATGCTAAGACAGTTATGTTGGCTATTCCTGGTATTCCTCAGATTGAGTGGCGTGGTTCGACTGATTTCGTCCCTAGTCGTGTTATTTCATTCTCAAAAGCTTAGAGAATGGTTGAAAAGGGGTGTTTGTCATATTTAGCATTTGTGAGGGATGTGGGAGCCAAGTCTCCTAGCATTGATTCTGTACCTGTTGTGAGGGACTTTCCAGATGTATTCCCCTCAGACCTGTCGGGTATGCCACCGGACAGGGATATTGATTTTGGCATTAACTTGGTGCCGGCCACTCAGCCCATTTCTATTCCTCCTTATCGGATGGCACCAGCTGAGCTGAAGGAATTGAAAGAACATCTTCAGGAGCTTATGGATAAGGGATTCATTCACCATAGTGTGTCCCCGTGGGGTGCACCGGTGTTATTTGTTAATAAGAAAGATGGTTCCATGCAAATGTGTATTGATTATAGACAATTGAACAAGGTAGCAGTGAAGAACAAGTACCCTCTATCGCGCATTGATGATTTATTTGATCAGTTACAGGGTGCAAGAGTGTTTTCTAACATTGATCTTCGTTCAAGCTATCATCAGCTAAAGATCAGGGACTCTGATATTATGAAGATTGCATTCAGGACTAGATATGGCCATTATGAGTTCCTTGTGATGTCTTTTGGGCTGACCAACGCCCCAACAACACCCATGCATCTAATGAACAGCGTGTTCAGGCCATATTTGGATCCATTCGTGATCGTGTTCATTGATGACATTCTAGTCTACTCCCGTAGTCAGGAGGAGCATGCTCAGCATTTGAGCATTGTGTTGCAGAGATTGAGGGAGGAGAAGTTGCATGCTAAATTCTCCAAGTGCGATTTTTGGCTCGAGTCAGTAGCATTTCTGGTCATGTGGTGTCTCGTGATGGTATTCAGGTTGATCCGAAGAAGATAGAGGCGGTGCAGAGTTAGCCTAGACCGTCCTCAGCTACAGAGATCGGGAGTTTTCTTGGCTTGGAGGGATATTATCGCCGGTTCGTTCAGGGATTTTCATCCATTTCTTCTTCTTTGACTAAGTTGACTCAGAAGGGTGCACCATTCGTGTGGTTGGATGAGTGCGAGGTGAGCTTTCAAAAGCTCAAGATAGCTTTGACCACAGCTCTAATGTTAGTGTTGCCATTAGCTTCAGGTTCATATACTATATATTGTAATGCCTCGAGAGTGGGGATAGGTTATGTATTGATGCAGGAGGGTAGAGTAATTGCGTATGATTCTCGGCAGTTGAAGCCACATGAGAAGAACTACCCTGTTCATGATTTGGAGCTAGCTGCCATAGTTCATGCCTTGAAGATTTGGAGGCACTATTTGTACGGCGTGTCCTGTGAGGTGTATATCGATCATCGTAGTCTCCAGCATTTGTTCAAAAAGAAGGATCTTAATTTGAGACAGCAGAGATGACTTGAGTTGCTCAAAGATTATAACATTACTATTCTATATCATCCGGGGAAGGCCAATGTGGTGGCCGATGCTTTAAGATGGAAGGCGGTCAGTATGGGCAGCTTGGCATACATTCCAACGGAGGAGAGATCATTTGCTTATGATGTTCAGGCGCTAGCCAATCAGCTAGTGAGGTTAGACATTTCAGAGTCCCAGCATGGTGTTGGCTTGTGTTGTATCTCGGTCTTTTCTATATGATCATATTTGTGAGCGCCAGTATGATTATCTACACTTGATTGTCCTTAAGGACAGTGTTCAGCATGATGAAGCTAGAGATGTCACCATTGATAGTGATGGTGTATTGAGGATGCAGGGCCGGATATGTGTGCCCAATGTTGATGGCCTTCATGAGTTGATATTGGATGAGGCCCATAGCTCGCGGTATTCTATTCATCCAGGAGCCGCGAAGATGTACCAAGACTTGAAATAGCATTATTGGTGGAGAAAGATGAAGATGGACATTGTTAGACATGCAGCACGGTGTCTCAATTGTCAGCAGGTTAAGTATGAGCATCAGAAGCCCGCTGGCGTATTTTAGTGCATTGATATTCCCGAGTGGAAGTGGGAATGGATCACTATGGACTTTGTTACTAGACTCCCTCGGACATCGAGGATGTTTGATTCGGTTTGGGTGATTGTGGATAGGCTGACCAAGTCAGCTCACTTCATTCATGTATGTACTACGTACTCCTCGGAGCGGTTTGCTGAGATATTCATTCGGGAGATCGTTAGATTGCATGGAGTCCCAGTTTCTATCATATCGGATAGAGGTACTCAGTTTACTTCACAGTTCTGAAGGACATTTCAGCGAGAGTTGGGCTCCCAGGTTGAGTTGAGTACTACATTCCATCCTCAGATGGACGGACAGCCTTAGCGTACTATTCGGATCTTGGAGGATATGTTGAGAGCTTGTGTTATTGACTTTGGTGGTTCATGGGCTGATTATTTGCCTCTCGCAGAGTTTGCCTATAACAACAGCTACCAATCCAGTATTCAGATGGCGCCGTATGAGGCTTTATATGGGAGACGGTGTAGATCTCTAGTTGGTTGGTTTGAGCCCGGTGAGGCAAGGTTATTGGGGACAGAGTTAGTCCAGGATGCTTTGGATAGGGTGAAGGTAATTCAGGAGAGACTTCGCACAGCTTAGTCGAGCCAGAAAAGCTATACGGACCGGAAGGTTCGGGATATGTCTTATTATGTGGGTGAGAAAGTCTTACTGAAGGTTTCGCAGATGAAAGGCATCATGAGATTTAGGAAGAAAGGAAAGCTCAGTCCGAGATTTATTGGCCCTTTTGAGATCCTCGGGAGGATTGGAGAGGTGGCATATATACTGGCTTTGCCACCCGGTCTATCTGGAGTTCATCTAGTATTTCACATATCCATGCTCCGAAAATATGTTGGCGACCCATCGCATGTGTTGGACTTTAGCACTATTCAACTTGATGATGACTTGACCTATGATGTGGAGCCTATGGCTATATTGGCTCATCGGGTGAGGAGATTGAGATCCAAGGACATTGTATCAGTTAAGGTTCAGTGGAGAGGTCGACCCGCGGAGGAGGTCACTTAGGAGATCGAGCGGGAGATGCGGAGCAGATATCCTCAAATTTGAGTCTTCAGGTATGTTTATTGACCAACTCGAGGACGAGCATTTGCTTAAGTGGGGGAGAATGTGATGACCCGACCTGTCGTCACGGGAATTAATACCCCGTTACCTTTCATTTATATGTTTCGTGTTTCTATATCGGTGTTAGAGTCTATCGGGTGAGTTAGGAGTGATTCTGGTTGAAAATGAGGCAAATAGCCTTTTGAAATGAAGCTTGGTTATGAGGAGTCAACCTGGAGTTGACTATTTAATTATACGTCCCGGAATCGAATGTTGATGATTTGGTTAGTTCCGGGAGGTGATTTGTGACTTAGAGGAGCGATCGGAATTGAATTTGGAGGTCCGGTGTAGAAATAGGCTTGAATTGGCTAAGGTTGAATTATGGCGAAATCCGAACGGTAGGTGAGATTTTGATTCGGGAGTCGGAATGGAATTCCAACAATTCCAGTAGCTTCGTTATGTGATTTTGGATATGTCTGCAAATTTTCAGGTTATTCGGACGTCGTTTGGTCGGGTTTTTGATTGAATGTTAGTTTCGGAAGTTTGAGTTGAATCCTAGGCTTGAATCTGTTATAATTCGATGATTTATGTGTTTAAGGGCGTATTTTTATGATTGGAACAAGTTTGTATCGTGTTTTGGAGTAGGTTAGTGATTTTCGTTGGGGTCTCGGGGGGCCTCGGGATGAATCTGGGGGTCCAAACGAACCATTTTGTGCTAAAAGGCACTGCTGTTTCTGCTGCAATAATGCAGAGAATTTTTGTGCTTTGCGATCGCGAAGCTGTGTATGTGATCGCGTAAGAGGAGGATGTTGAGCTCTGCGATCGCGAGGTGGAGTCTGCGATCGCGTAGGGTAACGTTGGTAAGCTCTGCGATCGCGAGGTTAAGTCTGCGATCGCGTAAGGTCGAGGTCAGAAGCTGTGCGATCGCGTAGGGTGTGTCGCAATCGCATAGGGGAAAAATTGGTCGCCAGATTTATTAGCATCGCGATCGCGTGCCAGGGGCCGCGATTGCATAGAGCATTTTTGCAGCCTGGAAAGTTTGTACATTGCGATCGCGAGCCAGTGGCGGCGAACGCATAAAGATAACTGGCAGTCAGTATATTAAAATATCAGAACAATCTATTCGCGAACCTCATACCCATAACCTCCATTTTAGTGTTCTAAGAGAGCATATTTACGGGAATTGAAGGGAATTTCACCGGGTAATTATCGGAGGTAAGTTTTATGGCCTAATTACGTTATTTTATCATGGAATCTTCGAGCATTTCACTGTTAATGGAAGATTAATGGGGGATTTCAGCCCTAGACCTGGATTATGGAAAATCATTGATTTGAATGGGAAAACGAAGTCCGATTTTGATAAATTTTATATGCATGGACTCGTGTTGAGACGGGGATTCTGAATATGTGACTTTAGTAATTTTTCGAGAAGCGTACCGAAAGTCGGGTTTTGGCAACTTTGTAGTTTTTGGTGTAATCTGAATTTCTTTGACTAGGTAACATTCCATTGGCCCATTTTGATGTATATCTATTGAATTTGATCAGATTCTACACCTGTGGAGGCCGATTCTTATGGCAAGGGCATCGTGGACTAGTCGTCGAGCTAATTCGAGGTGAGTAATGGGTGTGGGTGATGAACAGCGGGTTCGAAACCCGGGTATACCACTTTATGATGCTGTATTGAGGCGAGACACGTACTCTCCTATGAGTGCGGGGTCGAATATGATTGGGGACTATGGCTTAGTCCGACCTGTTGATACTATACTGTGTTTTTGGCTACTAATGAGCCGATGAACCTCCTACTTGGATGGTTGTGTACATTTTGGGCTGTGAGCCAGTTATCGGGATCCTGAGAGGATCGTTATTGTTGTTTCTGTGATACTGACAAGCTATTTTACTACCAGTCCTGAGCTATTACGGTCATAATTGTTTTCCAAACTCTGGAATTTCTGATATACTATTTTTACTGAAAAATGATAAAAAGAGTTTTCAAATACTACTTTTGAGCCTGTGAGGCTGCATTGCATATTAGCTGACATGTAGTGGATCGAGCTGCGCTCCGCAGCGTATCATGATATTGTTCTTGGGTTGTAGGAGCCCCTCCGGAGTCTGAACCCCCACAGCGAGCATGGGTACCCAAATGGATCGGGCTACGCGTTGTAGTGATCATATTCATGCATTGCATTGTATTTAGCTACACCTGTTAGCTGTTATTTTTGTTATATTGTTTGCTGGTATTGCTGGTACATATACTGTTCATGTTGATACTGTTGCAGGGTATTTATTTTATAGCTTTACTTAGTGCTATATTGGGTATTCTTACCTTCGTTGTCTTACCCCTGCTTATTACCACTGAGTCTGGAAGTACTCACTTTACTCCCTGCACCTTGTGTGCAGATCCAGGTACGTTGCAGCAGACCTGAGCCCGTAGCTGCTCGGAGTTATTTTCTGGATAGTCAAGGTAGCTTCCGCGTCTGTAGGACCTGACTCTCTTTCTAGCTTATCTGTATTCCTGTTTTTATTCTATTTCCGCACTTGAACTCAGTTGTAGACATTATTACACTTTATATACTCTGTAAAGGCTCATGACTCGTGACTCCTGGTCTTGGGAGGTTTTGTTGGTTTGGGACGTGATCCCCGTATTTGGATATTTTATTTATGATTATTCTATCTTGGTTATGCCTAATAGTGGTTAAATGTGAGCTACTAGCTCCGTGATTTTTGTTGATTGGTCGGGCTGGCCTAGCAGTGTGCTGGGCGCCATCACGACCAGGTTTCGGGTCGTGACATAAATAGTCTGTGCAACTAGAAATCCGGATAAAGAATTCTGTTAACTCGGCAGAAGGTGTTATGCACTCCCGGATTCTGTGGTTTTAGCACGGTCGCTCAACTGTCATTGTTGAATTTATTTGATTTCGTTATATGCTTTTACAACATGTGAATGTTTCGTTTTTGATAATTTAACGACTTGCAACATCGCGAAAACGTATTTCAAGTCGCACCACAACCAGTACGTCTGTGACTTTAATACATTTCAACTTCATCGGGATTTAAGATTTGAGTCACATTAAATGTGCATTCGTATTAAGGAATTTACACTTTTAATTGTGCCTATAACGACTATCGGCTTATTATACTTTAGGAAAGACCGTGGAATTTGCTAAACGGTCTTCCCGAGTCTATCACTTATTAACGTTCATATGGGGCCCCGCGTATTTTGTTCTTATACGAGGCTCGTCCCGTTATTTTAGAAGTCCAATCCTTAGAAATACTATATTCTCTATTTTAGGTTTTTCCCCTAATTATTTTACTTCTTTTATATTTTCAGAACTGTGTCCAGGCCCGTTATTTCCATTTCTAGGCCTCGACGTTTGTGGACTGAATTTAATAGTCCAGTCTACACAACTGGGTTTCAGAAACCCAGTATATGTTAAAGTTGTTATTCAAAGGCCCAGAGATGAGTCCAATTGGATCTGGGCTTGTACTGTCTATCAAGCCCAGATCAGATGAGAGGAATAGAAAGCAGAATCGAGATTTCATAACTAACATGCAAATACTCGTCAACTAATAAAGTAAATCAACCAAAAGCATTTTTTATTTCATAAGGAACTGGAGTACAAGTGTATCAACATTAATTCTGAATTCTAACTATCAATTACTAATAGAACCTAACAGTAAACTGCTTATTTCAGCTATTTCGAACAGTGATATGATACTTAAATGTGCAAATTTGAATTCTTATTGGTTATTGATTCTAGCTTACACTATTCTAGATTGTTATTAAACTAATTGAAGTGAAGAAATAGACTATAACAAATTTGATCATTTTTAATTATCACATTCTAATTCATGAAGGTTAATATGACTATTATTCATATTACGAAACTAGTATTAACTGGACGAATTGATGTTATGAGTTAACTTGTTTTTTAAACTAAATTTTAGGGTGATTATGACAACGTATACTCTACTCTACTCTATCTATTACATTGTTCGATTCTCATACATATTTAGTTATTACACATATTCCTATCAAATTACAGAAGATCTAACATACGATAAGCATAAAAATCTATGAAATACAGCAGGAATTTTCCTCTGAACAACTCATGGCATTTTCATTTCCTCAATTAGCTGGCAGTTACATATCTGGATAGAAAATATGTACCTGATTCAGCAAAGGAAACTTATAAGTCTAAGAAGCAAATGAGATGAAGGATAGTCAGCGATCACAGCAGCAGAACAATAGAAGAGCAAATCACAGCAGAACAGCAATAACAGCCAAGTATGATCTTCAAACCCAGCAAATAAGCAAGCCAATGAACAGAATTAAGAAATCCAATTGAGTCCTGTAATATAGAATAGCAGAAGACTCTAGTTGAACTCTCAGAATTTGAACTCGACTTCACTCAGAATTTTTTACTCTCTATCTATGGTGTATAACCCTTAATTTGTACTTCAGAATGTTTAATCTCTGAATTTCTCGAATCCAACCCTTTTTCAGGCTAATTGACAGTCTATTTATAGGTGATTTGGGTGAAATTTTGAGGGGGAAATTTAAAATTCTTATTATTAGTTCCCTGGAAACAGCCTCTCTGCCCCCCGGGTAGGGGTAAGGTCCGCGTACATATTACCCTCCCCAGACCCCACTTGTGGGATTATACTGGGTTGTTGTTGTTGTTGTTGTTGTTGTTATTATTAGTTCCCTCCTCTTAATTCTATTATTAATTACAGTATCGTACCTCTATTTTAGGCTCGAAATGCCTTCCAGCCCTTGCTGGAAGTTTCTAGGGAATTTATTTTGCTTCTATTAAGGGTATATTACTATGGTTCCCTCACTTGTTAAGGATTATCATAGTTATACCTTTTTACTAGGCCTATTTTACCCTTTATTTTATATCTAATTACAGAAATACTAAGCCTTAAGGTCTGTTTTGTCCCTATATGCTCTATTAAATTCACATTTATGCCATTTTTTATTCCCTTTGTACCCTTATTATTATTTGTTATTTACCTGATCTATTAAGGTCAGGGTATCTTAGATTTTATACTTATTTAACTACTAGCCAACATCTTCTAACCTATTTAAGATTTGGCCAGATTTTAACTCAACAGCCTTTTCAATTTTAACCTCTTTTAAAATGTAACATTTTATTATCACTTAGCTAATCAGAATTAGATTGCAAAACTAACCACTTTTATTAACATTAACTAACCAGGATTAGATTGCAGAACTACTCTAATGTTTCAGGAATGACTAGACTAGGTCATTTTCAATAATTGCCAGATTATGTAATTTTCAAAAATAGCCAGATAACTACACTTGTCTTTACAGTTATAACCAATACCACAAAGCACAATAGAATTTAACATAGTCTAACATATAAATCAATTACAAATATAGCCAATTTATGTCGTTTTGCACACATAGCCCTAATAAAAAATCATTCGTCAATTAACCAGAACTCAGAGGGAAATTTGATAATGGTTGAATCCTAATTAACTAAATTTTAATTTCAGACTTAGGCACAGTGAACGAATCAAACATAAAGAAACATATTCAAATCAGATTCATGTGTTGACTTATAGAAAACCCTAAGGAGCTAAAACATATCAGTTACGTGTAAAGAACAAGATAGATGAGATTATAATAAGCTAATGATAGAAATCCTCAGAAGACTAACAATCAAGAATATGCTAAAGACTATACACAGAAATCTTAGAAGACGAACAGTCAAAAGCATGCTAGAACAAAGAAGGCAAATAAACAGAAAATATGCAAAAGAAAAACTTAAGACAAAAGCATAGAATGCAAGGAACTTAGCTTTGCAGGATTTGTCTCTTGTTCTTTTCCTTCTTCTTTATTTCTTTCTTTATTTTCTTTTTCTTTTCTTTTTCCCAGGCTTCAAGATTTCAGATACTTGAAGTCTAATTTTTTCCAGATTTTCCTCAAATGAGTCTATTTTTAGGTTTTTGGTGGTAGAAGAGTGTTCTCGGTGTTATTGGGGTGTATTTGGGGGTGGGTTGTGTTTGGGTGTTCGCCGAAGGTAGGGTTCCAGCAAACTTCTTTGCAAGATTCGAACAAATCCAAGATGATTCGAAGGAAACCAACTATATGGGGTGAAAGATCCCCTTATAGTGGTCATGGGGTGTTAATATGGGAGGCAAAAGCATAGATTGAAGGTCACCGGCAAAAGCTCCGGTGATCGGACTTTCAAGAACAAAGGGTTTTTCTGGTTTACTAGGTTTTTCAGGGTGGTTTTGGTGAGAAAGAGAGAAAAGAAGAGGGTTTGAGGTTGGTTGTGGCCGGAAATGGCCATGGGTTCTGGCCAGTCTCCATTGGAGACGGCTGAAGAAGGTGAAGAAGAAGATGAGACTGGCGGCTAGGGTTTGTATGTGTGTATATAAATTTGGTCTCTGAACGTAGAGACGGGGTTTATATACTCCCTTGGGCCTAGGCGATCCTGGCCTTTGGATCATTTATGATCAATGGCCAGGATTAAATTTCCTTAGACATCGTCGTTTCATTAAATGAGAGATTGCCTGACCTCCGTTGGATCTTCAAATGTGGATGACCAGGATTTATTTAGTATACTGCGTCGTTTAGTCATTTTAAGAGACTCATCAGTATCCGTTTGATCAACTTATTTGGACGGCCAAGATTTAATCTTTTAATGACGTCGTTTCATTTATATTCACACCGCCTCACGTGGTCCGTTGGATCAGTATCTCAACGGTTGAGATTTGATTCTTCAATACGCCGTCGTTTAGATTTAATCTTTGGACTGTAACGGCCAATCCATCGGGTTGTTTACACTTTGGGCCAATATTTTTAATTGTAGCCCAATTTTAATTGTATTTTATGTATTTTATCTTGTATTTAATTATTTCCTTTGTATTTTTCTTTTGTATTTTATTTTCTCTTTTTGTATTCATTTTTAATTGTTGTTTCTCTTTTATTTTCCTATTTTTTCTAATTTTTTGGTATTTTTATGACATTTTTTGCTATTTTCTTTAATTTTTCGGTATTTTTGTATTTTTTGTTAATTTTCTTTAATTTTCCTTATTTTTGTGACATTTTCTAATTAACTCTTTTTGTAGTTTTTAATATCAAATTATTTAAATCACAATCACACAATTTATTTCAATTAAACACATAATTGCACATCAAAGATCTTATTTATTTTTAATATTGGAATTTGTTTGCTTAAAGCAAAAATCACGTGCTCACAATCTTGGTAGTGACGGATGAGTCTGCTGGATAATAGTAGAACTGATAAGTGTTTCGATTCCTATTGTGAATTGTTGTGTGGCTCGAGTTATGGGCGCGGGAAGAATATCTTTGTTTCTCCTAGTTGGAAAGCAGAGTGCAATACACATAGCGGTATAAATGTAGACTCAGATAGGCTAATTGATTGTGTAACGCGTATAATGGTGAAAGGTATGTTGAAGTACTAAATTGAGGTGAAGCATGTGGGTTATCCCTTGCGGAGTGTTCTTGAGTGTTATAATTCTCATGTGTATTGAAGGGTATGTGTTGAAATCTGAGAATTCGGGTTGCTTAAGAGAGTGGACTCAATTGATGTGGGGATGAATGCGAGGTTTGTAGAGGATTCCAGTGCTAGATAATTTGTGTTTTCAAATTTGAGTTTAATCTCAGTGTGGCATCATTAAAGTAATAGTGTTATGAATTGTTCAGGGTGTCTTGATATATGGCTTCGAGCAAAGTTGGGAAGGTTGCTATTGATTAGCTGATCGCACGGTTTTGTGCTATGTTGGTTCTATTTCGAGGTATGCTGGCATATCCATCCTGGTTGCTAAATTGAGCCGAGGATGGCACGAGTGAAGCAAAATTTTGACAAAGGTTATATGGTGCATCGTAGATGTGAGAAAAATTAATAGCATGTCTTGAGCTATTGTTGATACAGAATACTCAGTGTATAGTGAAGCAAGATGTTTGTTTGTATTGGAATGAGATCATATCATGTGGTGTTAGAGTGCTAATAAGGCACGAGTGGTTCTGTTTGTTAAGTTAGGTAATTTGCAGTTGAATAAGAGTGAATGACTCTCGAGAATGATTTTAATATGTTCAAGATCCTACATGTAACCATCCAGAGTTTTAAGGTTGTGTATGTTATCAGAGACCGTGTTTTCATCGGAAAGGTCAAGACTTGTGGTATTCTGTGTTAGTTATGGAATTCTATGTATCAGTATTTGGAAAGTAAGGTAACAAGTGTTGATTCGTAGGAAGTTCTTCGGAGTAAAGAATTTTAGAATGTGGTATATCTGGGAACATTTGAGAGAGTATGCAGTGGCTTATGGGTCTTAGACGGTGTGGTCTCATGTTCAAGTCTTACATGGTAAGCCTGGATTGAGGCATTGTGATGCTACGACGAGGGAGGAATATCAAGTTGATGATGAATCAGAAGGGAAACTAGATAGACAGAATAGCTTGATAGTATATGGAATCGGTATGGTAAGGATATGATTAATTCATCGAATGTGTTTGAGGTAATGAGCTTTTACAGGTAATGTGCAGCAAGGTTCTTGAGTTTTGACGGCTTGCTTAGCTCGGTTTGGGTAGAGATTCAGTCCTGACAGTTTAGCTTGTACAAATGGAATTGGTAAAGAGTCCTCGTTGGGTTTTACCGTGGTTTAGAGATATATATATATCTTTCTACGGGCAAACGAAGCGTGGGATGTGTGATTATTCTCTTAATGGGATCAACGGAAGTTCTTGGTTAGGTAAGTTACGGTTCAGTTCAGTTTTGTAAAAGAGTTCATAAGATTCTTAGGCAACGGGCAGCCTAAGGTAATCAAGGAAATGGTTCTACTAAACGGAAGTGATTTGGCGAGAGTAAATGTCTGAGAAAAAAAAGGGTAATGTAATTAAACCAATAATACTTCGGTGGTATTGCGACATTTTCTTATTGGATCGACTCTTGATATTTGAGTTTGTTGATGGCACAGAGAAATTTTGGAATATCTCTTGTGGAATGATTGGGTACTTGAGATGTAATATGTATTCATGCTACGGAATTTTACAATGATTTGTGTGTTATATGGAGTTAGAGACTGGGGATACAGTCTATGTTGTGGTTGTGGATCATGTGTATTCGGCACTGTTTAGAGGCTATTTGGATTTGGAGGCCCGAGTGGATCTTTCTTTGCTTGGCATATTAGATTTTGGATATGATATTGGGGTGTAGACTAGTTGTCTCAGTGTTGGGTTATTCTAGACTATTGTGTTATGGGTTATATCGGAAAATGCCACAGGTTGCATGGCGAGGTGCATCGGATTATGTTCTAGCAGAGTGGTTTGTATTCCAAAGACCAACGGATGGCTGGGAAGGATTTCTTTTCTTAATTGGGCCTTCGTGGCGGGTTTCAGTGTAGAGGTTTACACCATTGATTCATTTCCGGTATTGAGAGACTTTATTGGATGTGTTTCTTGTGGTCGGCCATGTCACCTGGCGAGATTGTGGATTTCGATATTATTTGGTGCCAAGCACCATAATGTATGACTCCGGTAAAAGTTATGGTAGTGGAAGAAGCAGCTTCAGCCTTCTTGGTATTGAGTTCGTTGGCAAGACAATGTGGCTACGTATTTAGCTTGAATTAGCTTGGATAGTCACGAGTGGTATTGTTGAGGGACATGTTGATTTGACCGTTATTAAACTTGTTAGTGATCTGGGGAGATCTATGAGTTGTTTTTTTCGGTGTTGTGAGGTGTCTTGATTTGTTGGTTATGGTCACACGTGGTGCAGTTCTATTGGGGATTCATAATGGAAGTCAAACGAGAAGAGTAATTGAGTGTTGCTTGGTAAATGGAGTATTGGCTATGACCTAACAGGTTGCATGTCATATGTTATTTGTTCCACCATGGGTGTAATGAATTGCTTTGGTTTCAGATATCAAATTGTGCGTGGCTGTCGATTTTGACAATAGCGACCTTGAAGTGTTTTGTGTGTAACGGTGTTTGGACAGGATCGTGCATTGTAGCGAGGCTACGTAGAGATATGACCTTTCGGGGTAGATTTAGGTATTCTATTTCTATGAAGTGAGATGGGGTCTTAGCCTTGTGTTGTAGTGGTACTGATGAGCTTGAGGTACAACTCATTCGTTTGAGTCAATTGTCATGATCTGAGTATGTTCGAACCGTCTCTTATTAGTGCGCGTATTATGTAAGTTATGGCTTAGGCCTGTATTGAGGTGTCATATCACCAGAGTGGTGTGTTGGGTTCGAGGTGATCGTTGGAGTCGTTAAAGAATACAAACAGATTTGATTTTAGCTTGTTAGAAGGATAATATCGAGGTTCAGCCGAAAATATATTGTGATATTAGTCAAAGGGAAGTGGCTTCATGAATGGTTGATCTGAGGAATGGTTACGATCTATCACGCGTTTCATTTATCGTTGGCAGTATATGAAAGTGTCAGAATAAGACTTCAACTAATTAGAGTTTCTATCAGTATTTGGTTAATGTGGCAACTGCGATGAGTAGAAGCGATCAGTTCGAGTGTTTGGATTATGTGGTATATCAGATGGTCTCACCTGGGGTTGCAGGTATGGGATATTACAGCTGGTTTGGGTTTATTACGAATGTAGACGTGAGTTCTGATCTTGTGTATGATTTCGAAAAGTGCAATGTAGTTCTATGGTTTGTGGCCTAGATGGATTGTGAGATTTCAGCTATATTGTGTTATCGGACTTATGCAAAATAGGGTAACGTGGGGTCACCCCAAGTATATACTTGGTAAGGTCATTCAGCTATTGGTTGACTTCTAGGACAACTCTAGGTACGCTCGAGGATGAGCGTTTGTTTAAGTTGGGGAGGATGTGATGACCCAACCTATCGTCTCATGTGCTATTGCTCCATTTCCCTCATTTCATGCTTATTCATGTTGCGTTATCTCTTTGTGGTGTGTTAGAGTTGATTTGGATTGATTTTGATTAAAAAATAAGACATTTAGCCTCATTAAGGAAGACTTAAGTTGGAAAAGTCAACCGAATGTTGACTTATGAGTTATAGGGCTCGGATGTGATTCCGGTGATTTGGTTAGCTTCGAGAGGTGATTTGTGACTTAGCAGTGCGATTGGAATTGATTTTAGAGGTCCGCTGTAGAATTAGTCATGAATTGGCGAAGTTAGTATTTTGGCGAATTTCGGTTGATAGGTGACATTTTGATCCAAGGTTTAGAATGGAAATCAAAAAGTTACTGTAGCTTTGTTAGGTAATTTTGGATGTGTGTGCGAATATTTAGGTCATTCGGATGTCGTTTGGTCAGGTTTTTGATCAAATGCGAGTTCCGGAAGTTTTAGAAGAACTTAGGCTTGAATTCGATGTCATTTGATGGTTTTCGTGTTGTTTGATGCGTTTTAAAGATTAGAACAAGTTTGAAAAATGTTTTAAGATGTTTTGGTGCCTTTGGTTGAGGTCTCGGGGGCCTCGAGATGATTTCGGGTGGTCAATCGGACTATTTTTTGGACTCAAATGTTATAGGTTTTCAGCTGTGATGTTGCAGCAGATTTTTTCAGTGCGTTCGTGTGGGTAGAGATGCAAACGCTTAGAGTAAATTGAGAGCTTGTAAAATGGCCTTCGCGATTGCATCAACAGTCTCGCAATCGCATCAAACTGGAAGGTGAAGCTACACGATCGCATGGTGTATCCTACGTTCGCATAAGAGGATCTTGGGGCAGCATGTTCTTATGCTACGCTTTTGCATATAATTGGCCCTGTTCGTGTAGGCATGGGAAGTGAATAATCGCGATCGCATTGCTTCTGTTGCGTTCGCATTAAACATTTTTAGGGCTCTAGAAATTTGTTCATCGCGATTGCTTGCCTAGGGTCGCGATCGCATAGAGTAGAGCGCCTGGGCAGAAGTGTTTTTGTTGATATTTCATCCGCGAGCCTATGTTATTTTTCCTCCATTGTTGAGCGATTTTGAAGCTTGGGATAGCTAATTGAAGAGGGAATCAAGGAGGATTGATTTGAGGTAAGTTCTTTAGCCTAAATACACGAGATTATGATAGATTTAACATACAAATTGGTTGAAATTCATCAAAAAGGGGTAAAGCTAGGACTTGAGTTTTTGTATTTCAAATTGGAATTTGATAGGTTATTTGAGCTCAGATTTGGGAGTTCTTGATATGTACGGATTCATGGCATGATGAGGAATCTCGTAATGTAAGTTTCGTAACTGTTCGAGAAGCGGGCCCGAGGCTCGAGTTTTGCTAGTTTCGAGATTTTTGCTATATTTTAATTATTTTTTATTGGGTATTATTCCCTTGGCATAATGTGATGTATTCGCTCTTATTTTGGTTAGCTTTGACACGCGTGGAGGCGGATTCGAGGGGAAAAGGCATTGCGAGCTAGATATTTTACCGGTTTGAGGTGAGTAATACTTGTAAATGATATCCTGAGGTTTTAAAACCCCGAATTTGCACATCATAGTATTGTATTCATGTGACTTGCACGCCGGATATGAGTGTGGGGTAGAGCACCGTTGGGGATTGTGACTTGGTCCGTCCCGGTTGTTGATTTTACTGTGTATTTGACTGAACTACTTGTTATTATCCTAATCTGGGCTGATTGCCATGTTTGGGCTTCGTGCCAACTATGTGAAACCTTCAGGGATTGATATCACTATTTTCGTATTATTTGTGCATATATTTGATCTCGATCTAGGGTTTTAATACTAATTTGTAAACTCAGCTATTTTTCTAAGATGGGAGAACTTAGACAACATGTTATTGACGTTTTGAACTGTGAATTGCTATTTTGGTATCGCCCAAGTGGCTTATGTGAATTTCTAGACTGAGCATAGATTGGGATGTGCACCACAGCAGTGTTCCATATGCATTTATGGACTGGGGATGGATTGGGTTGCATGCCATAATGGTATGATATTGATATTGTGCTTGGGTTGTAGGAGGCCCTCCGGAGTCTGAACCCCCACAGTGAGCACGGGTACCCAAATGGATCGGGTTGCACGCCGCAGTGGTCATATGCATTGCATTGCATTCATGCAATGGTTCCTGTTTGTACTACGTGGCATGACATTCAACACTCTCATATCATTGGCATACATGCTATTTCTTACATTGTTACCAGATACCCTGGTGTTATTTATTATTGGAGTGTTGTGTCCGAGGGGTTGACTTATATGCGGATTTGCACAGTACGATTATGCATTCATTTGTTTGACTATTGGGAAAAGGATATTTTCAAAAGAGGTTTTTAACTGAGCCTAATATTCTTAAAGAATTTTCACGGATTTACTATTTTCTCAAGGGGTTGTGTTGTCCCATATTGCATGATGGAGTGCTCTTACGTGATTTCTTGATGATCTGTTATTATTTACTCTTATTACTCACTAAGTTGGAGTACTCACTTTACTCCCAGCACCTCGCGGGCAATTATAGGTATTATTCACCGGTAGCATGTTATTAGCTGATTGAAGGTATACTATTGTAGCTGAGCAAGGTGACCACCGGCGTTCCCGGCACCGGACTTTGTCCTTCGATTCTAGATGTTTACTTTGTATATTGTTACTGGCCCTGTAGTTGTGTTTCAGTCTTCTATAGATGCTCGTGACTTGTGACATCCCGGTCGGGTTGTATCAGGTTGGAATTAACGGTTTTTAATGCCATTAAGTTATATTTTCTATTCATTTATGTTAAAATAATTCTAAAATAGGTGAATTGGATTAGTTGGCTGGCCTTGTCTTCATGAGAGGCGCCATCACGACCACTGTGGGTTTGGGTCGTGATAGATTTCAACACCTAAATTGATGGAAATTGATTAAAAAGGAAGAACTATGGCTTGGGTTTTGAATGAGAAATTGGGATTTGAGGGAGCATTTGGACTCCGATTTTGGTAAACTTTACATGTATAGATTCGTGAAGAGATCAGGAACATTTTGGCGTAAAAATTTCCGACTTTCGAGAAATGGGCCCAGGCTTGGTTTTTGCGAATTTTGTGATTTTTGATATTTTTTCGAGTCTTTTTTATTAGGTTATATTCCCTTAGACTATTGTAATGTATTCGTTGTGGTTTTGGCCAGATTCGACGTGCGAGGAGGTCGATTCGCGAGGAAAGGACATTGCGAACTAGTCTTTGGCCGACTAGAGGTGAGTAATTTATGTAAATGTTGCTCTGAGGGTTTTAAACTCCAAACTTTCACATCGTAATGCTATATTGAGGCGTGACATGTATTTTATGACGAATGCAGGGTCGTTTACTGATGGGGATTGTGACTTAGTCTATCCAGAGTGTTATTTCCACTATATTGGCGATTGCAATGCATACCTTATTACTGTGAATTGATCTTATTGCCATGTATAGGTCCTTGTGCCGACCTGTAGAATCCTTAGGGGATCTTCATTAGCTTTTCTAACTCGTTTGCATAAATTATACTCTCAGTCATGTTTTCAATTGTTAAAGTAATATAAAGACTGTGTTTTTAATCATGAATATTAAATGAAAAGGATATGAGGGCTGAGATCCCTATAGTATGTCATGCCCGAGTGGCTGCGAACTTATATGACAGAGATGGGTCGAGGACCGGATAGTGGGGTTTTTTTTATATGGATCAGGATGCACGTCGCAACAATGATATACTGATATTGTAGCCGAGAGACTATTTGATGCCATAAGATGGATGATATTGCGCTTGAACTATAGGAGCCCCTCCGGAGTCTGTACACACCCCTAGTGAGCGTCGTCGACGTTAAATAAGTGGAGCAGGTTGCACGCTGCAACGGGTACTAGAGTGTACCGTTATATGTGTTGAATCTTATCATGCATTATTCCCTTAATTGTATTATCGTTTTACATGTTTACACCGATATTGATCTGAACTGTTACATATAGGTTACCTTGTGTATTTTCTGCGATTTCTTACTTTTAGACTGTATTTATGTTTATTACTCTCTGGGTCGGAGTACTCACTTTACTCCTTACACCTTGCATGTAGATCTAGGTTCTTATCTGGCTGAGTAGATCTAGTTTGATATAACAGAATTAGCTTTAAAGAGCATCGAGGTAGCTGCACAGCATTCGCAGCCTTAGATTCCTCCCCTCTTTCCCTATCTTTTGTTTCCATATTATCAGATTTTAGACAGACCTTGTAGTACGATTACACTCCACATCTAGAGGCTCATGTTCGTGACACAAGGTCATTGGTTGGGCTATATTCTGTATTTTGTTAAACTTCTGCATTTTTATCAGTATTTCCTGATCTTTGACTTAAATGGTTTGGTGATTCACTATTTTATCTATCTATCTATGTTTATCAATAGGGTTGAATATTAGAAATGGTCGGGCTTGCCTAGTAGTATGTTGGGCGCCATCATGACCAGGTTGGGGTCGTAACAAGTTTGTATCAGAGCCTAGGTAACTTGGTCTCGCGACTCATGAGCCAGTTTAGTAGAGTCTCATGAATCGGTACATAGACGTTTGTATTTTTCCTCGAGAGGCTATAGAACCTTTAGGAAACTTCATATTATTGGAATTCTTATCGTGCGACTTTGTTAATCTGAGAACTAAATTATGGTATCCTATTATCTCGCAGATGGAGAGAACCCGTGCTACCGGACGTGGCGGACGACCACATGTACCACCTACTGAGGTAACCAGAGGTCGTGGACGCTGTCGCGGCCGTGATCGTGGTCGAGGTAGAGCACTAGGGGCCGCACCTGTTGACCCACTGGTTGTCCCCATTTAGGACCAACCTCCAACTGTAGATGCTCCAGTAACAACCGTTCAGGCACCGACAATGCCTATTGTGATTCCCGGGTCTTCAGGAGGCCCTAGCTCAGATTCTATCAGTTTGCACTGGCCTGGCTCAGGTAGTCTCAAGCACTACTACAGCAGCTACTATGCAAGCCAGGGGAGGCAATCAAACCCTCGTTGCTCGGACGCCTGAGCAGGTAGTGCAGGGGTTGCAGACACCAGAGGCGCCACCAGCTCAGCAGGTTGCACCAGTTCAGTCGGTTTCCTCGGTTTAGGGTGATGTTGTTCTAGCTATGCCAGACGATAAGCAACGTCATCTTGAGATGTTCAGTAAGCTCTCACCTCCTGCTTTCAGTGGTGTTCTGGACGAGGATGCCTAAGGTTTTCTCGACAAGTGTCGACGTATGCTTCAGACAGCGGGGATCTTAGAGTCGAGCGGGGTATTATTTACTACCTTTCAGTTCTCAAGATCAACCTTCACTTGGAGGGAGGAAGATGAGCGGCGTAGGCCGGTAGGTGTAGCGCCTTTGTCATGGCAGGAGTTCTCCACCCTCTTCCTAGAGAAGTGGGTACCGTAGTCTTAGATGGAGGAGCTGTGTAGATAGTTCGAGTAGCTTCATCAAGGAGATATGGCCGTGTCTCAGTATAAGGTGAGATTTTCTGAGTTGGCTCGTTATGCTCCATGGATGGTCCCGACTGATCGGGATAGGATTAGGAGGTGTGTGGACGGACTCATTTATCCCATCCGTATTCTGATGACTCGAGAGAGGATTCTGAGTCATACCTTTGAGGATGCAGTTGATATTGCTCGTGATATTGAGATGGCTTGCCATCAGGAGAGAGAGGAGAGAGAGGCCAAGAGGCCTCGAGGATCGGGTAGCTTGAGTGGTGCTCCGTTTAGGGGCCAGGTTCAGCAGAGTAGAGGTCGTTCTTTTAGGCCTCACCTGTCGGCTCATCCCAAGCATCGTGGGGCGTCTTCAGGATGCGGTCATCAGGGGTTCCAGCAGGGCCAGTCTTCACTTAGTGCCCTCCCATCTTAGAGCTCATCATATGCCCTTTCAACTCAGGGTTCTTCTGTGCAAAGCGCATCGGCTGGTTATTTTGGTGCGAGGGGTTCCCTTCAGTCCCCTTCTCCAGCACCGGGTAGTTGCTACAAGTGCAGTGAGTTTGGTCACATGAGGAGATAGTGTCCTCAACTTCGTAGTGGTCGGTATCAGCAGAGGGATCAACCCTCCTCTTCTACCCTATCTACTTCAGCACCTTTCCAGTCAGGTAGGGGTAGGGTCGAGATAGCTAGGGGCGGCCCTAGGGTGGAGACTGATCTGGTAGTGGTCAGGTTCAATTCTATGCTCTCCCATACAGGGGGGATGCCATTGCATCAGATGCTCTTATCACAGGTATTATCCCAGTCTTCCACAAGGATACCTCTGTTCTATTTGATCTCGGTTCTACTTATTCCTATGTATCTTCACACTTTGCTCACCAATTGTGTACGACCCGAGGGTGTCTTGATTTACATGTGCACATATCTACCCGGTGGGCGATACTATTGTTATGGACCATGTGTATCGATCTTGTCTTGTTACTATTAGGGTCTGGAGACCCGAGTTGATTTATTGCTTTTGAGCATGGTAGACTTTGATGTTATGTTGGGAATGGACTGGTTATGTCCGTGTCATGCAATTCTAGACTGTCATGCAAAGACAGTCACCTTGGCTATGCCGGGTGTTTCGAGGATTAAGTGGCGTAGTATGACTAATTATGTACCCAGTAGGGTGATCTCTTTCCTAAAGGTGCAGCGGATGGTTGTCAAAGGTTGTTTGTCGTATTTGGCATTTGTGAGAGATTTCGGAGCTGAGACTCCTAGTCTTGATTCAGTTCCCATTGTGAGGGATTTCCCTGATGTGTTTCTAGCAGACCTGTCGGGCATGCCGCCGGACAGGGACATTGATTTCGGTATGATTTGGTATCGGCCACTCAGCCTATCTATATTCCTCCCTATCGTATGGCACCAGCAGAGTTAAAAGACTTGAAGGAGCAGATTCAGGAACTCCTAGATATAGGGTTCATTCGCCCGAGTGTGTCACCGTGGGGTGCACCGGTCTTATTTGTGAAGAAGAAAGATGGCACAATGAGAATGTTTATTGACTATAGGCAGTTGAATAAGGTGACAGTGAAGAACAAGTATCCACTACCGCGTATTGATGATTTCTTTGACCAGCTCTAGGGAGAAAGGGTATTCTCTAATATTAATCTCCGTTCAGGCTATCACCGGTTAAAGATTAGGGATTCTGATATTATGAATAAGGCTTTCAGTATGAGATATGTGCACTATGAGTTTTTGGTTATGTCTTTCGGGCTGACTAATGCCCCAGTCACGTACATGCATCTAATGAACAGCGTATTTTGGTCGTATCTGGATTTATTTGTTATCGTTTTTATTAATGACAGCCTGGTGTACTCCCGTAGCCATAAGGAGCATGCTCAACATTTGAGAGTGGTATTACAGAGATTGAGGGGGAGAAGCTTTATGCAAAGTTCTCCAAGTGTGAGTTCTGGCTTGGTTCCGTGGTTTTTCTAGGACACGTGGTGTCCAGTGATGACATTCAGGTTGATTCGAAAAAGATTGAGTCAGTGTAGATTTGGCCTAGACATTTCCTCAGCCATGGAGATTCAAAGTTCCGATTTGGCAGTATTATCGTCGGTTCGTCCAGGGTTTTTCATCTATTACTTTGCCCTTGACCAAGTTGACACAGAAGGGTGCACCATTTGTATGGTCGGATGAGTACGATGAGAGCTTTTAGAAGCTCAAGATAGCTTTGACCACAGCTTCAGTGTTAGTTTTGCCATCAACTTTTGATTCTTACACTATGTATTGTGATGCTTCAAGTGTTGGGATCGGATGTGTGTTGATGCAGGAGGGTAGAGTTATCGCATGTGATTCTCGTCAGTTGAAGCCCTAAGGGAAGAACTACCCTGTACATGATTTGGAGTTGGCCGCCATAGTTCATGCTTTAAAGATTTGGAGGTACTACTTATATGGTGTATCGTGTGAGGTGTATACTGATCATCGCTGCCTTCAGCATCTGTTCAAATAGAAGGATCTTAATTTGAGACAGCGGAGATGGCTGGAGTTACTCAAGGACTATGATATTACCATATTGTATCACCCGGGGAAGGCCAATGTAGTGGTTGATGCTTTGAGCCGGAAGGAGATTAGTATGGGTGTTGATGTCCAGGCTTTGGCCAATCGGATAGTGAGGCTAGATATTTCAGAGCCTAGTCGAGTGTTGGCTTATATGGTTTCTCGGTCTTCCTAGTATGACCGCATCAGAGAGCCAGTATGAAGATCTGCATTTGCTTGTCCTTAAGGATAGGGTCCAGCATGATGATGTCAGAGATGTGACTATTGATGATGATGGGGTGAAGAGGATGCAGGGTCATATTTGCATGCCCAATATCGATGGGCTTCGGGAGTTGATATTAGAGGAGGCCCACAGCTCGCGGCATTCTATTATCCGGGTGCCGCGAAGATGTATCAGGATTTGAGATAGCATTACTGGTGGAGGAGAATGAAGAAGGATATTGTGAGTCTTGTAGCTCGGTGTCTCAACTGTCAGCAGTTGAAATATGAGCATTAGAGGCTCGGTGGTGTACTTCAATGCATATTTATTCCGGAGTAGAAGTGGGAGAGGATCACTATAGATTTTGTGAGTGGGCTCCCTCGGACATCGAAAATGTTTTATTTGATTTGGGTGATTGTGGATCGGCTGACCAAGTCCGCGCACTTCATTCCTGTGTGTACTACCTATTCTTCTGAGCGCGTAGCAGAGATTTTCATCTGGGAGATTTTTCGGTTGCATGGGGTTCCATTTTCTAGTATCTTAGATAGGGGTACTCAATTTACCTCCCAGTTTTGGAGGACTTTTCAGTGAGAGATGGGTACCTTGGTAGAGTTGAGCACATCGTTTCATCCTTATACGGACGTGAAACCCGAGCATACTATTCAAATATTGGAGGACATGTTACATGCCTATGTCATTGATTTTAGAGGTCCTTGGGCCAAGTTCTAGCCACTTGCAGAGTTTGCCTACAACAACAGCTATCAATCCAGCATTCAGATGGCACCGTATGAGGCCTTATATGGGAGATGGTGTAGATCTCTGGTTGGTTGGTTTGAGCCCGGCGAGGCTAGGCTATTGGGGATAGAGTTGGTCTAGGATGCCTTAGATAAGGTGAAGGTGATCTTGGAGAGACTTCGTACAGCTTATTCGCAAAGAGTTATGTGGACCAGAAGGTTCGAGATGAATCTTATATGGTGGGCGAGAAGGTCTTGTTGAAGGTTTCGCCTATGAAGGGCGTCATACGGCTTAGAAAGAAAGGGAAACTGAGTCCGAGGTTCATTGGGCCTTTTGATGTACTTAGGAGGATTGGGGGGGTGGCCTATATGCTTGCTTTTCCACCTAGCTTGTCGGGGGTTCATCCGGTATTTTATGTTTCCATACTCTGGAAGTATGTTGGGGACCCGTCTCATGTTTTAGACTTCATCACAATTCGGTTGGATGATGATTTGACATATGATGTGGAGCCAGTGGCTATTTCGGGTAGTCAAGTTCGAAAATTGAGGTCGAAGGATATAGCTTCAGTGAAGGTGCAATGGAGAGGTTGGCTCGTGGAGAGGGCTACTTGGGAGACCAATGGGGAGATGTGGAGCATATATCCTCACCTGTTTGAGGCTCCAAGTATGTTATTTGACCCACTCGAGGATGAGCATTTGTTTTAGTTAGGAAGGATATGACGACCCGGCCCGTTGTCACGTGAGTTACCACCCTGTTTCCTTATATTAAGTTTCTCTATGCTTCATTATTGGTATTTGAGGTGATCGAGTCGAATTGGATTAGTTATAGATAGAAATGAGACACTTAGACTCTTAAAGGAAAGCTTGTTTTGGAAAAGTCAATCAAAAGTTGACTATTTATTTAGAGGGCTCGAATACAAATTCCGATGATTCAGTTAGCTTCTGGGGATGATTTGTGACTTAGGAGTGCGATCGGAATTGATTTTGGAGGTCCGGTGTAGAATTAGACTCGAATTGGCGAAGTTAGTATTTTGGCAAATTTCGATTGATAGGTAAGTTTGATCCGAGGGTAGGAATGGGATTCCGAGAGTTGTAGTAGCTCTGTTAGACGATGTTGGATGTGCGGGTAAAATTTCAGGTCTTTTGGCGGTGTTTTGGTTGGGTTTATGATCGAATGCGTGTTTCGGAAGTTTTGAAGAAACTTAGGCTTGAATCTTGTGTGAATTGGTGATTTTAGTGTTGTTTGACATGTTTTGATGATTGGAACAAGTTCGTATAATATTTTGGGATATGTTGGTGCTTTTGGTTGAGGTCCTGGGGGCCTCGGGGTAATTTCGGGTGGTCAATCTGACCAATTTTGGCCTTTGGGAGTTGCAGAAAATAGCTGAAGAGTTGCAGAGATTTTGCTCTATGCGATCGCGTATGAGGGTGTGCGATCACATAGGTTGGGAAAATGTTCAGTGTGACGCGTTTGTGGTGTTGCGATCACATAGTGTAAGTGGACCTGGGGTCCCTAGCAGCATTTTGTTCTATGCAAACGCGGAGCTTGGAGTATGATCGCATAGGTGTGGAAGGCTGTTCTCTACGATCTCAGGGGCAGTCATGCGATCGCATAAGAGGATTTTTGGGAAGTGGGCTCGTGGCTCAGGTTTTGTAAATTTTGTGATTTTCAATATTTTTTCGTGTCTTTTTGATTGAGTTATATTCCCTTAGCCTATTGTAATGTATTCGTTGTGGTTTTGGCCAGATTCGACGCACGAGGAGGTCGATTCGCGAGGAAAGGGCATTGCGAGCTAGTCTTTGGCCGGCTAGAGGTGAGTAATATATGTAAATGCTGCTCTGAGGGTTTGAAACCCCGGACTTTCACATTGTAATGCTATATTGAGGCGTGACATACATTCTATGACGAGTGCGGGGTCGTTTACCGATATGGATTGTGACTTGGTCTATCCCGAGTGTTATTTACACTATATTGACGATTGAGACGCATACCTTATTACTGTGAATTGGGCTAATTACCATGTTTGGGGCTATCACGACCCAAACCTTGGTCGTGATGACGCCCAACACAATGCTAGGCAAGCCCGACCATTTTATCCAATTAAACTAGCCAATTATAAATTTATAATGATTAATCGGCGTAATTAGCTTATTTTCATAACAAATCAAGAAGTGTGGAAACGAAATACAAGAGTACAGTCCTAACCAAATCGTGGTGTCACAAGTTTGAGCCTCTACAAATGAGATCCACTACACAGTCAAGTCTAAGCATAGTGGAAACAACAAATGGTAAAGAGGAAGAGATCAGGTACTGCGGACGTCGGCAGCTACCTCGAAGTCTCCACGGAATGGTGATAATACTAGTAGTTACAATAGCTCAACTGCTCTCCTAAACCTGTATATCTGCACAAAAAGTGCAGGGGAGTGGGGTGAGTATATTTCAACTCAGTGAGTAATAATAATAAATAACAACTGAAAGTGAGAACACATGTACTATCACTAAACAGTTCTAAGGTTAACCTCACAGGTAAGTCATCTCAACAGTGAATACCCCCAAATTCCAGTCCACACCTATCTCACCAAGGTCCCACGCTGGCCTAGTCCTTACTCGTACTGCTACGGAGTACAGCCTATCCAATGTATATATATGTATACATATGTCTACAATGCGGCGGCGCGTAGCCCACTGCATATATATATATATATATATATATATATATATATATATATATATATATATATATATATATATATATATATATATATATATATATATATATATATATATATATATATATATATATATATATATATATATATATATATATATATATATATATATATATATATATATATATATATATATATATATATATATATATATATATATATATATATATATATATATATATATATATATATATATATATATATATATATATATATATATATATATATATATATATATATATATATATATATATATATATATATATATATATATATATATATATATATATATATATATATATATATATATATATATATATATATATATATATATATATATATATATATATATATATATATATACTACGCGGCGTGCAGCCTGATCCAATATAATATACTGATGCGGCGTGCAGCCCGATCCAATATATATACTGCTGCGGCGTGCAGCTCGATGGCCTCGGTGCCAAGTCATCTCTTCAATTCCCTCCTTTATATATATATATATATATATATATATATATATACTATCGACGAATTTTAGTTCAAAACAAATGACCAAACAGAGGAAGGGCATTTACCTTCTAAAATGGATACAACTAATACCCAAAATCAAATGAAAACTCAACAAGATGAATTAAGTCAAGTAAATCTTAACCAAATAATGAGACGACAGAACAATTGCGGCGTGCAGCCTGATCCCATAATACACTCCAGCGCCCACTGAGAATGTGTGCAGACTCACACTCCGAAGGGGCTCCTATAGCCCAAGCGCAATAATATTGCGGCGTGCAATCCGACCCACTTGTATTTTACGGAGGCGTGCAATCCGATCCAATACATATGCTGATGCGGCGTGCAGCCCGATCTAATGTAGGTATATATATATAATACCTCATACTGGGTCTATGACCCTATTCCTGTCAGTATAGACTTGGCCTTCCAGGCCCACTCAGCTAAATCAGGGAATTTCCACCCTAAGTAGTCTCTCTCACAGTTCACATCTAGTACTGGCCCACGATATGCTATACAGCTAATATTACGATTGAGTGTATGTTTCCAACATGATATATAGGGGTCACCTAGCTCTACAGGTTTCCCTAATGCTCTACAGATCGGCACAAGGCCCCAAACATGGCTACCAGCCCAACTACACAGTTATAAGCTCATTCACAGTCATAATACATAATACGCTATCAGTCGGGAAGGACCAAGTCCAATCCCCCAATCACAATGTCACCACGCCGGTCACATGACGCGTGTCTCCTCTCAACATAGCACTGTAAAGTGCAAGTACGGGGTTTCAAACCCTCAGTACATTATTTACTATTACCACTTACCTCGAACTAGTAGAAGTCCTAGCTTATTATGCGCTTGCCTCCCAAATCAATTACCTCGGATGCCAAATCTGCTCAAAATCAATGAGAATACATCAATATAGGCTAATTAGACACAGCCCATTCGAAATAACTCAATTTGCACCAAAAGCCACAAAGTTGAAAAAATTCAACTTTTAGTACGCTTCTCGAAAAATTACGAAAGTTATATTTTCGGAACCCTTATCTCAACACGAGTCCATACATATAAAGTTTTCAAAAATCGGACTCCGTTTGCCCATTCAAATCAACATTTTAGCATAATCCTGGCATAGGGCTAAATTCCCCCATTAATTCATCCAATTTCAGTGAAATGGAGGAGGATTCTAAGATAAAAACACATAATTGAACCATAAAACTTACCTCCGATGATAACCCAATGAAATCCCAGCAATTTCCCATCAATTTCTCTCTCTAAGACTCAACAATGGTGTTTTATGAATGAAGGGCCGCGATTGAAATGTTCTGGACTTAAATTCACTGCCAGACATTTTAACCGTACGCGATCGCAGCCCTAGGCTCGCGATCGCGATGCACATTTTCTGGGCGACCACCCTTCTCCTCTACGTGATCACATGGACTTGGACGCGATTGCAGTGACCAACTCAGCACCCCTACGCGATCGCAATAGAACGAACGTGATCGCACTGCACTCGAACTCGACCCTTCGCGATCGCCTCAATACCCTCGCGATCGCGATGCTCAACCCCTCGACCTTACGCGATCACATCACTCTTCTTGCGATCGCGAAGAGAAATCTCCCAGCCTCACTTTGATACACTACGCGATCGCATGGCCAGGCCTGTGATCGCGATGAGTTAAATTTTTCTACAATAAGTGCAGCAGATCAGCTGCTCACTTTGGTTCAAAATGGTCCATTTGGAACCCCGAAATCATCCTGAGGCCCCCGGGACCCCAATGCAAACCACCAACATACTCCATAATACGATACAAACTTGTTTCAATCCTAGAAATACACCCTTAAATACGGAAAACATCGAATCCAAGCGAATTCAAGCCTAAGTTTTCATTTAAACTTCCGCAACCCACATTCGACCGAAAACCCGACCAAACGACCTCCAAATGACCTAAACTTTTCTGCAGGCATATCCAAAATCACCTAACGGAGCTACTGCAACTGTCGGAATTCCATTCCGACTCCCGGATCAAAATCTCACCTACCGTTCGGATTTCGCCAAAATTCAACTTTAGCCAATTCAAGCCTAAAACTACACCGGACCTCCAAATTCATTTCTGATCGCTCTCCTAGCTCATAAATGACCTCCAGGATCATCAGAATTTGATTCCGAGCTCTCTAACTCACAAGTCAACATCCAATTGACTTTTCCCAACTATTCCTTCTTCTAAGAGACTTTTTGTCTCATTTCAACTAAACTCAATCCGAATTGACTCAAACTCGCCAAACATGCATATTGAAACATTAACAAGTATTTAACGGGGATAACGAGGTGATAACTCACATGATGATGGGCCGGGTCATCACACCATGTTTGCAATTCCTAGGCTTCGCTATTCCTCGAGCGGACCAAGAGGTTTACTAGAAGTAACCCAATAGCTGAATGACCTTACCAAGCATATATTCGAGGCAATCCCACGTCACCCTATCTCATATAAGTCTGGTACATACTATAGCTAGAAATCTCACAGCCCATCCGCACCATAGACCACATTGCACTTTCCGAAATCACATACCAAATCCTAATCACATGCCTATACTCAGAATACACACGATCCATCAGTAACAGCGCATACTTTCCACCCCGGGTGAGATCACATGATGTATCAAACAACCGAATCTCTCGAGACAATGGTCTCTAATCACAAAAATAGGCAACCATGACCAAATACTAGCAGAAAAACCTTTCTCATTAGATAGAGTCTTATTCCAACACCTTCATATCCTGCCCACGGCAGCTGAAACACGCGATATACCGAACCCATCTCTCGGGTCAACCATTCATAAATCCATTTCCCTTTTTAACTGATACCACGTGGCCTTGCCACAGCTCATGATTCCATCCAGCACTATTACTCATGAGGCACCTCAAGTCACCATGCTCAAAACGGTCAGCCACGCACATATTTAGGTCTGAACTCAAGTAATCAATCACACTTGCGGTGATACAATTGATATACGATATCAAATCCTAAAAGGACACAACCGATGTGCTATTCCCCGAGCGGTACCCAATACGGACTATTCCTCAGAAGCTAGGAAGTATTGTATACAAAGTAACATATAGGAAGCTATATTTTCCACATCACATTGTTGCAGTGCACAACCCGTTCCAACAACATACCCGTGGTGGCGTGCCACCAGATCCAGATACCATACATGTGGTGGCATGCCACCCGATTTTGATACCATACATGTGGCGACATGCCACCCAATCCACGAATACATCTAGCAAAGGGAATGCACATCGAGTCAAGTTGCTCATTGCAACAACATATATATAGCCTCAAGCTCGGCCACATGAAACGCATCCGACAAAGTTCCTCAATACCGGAACTGCATCAATGGTAGATACCTCTACACTGACATTTGCCATTAAGGCCCAACTGACAAAGCAATACCTACCAGCCGTCATCTGGCCCTAGGGTACATTGACCCTGCTGGAGCATGATCTGATGCACTCTGCCACGCAGTTTGTGACATTTTTTTGACATAGTCCATATCACATTAGTCTAGACAACCTAGCTTATGACAATCAGTCTGCAATAATATATCATTATTCAAATTCATCATATCAAGTAACGAGAGACCCACTAGGGCTTCCGATCTCCAATAATCGCTAAACGGTGCCGATACACATGATATACCGCCACTGCGTAGGCGGATTACGAGAACTTCTAGTCTCCAACACATATATAACACATGAATCACTGTGCCTGATTCCACACTCCACCGTACGAATACATAGCACACATCAAGCATTAATTCATATCACGAAATCCATTCAGAAATTTCCCTATGCCATCAACAACTCAATCATCATTGTCAATCCAATAAGAGGATACCACAATACCACTAGATATTATCAGTTTACATTACCATGCCCTTTTGACCATATACTCTGCCAAATCACTAGAATGGTACTACCATTTTCCTTAATCACCAGAAAGATTGATTCTCATATTATTTGCAACTGCCCACACTGCTTGGGGGTTTAAATGACTTCCCATATAATATGAACTAATCTCAAAACCTTGAACATGTCGTTGTCATCTTTTCATAACACATCGCATATATCATACTGCACCAAGATACATGAAGAATTTATATCCCTCTCCTACGCCGCAAATATCGACAGACTCAACTAGTCAAGGACCTTCATGATCCATATAGAAGAAAAGTTATTACACATTCCATGCTTTGCATACAGATAGGAAATATGCTCATTTTCCAACCACGGAAAAACACATCACAACTTTTTCTTCCGATTCATTGCATAAGTTTAACTGCCAGGACTGAGTCCTTTTTACCCACATCGATCTACGCAAAGAGCTTTGTTGCACCATATCCACAAGACTCATTACTTCGAACACATACCAGGAGTTACTCGTGTCCTTTTCATACTGTTCCGATTTATTAACATCTCTAATTTAATATTCTCCTTCACTAGAGGATCACAATACCTCAACTTAGGTTACCACACGAGACTCATACACAAGACCACATGGTCTAAGGCTCAAAGGCCACTGAAGACTCCCTCGGATGTTTCCCAGAGTACCATAATCTACAACACTTCACCTTGACGAACTTCCTGCGATTTTGAATTCGTTATCATTACTCTCCAATATAGATACATAGAATCTTATCATTCATATAGCATAACACAAGTATTGATCCTTTCTAATGAAACCACGGTTTCTAGCCACATACACCACCTTAAGACACTTGACCGTTACAAGCAACATCTTGAACATCGCAAGACTATTCTCGGGCGCCATTCGCCCTTATTTACTTATAATTCAACTGTCTTATTGAACATGACCACTCGTGCCTTGTTAGAACTCTGACATCGCAGAACATGATTACATACAAATACAGTTAGCTATCCTTCTTTTCTATACACTGAACCTTCTTTACCAACAACAGTTCAAAACACCCTAGTATGTCTTCACATCTACGAAGCACCATAACCCTTTCCAAAATTTCCGACGTACTTAGAGACAGGATCAACATAGCACACAACCATGCAATCAGCTAGTCAATAGCAACCTCCCCAACTTAGCTCGAAGCCATATATCAAGGCACTTTTAACCACTCATAGCATTCTCACTCAAATGATGCCACACTGTTATAGTGAGATTTAAACTCAAGTCATATACAAGTCTTATGGAGGCTCGAGTCATCAGAAATCCTAACTCTTCTGTAATTCTTGCATGTTACCACACACCACAGCTAAGCCTACTCTTTAGGTGACAGAAAATATTTTTCTAAGTCCCAAATTTTCCAAAATTTTGACGGAGTTTCCTTTGTAACTTGGCATATCCACGTGCCAGAGAATCACCAAAACTATCCTGACGATACATTCGCAACTTGACAAGACATCGCAATGCATATTAACAACATTAGTCTCAATACTATACGAATCATATTATCTAAATTGATACATGAACATGCGCTGCACCGGCTCGAATTATAACATATGTCAAGTACCTTTCACCACAATACCCATAGGATAGCCAATCCGGTCTTTCCGCATCTGAACTCATACTACCACATGTAGTGCACTTTACCTTTCCACTAAAGAACACGAACATATTCACCATGCCCATAGCTAGGGCTAAATAACATATCACAATAAGGATCGAATACCTTGTAGCTCACCCATTATTGAACTGACATTTCCATATTTAGGGACAATACTGATCGTATGAAATTTCATAATATTGGCTCGCGAAATTAGCACCTTGGTGCCCAAGCCACAGACAAAGTTCCGGCCTCAAGTCCTCCAGACGGGCCCAACATGAACTCACAGAGATTATATCTCGTCCCTCGATTGGGAAATCATAAGCCATCAAGGAAAATATATCACTAGGCACCCGAGTGCGCACATCAACGTGAAGGAGGAATTTCAAGAATTACATCTCAAGCTGAATCAAACATGCACGATAAAAATTCCAAGAATTTGAAACTTTCCTAAAGGTTTGCAGCCTCCCGAGGATAAGTACAGGCGTCCCTGTACCGATCCACGAGACTCTACTAAACCGTCTCATGACTCGCGAGACTTGTTAACCTAAGCTCTGATACCAACTTGTCACGACCCAAACCCCAGTCGTGATGGCGTCCAACACAATGCTAGGCAAGCCCGGCCATTTTATCCAATTAAACCAGCCAATTATAAATTTACAGTGATTAATCGACGTAATTAGCTTGTTTTTATAACAAATCAAGAAGTGTGGAAACGAAATACACAAGTACAATCCCAACCAAATTGTGGTGTCACATGTCTGAGCCTCTACATATGAGATCCACTACACAATCAAGTCTAAGCAGAGTGGAAACAACAAAATGGTAAAGAGGAAGAGGTCAGGTACTGTGGACGTCGGCAACTACCTCGAAGTCTCCACAGAATGGTGATAATACTAGCAGTTGAGATAGCTCAACTGCCCTCCTGAACCTGTATATCTGCACAAAAAGTGCAAGGGAGTGGGGTGAGTATAATTCAACTCACTGACTAATAATAATAAATAACAACTAAAAGTGAGAACACCTGTACTATCACTAAACAGTTCTAAGGTTAACCTCCCAGGTAAGTCATCTCAATAGCGAATACCCCCAAATTTTAGTCCACACCTATCTCACCAAGGTCCCACGCTGACCTAGTCCTCACTTGTACTGCAACGGCGTACAGCCGATCCAATGTATATATATGTATACATGTGTCTATAATGCGGCGGCGCGTAGCCCGCTGCGATGTATATATAGGTATATATATATAAATGTATAAGTAAATGATGCGGCGTGCAGCCCGCAACAATACATATACCGCTACGGCATGCAGCCCGTTCCATTTAACATCGACGGCGCTCACTAGGGGTGTATACAAACTTCGGAGGGGCTCCCTCAGCCCAAGCGCTATGATGTTGTGGCGTGCAGCCCGATCCACACATATATTACTGGGGCGTGCAGTCCGATCATCTATATATATATATATATATATATATATATATATATATATATATATATATATATATATATATATATATAGACTACTGCGGCGTACAGCCCGATCCCATAATACACTCCAGCGCCCACTGAGAAAATGTGCAGACTCAGACTCCGAAGGGGCTCCTACAGCCCAAGCGCAATAATATTGCGGCGTGCATTCCGTCCCACTTGTATATTACTGCAGCATGCAGTCCGATCCAATACATATGCTGCTGCGGTGTGCAGCCCGATCCAATGTAGGTATATATATAATACCTCATACTGGGTCTACGACCTTATTCCAATCAGTATAGACTTGGCCTTTCAGGCCCACTAAGCTAAATCAGGGAATTTCCACCCTAGGTAGTCTCTCTCACAGTTCACATCTAGTATTGGCCCACGATATGCTGTACAACTAATATTACGGCTGAGTGTAAGTTTCCAACATGATATATAGGGGTCACCTAGCTCTACAGGTTTCCCTAATACTTCTACGGATCGGCACAAGGCCCCAAATATGGCTACCAGCCCAACTACAGAGTTATAAGCTCATTCACAGTCATAATACACAATAAACTATCAGTCGGGAAGGACCAAGTCCAAATCCCCCAATCACAATGTCACCACACCCGTCACATGACGCGTGTCTCATCTCAATATAGCATTGTATAGTGCAAGTACGGGGTTTCAAACCCTCGATACATTATTTACTATCACCACTCACCTCAATCCGGTAGAAGCCTAGTCCGTCTTGCGCTTACCTTGCAATTCAATAACCTCGGATGCCGAATCAGCTCAAAATCAATGAGAATACATCAATATAGGCTAATTAGACACAACCCATTCGAAATAACTCAATTTTCACCAAAACCCACAAATTTGTCAAAATCCGACTTTTAGTACGCTTCTCGAAAATTACAAAAGTTGTATTTTCGGAACCCTTATCTCAACACGAGTCCATACATATAAAGTTTTTCAAAATCGGACTCCGTTTGCTCATTCAAATCAACATTTTACCATAACTCTGACTTAGGGCTAAATTCCCCCATTAATTCATCCAATTTCAGTAAAATATAGGAGGATTCTAAGATAAAAACACATAATTGAACCATAAAACTTACCTCTGATGATAACCCGATGAAATCCTAGCAATTTCCCATCAATTTCTCTCTCTAAGACTCAACAATGGTGTTTTATGAATGAAGGGCCGCGACTGAAATGTTCTGGACTTAAATTCACTGCCAGACATTTTAACCCTACGCGATCGCAGCCCTAGGCTAGCGATCGCTACGCACAGTTTCTGGGCGACCACCCTTCTCCTCTACGCGATTGCTTGGACCTGGATGCGATCACAATGACCAACTCAGAGCCCCTACGCGATCGCAATGGAACGAACGCGATCGCACTGCACTCGAACTCAACCCTTCGCGATCGCATCAATACCCTCGCGATCGCGATGCTCAACCCCTCGACCTTACGCGATCACATCACTCTTCCTAAGATCGCGAAGAGCAATCTCCCAGCCTCACTTCAATACACTACGTGATCGCATGTCCAGACCTACGATCGCGATGAGTTAAATTTTTCTGCAATAAGTGCAGCAGATCAACTGCTTACTTTGGTTCGAAATGGTTCGTTTGGACCCCCGAAATCATCCCGAGGCCCCTAGGACCCCAACGAAAACCACCAACATACTCCATAACACGATACAAACTTGATCCAATCCTAAAAACATGCCCTTAAACACGGAAAACATCGAATCCAAGTGAATTCAAGCCTAAGTTTTCATTTAAACTTCCGCAACCCACATTCGACCAAAAACCCGACCAAACGACCTCCGAATGACCTGAAATTTTTTGCAGGCATATCCAAAATCACCTAACGGAGCTACTACAACTGTCGGAATTCCATTCTGACTCCCGGATCAAAATCTCACCTGTCGTTCGGATTTCGCCAAAATTCAACTTTAGCCAGTTCAAGCCTAAAACTACACCGGACCACCAAATTCACTTCCGATCACTCTCCTAGCTCATAAATGACCTCCCGGAGCTGACCGGATCATCAGAATTCGATTCCGAGCTCTCTAACTCACAAGTCAATGTCCAGTTGACTTTTCCCAACTATTCCTTCTTCTAAGAGACTTTTTGTCTCATTTTCAACTAAACTCAATCCGAATTGACTCAAACTTGCCAAACATGCATATTGAAACATTAAAAAGCATTTAACGGGGATAACAAGGTGATAACTCATATGATAACGGGTCGGGTCATCACAGGGGCCTTGTGCTGACTTGTAGAATCCTTAGGGGATCCTCATTGATTTTCCTCACTTGTTTGCATACATTATACTCTCAGTCATGTTTTCAATTATTAAAGTAATATAAGGACTGTGTTTCTAATCATGAATATTAAATGAAAAGTGTATGAGGGTTGAGATCCCTATAGTATGTCATGCCCGAGTGGCTGCGAACTTATATGACTGAGATGGGTCGAGGACCCAATAGTGAGGATGTTTTCTTTGATATGGATCGGGCTGCATGCCGCATCAATGATATACTAATATTGAGGTCGAGAGCCTATTTGATGCCACGAGATAGCTGATATTGTGCTTGGGCTGTAGGAGCCCCTCCGGAGTCTTTACACACCCCCTAGAGAGCGACGTTAATGTTAAATAAGTGAAGAGAGATGCACGCCGTAGCGGGTACTAAAGTGTACCGTTATATATGTTGCATCTTATCATGCATTATTCCCTTAATTGTATTATCGTTTTAGATGTTTACACTGATATTGATCTGAACTGTTAGATATAAGTTACCTTGTGTATTTTCTGCGATTTCTTACTTTCAGACTGTATTTATATTTATTACTCACTGGGTCGGAGTAATCACTTTACTCCCTGCACCTTGCGTGCAGATCTAGGTTCTTCGCTGGCTGAGTAGATCTAGTTTGATCGAGCAGAGTTAGCTTTCGGGTGCATCGAGGTAGTTGCACGGCGTTTGCAGCCTTAGATTCCTCCCCTCTTTTCCTATCTTTTGTTTTTATATTATCAGATTTTAGACATACCTTGTAGTAGGATGACACTCTATATCTAGAGGCTCGTGTTCGTGACACCCAGTCCATGGTTGGGCTATATTCTGTATTTTGTTAAACTTTCGCATTTTTATCAGTATTTCCTGATCTTTGACTTAAATGGTTTGGTGATTCACTATTTTATCTATTTATTAATGGGGTTAAATATTGTAAATGATCGGGCTTGCCTAGTAGTGTATTGGGCGCCATTATAACTGGATTGGGGTCATGACATTACCCAATTAATATTTTGTAAAATAGACTTTGCAGAAGAGTTGCACATTAATACTATTTGATAAAACTTTAGAAGGAATAGTTCTTTTATATGATATGAATGAATGTATTAATTATTTGCTAAAAGTAGGTATACAACTTCCTAAAATCTATTAATGTTGAAAAGGAAGGTAAATCAACGATATTATGCCAAGTGTCAAAATAAAATATCAACACCGGTTAGGTTTTATGAAAAATCTCCAAAAACTTTGGAGATCCAAAAAATTTTAAAAATAAAAAAAGAAACTTACCAATTCAGTTATTCACAGTTTTGATCCCACGTTTTTTGGCATATCTTTTTTAAAGCTGAGAAAAATATATATAGTTACTCTCATTTCAAGAAATAGACTCCAATTTCAATTCCAATTCCAATTCTCACGCTTTTCTATTAGACAATACTTATATTAAAATAAAAAACAAAAATAAAGCAACAAAAAACTTTTGATTCAAATTGTGGAGTAGTTTCTTTCTAATATTCTATATTTTGCATATGTCCTATATATTATTAAAAGGAGAGAATAAAGCCCTCTCCTTATGCCAAGCCTAGAAAAAAATCTTATGGAATAATTAGTTAATAATAAAAAAATTATCTATTGAATATTAACAAAGAAATTAACTATCTAGATTAACTATTAAAACATGGGGGAGAGTTGGTTTAGGTTAGTAATTTTTTTATTACATTTTTTAACATAATTTTCTTTTTTATTTTTGGATATAAAAAGTATATCAATTTACTAAAATTCAAAAAACATTATTGATAAAAATATAATAAAATTTAAAATAAAAAATATATATTTTTAAGAGTAATAAAATGAATACCTTCTATTATACTACAAAAAATAGCAAACAAAAATATTAAACAAGTAATATGCTAATAATTTATCTATTTATTATTAAAAGCCAAAGAAAAAGGTACCACACTAATAAAAGTGGTGGCCTAAATAAAAGTCACATAACATAATTAGTTAATAACAAAAAAATATTTATTACAAATTAACAAAGAAATTAACTACTCAAATATCAGTGAGGGCTGGGTATATCGTATTGACAAATAAAATAATAATTGAAATTTATTAAAGCAATACGATCTAATAGTATCAAACAAGAATGATTATAATTTAATTTTTTTTAATATTGATCGCATATCGCACAGGTACGACTACTAGTTAATATAGAAAAGGAGAGGCAAGTCAATGATATTATGCCATGTATCAAAACAAAATGTCAACACCTGTTAGGTTTTATGACAAAACTCCAAAAAAAATGGAGATTCAAAAAATTTTAAAAACAAAAAGAAACTTACCAATTTTGCTATTCACAGCTTTGGTCCCACGTTTTTGGGCATATCTTTTTTAAAATTGAAAAAAATATATATATAGTTACTCCAAATAGACTCCAATTCTAATTCTAATTCCCACGTCTTTCCTCTTTCCATTAGACAATACTTATATTAACAGAGATTTTACATAGAAATATTAATCTTCTACTAATATATAAAAAATGAAGCAAGTACATGATATTATGCCAAGTGCCATAACGAAATATTAATATGTGTAAAAATTTATGACCAACCTCCAGCAAATTTGGACATTCAAAAAAATTAAAATAGAAAAAAAAAACTTACAAAATTTATTCACATCATGGAGTCCACATTTTTGTGCATATATTTTTTAAAACTGAAAACTTAAAAAAAATATAATTCCTCCAATTCCAAAAAAGGACTCCTAATTTTTTCATTAGCTTTTAATTTATTATAAACCTAAAATTTGCCAAATTTTTTATACAAAATTTTACATAGAAATAGGAAGAAATGTAAAAAAAAAAAAAGGCTTCACGATCGTCTAACCAATTCAAAAAGTGTACATCTCACGTTATTTTATTATTTTTTATATAATTTATTGTAACCTGAAAATTCGACAAAAATATAGAATTTTACAAATAGCAAGAAAAGAAAAGAAACACTCCACGATCTTCTTCCCAAACATTGGCATCAAAACCTAACTCCATAACTTAGAAACTGTTTCCTACGCTGATAATGTCCCAAACATCTGCTCCTCCTTTTATTTTCTTTTCCATTCCCTTTTTTTCTCTGATCAAAATACTGAACTTTGCAAATATGGTTACAAACACGAAATCAGTCAAAATTTTTAGCAACATAATGAAATCTCAAAGTTAGAGCCCTTTGAATGTGGGAATCCCGGATTGTTTCAAGCCCGAAATACCAAATACCATATAGATGATTTTACAAGATGCAAAGGTAACATATTCAACTTTACATAGTTTTAAAGTTTCTCTTCTTTGTTGGTTTAATATATTTTCACAATAATGTCACGACCCAAAATTCACTAAGGGTCGTGGTGGCGCCGGACACCTCTGTCAGGCCAGCCAACTAAATTATCAATTAAATCCTCATTTAATATCTTTAAAAATCTAAGATTTTTCCTTCCATTTTTCATAAATAAAAGTTCACTACTTGAGTTTCAAATTTAAATAATATCAATTGGTACAAATCCGTTGAAAACTATCCCAGAAATCCGGTATCACAAGTGCATGAGCGACTACTGATAAGTAAAATAAAATACAACATCTATCTGAAATACAGTGGACAGGGAATAAATAATAAAAATGCAGAAAGGAACTACACTAACTGCAGGTCGCCTCGCAAATTGCAGCTCACCTAGTCCCACAATTCATCCATGCTGATATGCCCAGTAGGTTGCTAGAAGTGCATATATACATTTGCAACGAAAATGCACAGAAGTGTAGTATGAGTACGTAATCAATGTGTACTCAATAAGTATACCGCCTAATCTCGAAGAGGTAGAGACGAGATGGAAACTTCGACACCTAGTAAAGGTCAATTATCAATATTTTATAAATGTGAGAATAATATTTATATAAAAGTTCTAATTGTGAAGCTAGGAAAAACAGGTAAGCGCCTTCAACAACATATCAAGGGCTTCCAAAGTCTATCCTTCACACGTAGGGCAAATTCCACATTTGCAGTTGTTAAGTAACAGATAGACATGCACAAATCACGTAGAGGTCGACGATCCGCTCCAACAGAATGTAAATTGTGCACTGCCGAGGGTCGAGCGGCACGAACCATAGATTCATCTATTATCACCGAGGTATTCGGCCGTTCCATAATTAAACACATATCCTGCTCGTGAATCATCCATGCGTCGCAGGCACACATAAAGTACATGCTCAATCAGTTACATAAGAACATATCGGGAGATATTTATTCAAATAAAACCAATTCTACTTTAACAATTTAAGAAATAAAGTTTAATTCTTTTAGAATTTTACTTACTAATTTGATGTGAGATAAGCAATTCAAGCTACCAATGCGTTCACAGTTAATCCATGTATACATATTTTTAAGTCCTAACTACCCAGACAATAGCATAATTGTAGCTATGCACGGACTCTCATCACCCCGTGCGTGTGTAGCCCCCACAAATAGGAACACATAACCATTTTACTCAACTATGGGGTAAATTACCCTTCAAAGAATTAGAAAGGAGACTCACCTCACTCCGAAGACTCATAATCGGCATTCTACATCCTCCCGAAAGCTTGAACCAATGCACAATGCACCAAAACTAGTCAATTAATAATAAACTAATGAGAATATACGCAAACACTTGTTAACAATTCAAATTATACAAGTTTCCAAGTCCATTAAGTGAAATGACCAAAATGCCCTCGAGCCCACGTACCCGAAATCCGAAATTTTTTGAAGATAAAGATTACCCATAACCTTAGAAACTCAAATATAAAATTTTCTCTTAATTTCATACTCAATTCATGGCTGAAATGCAAGACTTATAATTTTCTAGGTTTCCAACTAAACCCCCAATATTTATACTAATTTCTCATGCTTAATCTCATACATAATCAATGTATTTAGCTTACAATAGGTGGAACTGACTTACCTTGACATTGTTGATGGAAATCCTCCTTTGAACCTCCAAAATCGCAAAATGAAGTGAAGGTAATGAGAGAAATGTCACGACCCAAATCCGGTCGTGATGGCGCACAACCCTAAAGCTAGGCAAGCCGGACCAACAAGTAGGAATACGACAATATTCTTCACGCACCCACAACTTGGGGTTACACAACAGATCGCAATAGGAACGAATCTCTTAACAGTTCATCTATTATCCCCACAAACTTCTTCGTCACTACCAAGATCACATAGATACACCTCACAGCGCTAACTTACTCATAACGTGGATATCCGACCCCCATGCCCGCGTATAAGGACATTACCGAACACATAAGTTAAAAGTACTTTCTCGCATAATCAGCACTTCGGTGCTCAAGCCGTAGGCGAAGAATCAGCCTCAAGTTCTCCAGATTGGCCCAACATGAACTCACGGAGATTACATCTCGCTCTTCGATCGGGGAATCTCCAGCCATCGATGCAGATGTATTACTGAATGGTCGCATGCACGTACAGACGTCTGGAAGGAATTTTTAGAGTTATTTCTCAAGCCGAATCAAATATGCACGATAAGAATTCCAAGAAAGTGAAGTGTTTCCTAAAAGTTCTGCAGCCTCCCGAGGATAGATACGGATGTCTACGTACCGATCCGCGAGAGCCTACTAAACCAGCTCATTACTTGCGAGGCCTATTAACCTAGGCCCTGATACCAACTTGTCACGACCCAAATCATGTCGTGATGGCGCCCAACCCTAAAGCTAGGCAAGCCAGACCAACAACTGTTTCCAATTAGAAAATCAGTCCCAGAAGGACCAACTCAAGAAGAATATATGAGTCAATAGATACTCCAATAATAATAGTATGAATAAATGCTGAGAAGTGCGAATAACGAAATAACACTCCCAAAAGATTTGGGGTCACGAGTCTCGAACCTCTAAATAAAACTGAATAGTCATAGAAATACTGAATGAAATACTCAAGTCTAAAACATATAGTAATAACTGAATGGAAAGAGAAGCTAGGTTCTGCGAACGCCGGCAGCTACCTCAGCAACTCGAAATAACTCTGATATAAGCTGGAGTGCTCGTCTAACCCTCCCGTGTACCTGAATCTGCACACAAAGGTGCAGGGTGTAGGGGTGAGTACTAAGTAATCAGTGAGTAAAAAGTATATAATAATAGCTGAAAGCAGGAAATCCCACAGAATACCACAAAGCAAAGCTAAACTACAGTCCAGTACCTACCACGAACTAACAACAACAGCAAATCACAACTAGCACGGATAATCTACAGATAAAATGCAATACAATGCACATGACCGCTACGGCATGTAGCCCGATCCGTTTAACGTCGACGGCGCTCACTGGGGGTGTGTATAGACTCCGGAGGGACTCCTTCAGCCCAAGCGCAATATCATATCATCTGCTGTGGCGTTCAGCCTGATCCATCCTCAGTCCACAACATGCATATGAGTCACACAACAGTTTAAATTATTTATTTCCAGGTTTCAGTTCATTAATGATGAAAATACTTAAATTTTATTTAATTTTACAAGAACAGGTGACTTAGCATTTCATAATAGTGATTTCAAACCAGGACCGAGATCAGTGATTAAGCAAACCAAGCTATAACATATATATTTATCCCTTAGGGATACTACAGGTCGGCACAAGGCCCCAAACATGGCTTACAACCCACAAATATATCTAACACAATGTGCATTTCAACCGCATATAACATATTATTCATATACGGGATGGAACAAGTCTCAATCACCAGTCATAATCAATCATGCACCTGCCATGGGGTGCGAGCCACGCCCTACTAGCGTCACAATGTGCTAAGCCGGGGTTTCGAACCCTCAGGCTACCATATACACAAACTACTCACCTCTTGCCGACCGTGGACTCGTCTGTGATGCCTTTTTCCTTTGAATTTGCCGCCTCGTGCGTCGAATCTTGTCAAAACCACAGCAATTACATCAATATGGGTCAAAGAAACATAACCCAATCAAAGTTACTTGAAAAATGCAATAATGCACCAAGTTGGTAGAACCCGAGCCACGAGCCCACTTCTCGAAAAATTTTGAAATTCATACCAACATATTTCTCGTCTTTCCATGAGTCCGTGCATATAAAATTTATCAAAATCGGAGTCCGAATGGTCTTTCAAAAACCAAAAATTCATTTTCATGGTTTAGGCCCTAGTTCTTCATAAATTCTACCCAATTTCAGGAAATTTGGTGTTGATTCTAGCATAAACTCATGTTTTTTAAGTCAATAAACTTACCTCCAACGATTACCCATTGATTTCTCTCTTAACAATTGCCTCAGAAGCTCTTCCCGTTCCAAAATTGGAAGAAAGCTCGGCATTCTCATTATAGGTATACTGTTCACGCGTTTTACTGCTCCCAATGGATTCCTTGTGAAATTATAATGAATTTAGGCTTTTGAATCACTCAATTTGACCTTATAATGAATGAGATATGTAGGTTTTAAGATTTAAAAATAGTGTAGGTTTTTATTACGCCGTCAGGGGTAGTTTCGTCATTAACCTAAAAATCTGGGCAACCTTAGTAAAATAACCATAAAATCCTCATACGATGTCCAAATTCGATGATTCTTTTTGCTACGGGTCCGTAATTACGATACCGATCTAATTATTCATTCAAAACAGTAATCGGAGCTCATTTGTTCAATATGATATCATTTATGCTTGAAGAAACGATATCGGAGCATAAGAAAAACGAGCACAACGCAACCCAAACCTATCTGAAACTCACCCGAGCTCCTCGGGACCGCGTACGAACATATTAACATGTCACATATGATCATGCAAACTTAGTTTCACTCTCAAATCACAAAAACTAACATCAAAACACCAAATTTACATCGGATTCAAGCCTAAGTTCTTCTAAAACTTTTGAAACTTGTATTTGATCTAAACCCAACCTAAACACCTCCGAATGACTTGAAACTTTGCATGCATATCCAAAATTACCTAACGGAGCTACTTCAACTCTCAAATATTCCATTCCGATGCTCGTATCAAAATCTCACCTACCATCCAGAATTCGCCAAAATTCAACCTTAGCCAATTCAAGCCTAATTCTACACTGGACTTCCAAATTCAATTCTGGTTGCTCTACTAAGTCATAAATCATCCCGCAAAACTAGTCGAATCATCAGAAATCCGTTCCGAGTCTTCTAACTTATAAGTCAATATTTGGTTGACATTTTCAAACTAACCTTCTCATAAAGAGACCAATTACCTCATTTCTAATCGACCTCTATCCGAATTACTTCAAATTCTCCAAACACATATAAATGAACATATAAAAGTATAAAATGGAGAAAACAGGACAGTAAATCCCGTAACGACGGGTCGGGTCGTTACAAGAAATGGACCAAATCCGACCTTTTAAAACACCCCACTACCTTGAGCAATTTTCACTTTTGCGGAACTAATACCGCTTATGTGGTTCCACTTTTGCGGATATCCAGCCGTCTTTTTGGTCCTGGGCTCGGCCCCATTTTTCGCTTCTGCGCTCCCTTCTTTCGCAGATGCGGTTCTGCTTCTGCGGAACCCTGACCGCATTTGCGGTCCACGGCCCCTTGAACCAAATCCGCTTTTGCGGCTCTCTCAACCGCTTCTGCGGTAGCCGCATTTATGGATCCACATCCGCTTCTGCGGAGACCCCTGGTCCCTCAAGGACCGCTTCTGCGACCAATTTGCCGCATCTGCAGAATCGCTTATGCGGCCCCTTTTTCACAAATGCGGAAATGACTAAACCAGCAAACTTCAACATGCAACAAACTCTGAATTCTCCGTTTAACCACCCGAATTCACCCTGAGGCCTCCGGACCTCAACCAAAAGCACAGACATGACCTATTATTTCATTCAAACTTGCTCTAATCGTCAAATCACCATCGTTAACATCAAAAATCATCAATTTCCTCAAATCAAAGACTAAGTTCAACCAAAACTTCCGAAGCTCACATTCGATCTAAAACCCGACCAAACGATATCCGAGTGACCTGAAATTTTGCACGTAAAGCATATTTGATATTACAAACCTACTCTTACTTTCGAATTTGATTTCGACCGAGGTATCAAAAGTCAACCCCCCCCCCGGGTCAAACTCTTCTGAAACCTTCAAATTTCTATCTTTAGCCAAATGGTTTCAAAATAGTCTACGAACCTCCAAATTCACTTCAGATCGCACCCCCAACCTTTAGAATCACTATACGGAGCTATTCACTATCTCAGAATCCCAAACAAACATCAATAAAACTGAAATGCACTTCAAACCAATCTTTTGAAATTTCTTCTAAAGTGCTAACTTCCAAAATATGCGCCAAAATGCTCTCGGTTTATGCAGAATCCGCACCGGGCATACGCCCCAATCCGAAATCATCATACAAACCTGTTGGAACCTTTAGATCTCGATTCCAAGGTCATTTACTAAAAATTCCAATCCTAGTTCATTCTTTTAACTTTAATCTCCCAAAATGAGAATTCTCCTCTCGAATCAACTCCGAACTTCCCAAAATTAAATTCTGACCATGTGTACAAGTCATAATACCTTAAACGAAGTTGTTCATAGCCTCCGACTGCTGAATGGAGCACTAGTACTCAAAACAACCGGTCAGGTTGTTACATTCTCTCCCACTTAAACATATGTGCATCCTCGAACGTGTTGAGAACTGAACTGGAGTGATCTGAAATCACTATTTAGCACCTCATGCAGCTTCTCGTGCTACCACAACTTAGCTGAGCACATAAGCTTGACAAATTCTGGAGATATCCCCTTTTATTCAAGCAAATAAGCCTTAGATCCCGATTCCAACATCTGGAATCCTATGTTATGCCTGCTTCTAACATACGATCACCATATCAATCACTACGCGCTATACTCAAAGATGATGGCATAACTTTGTTGATTTCACACTTTGCATTTCCCACACGTAGGGCCACAATAACCTTCTCTAGATCAACTTAGCCAAAGTTCTACTAGTTGCACCCATTGCACCCCAGGGCATATACAGTCTTACTCTAACCTTTAACATACCGCCATGACGGGAGAGATGTACCAACATTCATAATCAATCACTGAGTCAACAAAACATTGGTCTACGCTCCTGACAAGGTCTTCACCTCATTCTGAACCCAATAATGGTCTTACCTCCATAACATACCTCATATAACTGGATTGCACAGAATCCTAGATTAAGGGATCTCGTCCCATTCAATACAACTGCTCATGCACTAAGCCACCCTAGAAATTGTTAAAAGCTCATATGATGCTACCATGCGCCAATAGTCCACCAATTCGAATCCAATGCTAAAGGAAAATGAACTCAGGGAAGAATTACCAATCCCCCGCACTAATACGGACTTTCGTCCGAAGATAGGAAATGAAACACACAAAGGAATAACATATACAAAACTAGACTCAACATCACACTGTTGCGGCGCGCAACCCGATCCAAATAACATACCTATGGTGGCGTGCCACCCGATCCACAAGTAGATCTCCTATAAGGAGATTGCACGAGATAAATCTCGATCGTAAGCACGCTAAGTGCATGATACCATCACTGAGGAAAGACACAACGCTATAGGCTACAAACTCAAGCACAACTAAGGTGCGATACATGATCTGGATTTCAATAGCCATTCTGCTCGTATAACATTACCGTTACGTGAAACCTCAACACATAAGAAATTTACCGAGCCATTTCACAACTCATACGACGCAATACATCATTATCTGGAATAGTTGATGACAGTGACACCCTGAGTGTTCCTCCATAGGGAACGCTCGCTAAAACGAACACAACTAGCCTGATATAAGGCCCTGCTCACATATATAAACCAATCCATTGATCTTGAGCCGATTTCCGATTGTGCACACTTGGATAATTACCTTTCAAAGGTCCATAGTAACTCTCTTTTTCCTCATAACACATAAGAACAACCATCATAACCAGAGCAACCTCCTCAGTTTATAACCCAATAAACAAAAAGCCCTTCATGCATAATTTCTTGAATTAATGACATTACCACAATCCCTTTACTTGGCTCAAATATCTAGCCAATCAAGTGACCACATGTCACACTTATACAATCTTCTAGTGGGGCACGCTCCCAAAATTTGCCGAAATAAATAATGGGTTCACCCATCTAATCCACTGGACGCACTAACGCTGAAAAGCGATCAAGAATCCTTAATCAGGATGCAAAGCCTTTTTCACAACACATTGATCTCAGGCGACGTAGAAGACAATACCAATTTACTTTAATTATTCAACCTTTTCCTTGCTCATCCTTGCCAGCACCAAACTGCAACCTTAATCCTCACTTCGGATTCCTATGCTACTCACTGCACCCAATGTGCTAACATACGATAGAACACAATTTTCATCATAACTCCGAAATCATTAATATTTTTCACACTTCATCATATAAGAACTTCGCACGTAACTCACTTTAGGAGAACCGTAGCAACACACAGGTAAATTCCCAAAATCGTAGAATATGCAAATCTGCAAGTAGTGGTCCAAGCCACCATAACCCTTTTCCGGAATCTGTTTCCCACGCAACAAGCCATAACCATATAAGGCTTCAGAATAACATCAATTACGACGGTTGACAAACCTGATATGCACTGTCACAATCATAATGATCATGCTAAATGAACTAATCACGAATCCCAACATGCCAAATTCAACTATGGCTAATCAACCCCTTTTCTTCAAATTTATCCTTAAGTGCTTTGAAATAATACTAACTCTCTTAAACACATAACATATTCCATCTACACTCATCCCGAGTGACCTTGAACCATGAGACCATGCTGTCTCAACCACCTAACGAACCATTTCATACTTCCCAATTGCTACATCACAAGCCAACCACCACGAAACATTTTGTGCCACTTCTCCAAGCCGATTTCCACACTTGATCCTTAATTATGCCAATAAACCCGACATTATTAAGCACCACACTTTACCTCTTGAATTCACTAGGACGGTTACGGAGAGTCACCGCTCTGACTTGGTCCCGAATATACTCGGCTACATAGATCTCATACACAGGAGTACCCTCTCGATGAGGCACCTTGCAGAATTACTCCCCTTGAAACCTGATTCCATACAATGAACAAATCTTGAATCCTTTCCCAAGTTCGAACATGAGTCTAAAAGGCCAACCATAGCACATCTTTAACAATTTCTCCGCTTAAAGTACTACTTATGATATTTTTCCGTAGCTGAGATGACCCCTCAGTATGCTATTAACGAGAAACTTCGGGAGTAGCTAACCTTACAACCCAAAACGTAAGCGGTAGGACTCTCCCACTTAGCTTAAAGCCATTATTACAAAAGTGTGAAGTTCACTATTATTCTTAATCTTGTTGAAATAACCTTGCACAATTATTCGCCGCAAACTCTTGGAATTGATCTCCTGTAAATCCCCATCTCTCATATTCTGAATCATCATCCACATTCGCACCGATAACCGCTGGCATTCTCGATATTTTATCGTAGAAACTTAATTTGACACTTTAAATCATTAACGCCATTTACACAACAATTCCATTTGTTGCATATCACTTAGAACTCTTCAAAGAAGCCTCGCCAACCACGCGACTGCTACCCTGCTCACCGGAATACCCCACCTGTTGAAATCACTCCCCGACATCTTCTAATGTTGTTGCATGAGGTACCATCACTACGACATCAATAACACATGCTGAGTTTAAGCTCATACTCCAGTTGTACGAGTCCATTCACCCCTCGACATCCATTAAATGTGCGATAACATCATTTCGCTTCAAAATCGTGCTGTGTCTTTCTTCACTTCAAGCAGCTCCTTTCCATCATATACAATCTCCTACCGCATAACAACACTATGCTTCGAGTTAATCTACCGACTTCCATTTCTCGTCGCTAAAATCCCCACTTCAAATTAGATATGAAAGCGCCAATAACCAAGCACCGATATTCTCAAGTCGTTCCAGACTCCCTTAAGGTGCATAGTTTTCTCATTACCAAGCCCCTACGCAGCTTTGTTGCTCTCCCACTTTGGGAAAACTCACTTCTTCTATCAACTACTCGGCTTATGCTTCCTCAACATGGCCTTTAAGATGTTTACAACTCCGCCGGACACTTCGTGCTACTCAGTTGTTATCTTAATAAAGATCCATCTTTATAGAACTTGAACCCACAAATTGCTACTGGCTTAGACCCTTCCGGAGGTCATCTTTATCGAATCGTCAACAATATTGAAACACTAATTAAATCCTAAACCACCGCATCTCATGATATCTGACTGTTGCATCTTCTATAGTATTTCATAATATTCCACCATAAGGTGAATTGTAGCAGATTATAACATCAACAAACTTAATACATCCAATTAGGACAACCGCACCCCAATAAAGAAGAGAACTCTTTCACGCTTGCAATTACCACATTTCATTACTTCCACCATTCCACATCTGACCATCCTTAGTACGCTTGACCTTCCCCTGTCGGGGATAAAATACTGAATCCCTTTGATTACGCACTAAGTAAACCTCTCTTCAATTCATTCACTGACCCGACATGTGGGAAAACACCCTACCATCACAACAACCCTGCGGAAATAATCGCTCATGAGCGTCATGGCAACGTGTGGCTAGCCTCAAGGCTCTTAGAAGTTCTGTTACTGAGCTAAAACAATATACATTTCCTCCGAATGCGACTATAATAGTCCAACCCTCTATACCGGGAGATCATCCCGCACTATATTTGTAGTACCATTGCAATCCTTCAATTTTTTATTTATAACCAGCGCTCACATCACGTAAGATTGAGTGGAAAGAAATCAAAGTCATAAGCCTCAAAGGAATCGAACCGCATGATAAGGAAATCAAGAAGGGAAGTACTCATAACAGTCATGCAGCCTTTCGAGGACAAGTACAGACGTCTCTGTACCGATCCATAAGACTCTACTAGAATTGCTCATGACTCGTGAGACTGAACGGAACCTAGTGCTCTGATACCATGTTGTCACGAATTCACTAAGGGTCGTGGTGGCGCCAGACATCTCTGCCAGGCCAGCTAACTAAATTATCAATTAAATCCTCTATTAATAACTTTAAAAATCTAATGTTTTTCCTTCTATTTTTCATAAATAAAAGTTCACTACTTGAGTTTCAAATTTAAATAATAGCAATTAGTACAAATCCGTTGAAAACCATCCCAGAAACTCAGTGTCACAAGTGCATGAGCGACTACTAATAAGTAAAATAAAATACATCTGTACGAAATACAGTGGACAGGGAATAAATAATAAAAGTGCAGAAAGGAACTACACTAGCTGCGGGTCACCTCGCAAATTGCAGCTCACCTAGTCTCAGAATTCATCCAGGCTGCTACGCCCAGTAGGTTGCTAGAAGTGCATATATACCTATGTAACAAAAATGCACAGAAGTGTAGTATGAGTACGTAATCAATGTGTACTCAATAAGTATACCGCCTAACCCTGAAGGGGTAGAGACAAGATGACCAACTTCGACACTCACTAGAGGTCAATTATCAATATTCTATAAATGTGAGAATAATCATGGATTTATATAAAAGTTCTAATTGTGAAGCCAGGAAAAATAGGTAGCACCTTCAACAATATATCAAGGGATTCCAAAGTCTATCCTTCATTATTATTAGTTTATATGAAGCCACGTAGGGCAAATTCCACATTTACAGTTGTTAAGTAACAGATAAACATGCGCAAATCACGCCGAGGTCGACGACCCTCTCTAACAGAATGTAAATTGTGAACTGTCGAGGGTCGAGCGACACGAACCATAGATTCATCTATTATCTCTGAGGTGTTCGGACAGTTCCATAATTAAACACATATCCTGCTTGCAAATCATCCATGCGTCGCAGGCACACATAAAGTACTTGCTCAATCAGTCACATAAGAACTTATCGGGAGATATTTATTCAAATAAAACCAATTCTCCTTTAACAATTTAAGAAATGAAGTTTAATTCTTTCAGAAATATACTTAATAATTCGATGTGAGTTAAGCAATTCAAGCTACCAATGCATTCACAGTTAATCCACATATATATGTTTTTGAGTCCTAACTACCTAGACTATAGCATAATAGTAGTTACGCACGGACTCTCGTCACCTCGTGCGTGAGTAGCCCCCACAAATAGGAGCACATAACTATTTTACTCTCCTATGGGGTAAATTTCCCCTCACATAATTAGAAAGGAGACTCACCTCGCTCCGAAGACTCGCAATCGGCATTATACATCCTCCCGAAAAGCTTGAACCAACGTACAATGCACCAAAACTATCCAATTAATGAAAAACTAATGAGAATATACACAAATACTTGTTAACAATTCATATTATACAAGTTTCCAACTCTATTTAGTGAAATGACCAAAATGCCCTCGAGCCCACGTGCCCGGAATCTGAAATTTTTCGAAGATAAAGATTACCATAACCTTAGGAACTCAAATATAAAATTTTCTCTTAATTCCATACTCAATTCATAGCTAAAATCCAAGACTTATAATTTTTTAGATTTCCAACCAAAACCCCAACATTTACACTAATTTCCCATGCTTAATCTCATGCATAATTAATGTATTTAGCTTACAATAGGTGGAAATAATTTACCTTAACATTGTTGATGGAAATGCTCCTTTGAAACCTCCAAAATCACAAAATGAAGTGAAGGTAATGAGAGAAATGGACCAAATTCGACCTTTTAAAACACCCCACTGCCTTCAGCACTTTACGCTTCTACAGAACTATTATCGCTTATGCGGTTCCGCTTTTGCGGATATCCAGCCGCTTTTGTGGTCCTGGTCTAGGTCCTACTTTCTGCTTCTGCTCTCCTTTCTTCCGTAGAAGAGGTCCCGCTTCTGCGGAACCTTGACCGCATCTGCGGTCCACGACCCCTTGAACCAAATCCGCTTCTACGACACCCTCAACCGCTTCTGCGGTAGCCGCATTTGTGAATCCACGTCTGCTTCTATGGAGACCCATGTTCCTTCAAGGACCGCTTCTGCGACCAATTCTCCGCATATGGGAAACCTCTTATGCGACTTCTTTTCCGCAGATGCGGAAATGACAGAACCAGCAAACCTCAACATGCAACAAACTTCGAATTCTCTGTTTAACAACCTGAAATCACCCCGAGGCCTCGGGGACCTCAACCAAAAGCACAAACATAACCTATTACTTCATTCAAACTTGTTCAAATCGTCAAATCACCATCATTAACATAAAAAATCATCAATTTCCTCAAATCAAATAATAAGTTCAACCAAAACTTTCCAAACTCGCATTCGATCTAAAACCCGACCAAATGATGTCCGAATGACCTAAAATTTTGCACGCAAATCATATGTGACATTACGGACCTACTCCAACTTCCAAAATTTAATTTTGACACTAATATCAAAAGTCAAACCCCCGGTCAAACTCTTTTAAAACCTTCAAATTTCTATCTTTAGCCAAATGGCTTCAAAATGGTCTACGGAACTCCGAATTCACTTCCGATCGCGCTTCCAACTCCAGAATCACCATACGAAGCTATTCATAGTGTCAGAATCCCAAACAGACATTGTCACACCTCCCTTTTTACTACCCCAACATGCGTAAGGTGTATAAATACACTTGTAGGGTATACCACGACGCTCAATTACCCGAGATGGATAAAATAACGTAAGGGAAGGAGTTTTTTCCTATTTAAGGACAATCGGTTCGGGATTTTATTAGAGATTAATCAGAGTCGCCACTTGGGAATGACAATGGTGTCCCAAGTCACCGGTTAATCCCGAATCCGAGGAATTTTGACTCTTTAAAATGTCTGCGAAGCAGAGGTCTGGATAAGGAACTCTGTTAACCCGGGAGAAGGTGTTAGGCACTCCCGGATTCCGTGGTTTTAGCACGGTCGCTCCACTGTCGTTCTCGACTTTTATTTGACTCAGTTATAGATTTTAACAACATAATGTGCTTTTACGTCAAATATCATTTTTAGGAATTTGCGGTATCGCGAAAACACGCCTCGAGTCATACCGCAACCAGTACGCCTATGACTTTCGGTGTATTTCAGCTTTACCGAGATTTGGATTTGAGTCGCACCAAGTGCACACTCGTTCATAGGAATATATTAAATCGTGCCTTAAAGTAATGTCTATCGGCTTTTAAGTCTTTTGGGAGAAGCTATGGAATTTGCTATTAGCTTTCCCGAATCTACTTTATTATCTTATTATTAAATAGGGGGCCCCGGTGTTATTCGGGCGAGGCTCGTCCCAATTTTCATTAAAGGATACTAATATCTAACTATGTTTTCTATATTTCCTTAATCGTATGCTATTGCTATAATGGCTCCGGGCCCGTGTAATTTATTGTTATTGGGCTTGGATCTATTTGTCTATTTATCCGGACCAGTCCAGACCTTAAAGGTCCAAGTCGTGTTAAGACTTTTTGTCTGTAGACTGCTGTTCGGGCTCCCGTTGCATTGGGCCCAAAAAAAAAAAAAAGTATTTAATCAAAAGGAAAACAGAGTACACATTTGTGATCAATAGGAAAACGAATTTTATTTATTAACTATCATAAGAAAGATCATGGTACACAATATCAACTCTAAGTAATCTATGCATGAAAATTAACAACCTTGATTTCTAACAATACCAGTGAACTAATTAATTTCTAAATGAGACCAAACAGTTGATTAGTCACTTATCCGAGCTAAGTACAGGTTGGCTATTAAGAAGAGTGACTTATAGCTATGTTATTATTCCCCTTAAACCTTTTTGCTACCTAATGATTTCTTTTAACAATGAGAGACTTAACCTAAAAATGCTTATCAACAGAGCTTAAGTCTTAATATCTAAATGACCTGAAAACTTGTATAATTGAAATCACCGCTTTCATCTTAGTTCTGCTCATCATGCAAATTACCAAACTAATTGCATTTGAAAATATTGCTCAATCTAGCATTTTTATTCTGTGTTGAGGCATTAGCTAAGCGTCAATGGTTTATGAAATATTTTTATGAAGCCAGAATTGTTAATGATCCTAAGGTCATGATTCGTGCACTTATTTTTTCCTATTTAAACTAGGTGTGATGCATTACTACGACTATACTACTACTACATTACTTCTAATATCTAGCTATTACATTGTTTCTGTTTGTCTTTGTTCTTCAGCTACTACATTCTACTACAATAAACTATTTACAAACACAATTGAAATACGACTTCACGGCAGCATAGATTCAAATCCAGAGCTTCATTTTATTTCAATCTATCAGTATAACATCTTCGAGTGAAAGGAAAATGTACCTGAATTAAGCCAATAAACCGATGAGTTCTAGGGATAGGCAAGTAAGTAATCGCAAGGAGTCAATCAAGGCAATGCAACAGTGATCGAATAGGCACAGCAACACAGCAACACAAAAGCACAGCAACAATAACACGAGAATAACCCAATAGATGATCGAGCAAAAGACTCAGAAAAACCAGATTAAGACCACAAGCTTTTACACCCGAAATTCCCAGAAATATCTACTGTTAAATTGCTACTTCAATCTCTTCAGCTTTGTATTTAATAAACTCCCACTTAAGTGTATTTTTCAGATTGTTCTACAGTGGAATCCCCCCTTTTTTCAGCCCCTTTTTGAGATATTTATAGCTAACCTTTTAGGGCTGAATACTTGGGGAGAAAGTAATGGGATTAATCCCACTTCCCCCTCCTAAAATTACCTATTCTACACTTTAGTCCCATTTTCAGTTACTAAAACCCTTCCAGCATGTGCTGGAAGGTTCTAAAGATTCTCTTTTATGGCCTTTTACTAGTATAACCTTAGGGGTTTGAGATTTTTACAGATTTCCCATTTTTAGGAGACCATTATACCCTTAAATCTCTGCAAAATTGCAGAAATCAAGAGTATAAATGTCCCTATTACCCTCCTAAGTTCTTACTAGTTACTATTTTACCTTTTCAATTCCCAATTGTGCCCCTAAGAGCACTGCTGATTTACCAGCTATGCCTAGGGCAGATTCTATCTAATTTTGCACCTATTTAACTAATGGCCAGCCCTGGCATTAGTATTTAAGGGCTGGCCAGACTTATTCTTAAGAAATATTTCAATTTTAGCCACTTTTAAGTTAATTTCAATCAATTAAGACCAATTTATTCTTAATTAAAGCTAATTGCAGGCATAGCCTGCTTTGTTATTATGCTTAACCTATTTAAAAGTTAGCCAGTCTCAAGTTGAGACTTAGCTTGGGCTATTAAAGCCATATACTGAACAGCTGGGCCCAAAACCTTTACAGGTTTGGCCACTTTGCTGTTCAGGGCTCAATACAGAGCCTGGGCTAGTCTGCATTTGCAGACATAGCCCTTTGCACAACCAGCCACTGTTAAACAGTGAGCTGTGTGTTAGGGCTCACGGAATTGGTCAACCCTTTGCAAGGTTGACCATTCTTAGGCCAATTATTAAACTAACAACCTATTTTTTGTTCATTTTCAGTTTATACCTATTTAAAAACTAACTACTTATAGAACCTAGAACTAACAGCTATAACCAATCCATTCAAGCCTTAGCAGTGTTCACACTTAACATGTAACTATTGCAAACTTAGCCACTTTAACATACAATTGCACACATAACCACATAAGGCCAAACAATGTTCATTGATTAATTAAAACTCAGAAAAGGGGTTTGATAGTGTTGAACTTCAACTAATCAACTCACATAACTTAAACTCATGTAGCAACATATCAATTAACATCAATCAGGCATAGTCACAATCATTTCATGCTAGATGGCATACTGGAAAACTAAACTTTCACAAAACAGTCAACAGATTCAACTGGTCATAAACCCAATGGACTTTAGCCACATAACATAATCATGGTAATCAGAATTTACTTTCAAGTACCAACCTTAGCTCGATGTATATATGTGAAAAGTGAGGATGGGGAACAAGAAAGCCATGAAGAAGCAAAGAACAATATTCCTAATCCTAGCACAAATGCATGACAAATGAGATGAAGATGATGACAAGAATAGCATGGAGAAACAGTGACAAAGAAACAAGAAAAATCAGCCAGGATACTTTAAAGACAACTTAATGTAATGATGAGAAAAGAATGAGGTTAAACTACTATCCAAACTATGCATTCATGACAATGGGAGAAAGTTGGACTGTAAGAACTAAACAGACTATAATATCTACCAGGTGAAGAAACAAAAGGAATTCAAAGTGACTCTTATGACTTAACATGATTGGTGGCAAACAATTGTAAAGATGGACAAGATGAAAAAGAAGCCTGATTTTTTCATAGATCATTAAAGCGAAAGGCTACAAAAATGGCCACAGTAACTTGAACTTAAGATATAGATCAGTGACTCACAACTCAACAATTAAAGTAACAGGGGAAAGATGAAATCTTGAACTTATAGCGGACAATCAATAGATAGAAATCCCATTATTAACAGGCTCAAAAGAAACAGGCAGAGAAACCCTATAATTAATCACTAAAGGAACATGCAAGAGATATAGAACAAAAGAAGACATAATTATATAAGAATCTTATAGCTAACATGCGAAGCACAAACTAAGAATCCACAGGATAGAAAGACAACATGCTGAGATTGAAAACAGGAGAAACATATATGAAAGCACAGAAACAAAGACAATATGACTAACACGGGATCTCAAAACAGAAGAAATGATCATGATGATAAACAAGCAACAGACATTAACTAAAACACAGAAGGAGAGGAAATACCTAACATGAGAACATAAACAGAAAAGTCTTAGGCTAACATGTGAAACGACTAATCATAATAGCAGGGTCAACAATTAACATAATCAAACAGCAAACAACTCATGAATGCGAACTTAAAAATCAGAAAGGACAAGAAAACATGCTAAACACAGAAATCATAGAAGTCAGGATCAAAAACATGCAAGAAAATACAAGCATCCTAATAAGCTAAAAAGAACTAAAGGGTGGGGGACTTAGCTTGCGGGGCCGGTCCCCCGAGCTTCCTATCCCCTTTTTCTTTTCTTTTCTTTAATCCAAGACCCTCTCAGACCTTCAGGCCTCCTTCTTGTTTTCTTTTTTTCTTTATTCATTTCCAGATTCTTTTTTCTCTTTTTCTTTTTCTGTTTCTTCATTCAAGGTTTAAAGGCGAAGCCTTTTGAGGTTTGAGTTACAGGGGGTGTTTTAGGAGGTGTAAAAGATGAGGTCTTGATCGGGGTTTGAACTTGGGGTCGCCGGAGTTAGGGTTCCGACGACCTTTCTCGGGATATTCGAAGCGTTCAAGGGACATTCGAGGGTGGAGGCTAGTATGGTTGGGTAGATCTCATGAAAAGGCGTCGAATGGTATTGGTTTCAGGTTGGTTCTCATACTTTGGTGGTCACCGGTGTAACTCCGGTGACCGGGGTTTTGAAGAACGGTGTGTTTTTCTGGGTTTTTTGGGTGTGTTATGGCATGAAGATGAAGGAGAAGAAGATGGGAGAGGTTAGAAAGGCCGGCGACCACCGTGGAAGGTGGTGGCCGCCATGGCCGCCTAGGGTTCTTTGATGAGGACGAGAGAGAGAAGAGAGGGAGAAGAGAGGCGGCCGACTTAGGGTTTTGAAAATGGCTAAAGGATCGGCCCCCTTTCGGACAAGGCCTATTTATAGGCCACACATACGAGATAATCTTGACCGTTCATTTGATCAAGATCAACGGTCCTGACGAGCGTTACTTAAACGACAACGTATCACTACAAACAAGGCTCAGGCTCTCAATCGTCCGATCAACTTAGACGGACGGTTGAGATTAAGTCACCATTAATTAATTAAGACTCAAATCCAATTAAATATCCCAGCCGTTGGATCAATGAGACTGGACGGCTGGGATCAAGTCCCTTAGAGACCTGGACCGGATCTGCTTTGGGCCTAAGGATTGGGCTGGCTATTTGGATTCACAATTGGCCCAGATTATTACACAACCTATTTTTGTATTTTTTCGATTTTAATCAATTTTTATGTATTTTCTTTATTCTTTTTTTTTTTTTCTTTTATGAAAAATTATAAATCCTAATCTACTAATTACTCTAATTTTCTAATATTTTTTTTGCAATTTTTCTGCTATTTTTTCCTTTATTTTCTCCTATTTAGGCTATTTTGCTAATTTTTCTAATTAACTAAACTAACAAACTAATTACTACTATTTTTTAATTTTTTTCTAATTTTTACTTATTCAAATATAACTAATTTCAAGCAAAGCAAGTAATTGCACTCAAAAATATATTTATTTTGATTTTGGAACTATTCATAGTGTCAGAATCCCAAACAGACATCAATAACACTGAAAGAGGAGGATAAATGTCCCCAACAGGAACATCACAACCAACCACCGTGTTTTAAACTAACAAGTTTTCTTTGATTTGAAGCAGGAAAAGAAAATGGCGTTGATGGAGGAAAGGCATGCCACAAGGAAGATTATCAAACTGGGGCAGAAAATTTTCCTTTCATTTGGAAAATTTTCTGGAAGACGGGTATCCATCCGGGGAAGAAGAAAGATAACACTAGTTCTAAGGGAAGTGGCCCTTGAACCTGTATTAACCCAAACAGTATGGAAAGAAAGAAAATAACATGTTTCAATGAAAGGAGTTGTATCTCTAGCAGACAGAACAAAAAGGATAAAACTTGGGTTCAGAAAATCAAGAAGCCAGTGTCATTCTCAACAACTTTCGAAAGAATAAAATACCAATTTTGAAGGAATAAAATTCCCAGCAGTGTTATTCTCAACAGCGTTATCCCCAGCGGATAACATTTTGATCCTCAGTAGTATTGAGAGACAATAAAAGTTTTGAAGAGAGTAGTTTTGAAAAAAAGGAATAAAAAAAGAAAAGAAGAATAAGGGGAATGAAGGAGATTCCCCAGCAGTATTAACTCCAGCAGGTAAGTAAATCATTTTCCAGCAGTGTTATCCCCAGCATCCGAAAGAAGATGATACGAGTGTTGAGAAAAGTAGTTCTGAAGTCAATTACCTATTTGAAGAAGAAAGAAGATAACATTAAGTGTTAAGGGAAGGAGGAAATCATCCCTAGCAAGAAGGTCACAACCGACCATCATTTTCAAAACTGACAAATTTTTTCTTTGTGTGTAACAAGAACAAAGCAGTGCAAAGTTTCTCCTAAGATAAAAATCTTAGTCTAACAAATTATTTTTCCTAAGATGAAATAGTCTTGGTCTGATGAATTGTTTCTCCTAAGATGAAAGAGTCTTAGTCTGATGAATTGTTTCTCCTAAGATAAAAACATCTTAGTCTCATGAATTACTCCTAAGATAAAAATCTTAGTCTAAAGAATTATTTCTCCTAAGATGAAAAATCTTAGTCTGACGAATTTTTTCTCCTAAGACATCAAAATCTCAGTCTGATGAATCTTTCTCCTGAGATCACAACAATTTAGACCTAGTCTGAGGAATTATCTCCTAGCATCAAAATCTCAGTCTGATGAATCTTTCTCCTGAGATCACATCAATTTAGACCTAGTCTGAGGAACTATCTCCTAGCGTCAAAATCTTAGTCTGATGAATCTTTCTCCTAAGACATCAAAATCACAGTCTAATGAATCTTTCTCCTAAGATCACAATAATTTAGACCTGGTTTGACGAATTATCTCCTAGCGTCAAAATCTTAATCTAATGAATCTTTCTCCTAAGATATCAAAATCTTAGTCAGATGAATTTTTTTCCTGAGATGGTAATCATTCAATCTTTAAATTTCATGTCTTAGCAATTAGGCGCCCACCTGTATAACGAGGGAATACATTTTCATGTCTTAGCAATTAGGCACCCACCTGTATAATGAGGGAATACATTTCATGTCTTAGCATTAGGCACCCACTTGTATAATGATGGAATACATTTTCATGTCTTAGCATTAAGCGCCCACATGTATAACAAGGGAATACATTTTCATGTCTTAGCATTATGCGCCCACCTGTATAACGAGGGAATACATTTTCATGTCTTAGCATTAGGCGCCCACCTGTATAACAAGGGAATACATTTTCATGTCTTAGCATTAGGCGCCCACCTGTATAACAAGGGAATACATTTTCATGTCTTAGCGTTAGGCGCCCACCTGTATAATGAGGGAATACATTTCATGTCTTAGCAATTAGGCGCCCACCTGTATAACAAGGGAATACATTTTCATGTCTTAGCATTAGGCGCCCACCTGTATAACGATGGAACACATTTTCATGTCTTAGCATTAGGCGCCCACCTGTATAACGAGGGAATACATTTTCATGTCTTAATAAATAGGCGCCCACTTGTATAACAAGGGAATACATTTTCATGTCTTAGCAATTAGGCGCCCACCTGTATAACGAGGGAATACATTTTCATGTGTTAGCATTAGGCACCCACTTGTATAACAAAGGAATACATTTTCATGTCTTAGCATTAGGCGCCCACCTGTATAACGAGGGAATACATTTTCATATCTTAGAAAATAGGCACCCACCTGTATAACAAGGGAATATTTTTCATGTCTTAGCATTAGGCGCCCACCTGTATAACAAGGGAATATTTTCATGTCTTAGTAATTAGGCCCCCACCTGCATAACAAGGAAATATGTTTCATAGCTTAGCAAATAGGCACCCACCTGTATAACAAGGGAGTACATTTCATGTCTTAGTAATTAGGCGCCCACTTGTATAACAAGAGGAATATTTTTCAGTTTTACATCGCAGGTCTTGAAACCAGCGACCCCTCCACAAAGGCAGAGGGCACATCAGAATATCCCCAGCACAAATCCAAATTCAGAAGTGAGAAAGAAGGCAACAGTGGCCGAAAAAATTCTTCATGTTACAGAAGAAAGATGAGACACATCCGGAGAGGAACGACTTTCAAACTTTGTCTACCCCTTCAACATACCAGACTTGACGGAGAAAGCTATATCCACAGTAGATTGAGAAAAATGAAGGAAAATGATATTCAAAGAAGCGAAGGCCAGTGCCACCTCCAAGTTCTCAAAAGAAAAGCACTGGAAGAAACACAAGACGACAAGAGGGCAAGGCGACAAAAACAAGTTGAAGATAGAGAGGATCATGTGATCCGTAGGCTAGCCTAGCTTCTTGTTCTATTTCTAGTACGGTGTAATAAGGAGGTCAGTAAGTAGTAAGCAACAACAGTAGAAACAATAGCAACAGTAACAACAAAGTGTCGGTCCACGGTAGTCCCAGCTACCGAAACTTCCCGAACTACATTGACATGATTCCTGTTTAGCCTAGGATATGTAGGAGACCTTTTGAAGCAAAGGTTCGGTCAAGTCTTTCAAAAAAATGCTTCACACGGAGTACACAAATGGGCAAAAATCGCTCATATCCGCTTACTTATCTTTACACGAAAACTCTTCGTGTTTACGCGTAAAGAGGGGCAGCTGTGAGCACGTGATTTTTGCCCTATATGAGAATTACTCCAAAAAATTCAAAATAAAATTTTTTTTGTGTTGATTGCAATATCAGTGGATTTTGTGTTATTTTCTCTTATTGTTTGCGTTTGTGTGTGCGTGTTTATTTGTTAAATTAATAAAAATACAAAAATATATCACATTCGCATTTGGGATATAATTCCGCACTTAGAAGTAGTTAAGTTTGTTTTACAAAAATGAAAAATTTACATTTTTAGCATTTAATATATAAATTGTGTGACTGGTAGTTAATTGTGTGTGATAATTATTATTAGAAATTAATTAATATTTTTGATAAATTAATTTGGTTTTTAATTTAATTTAGGATTTTTAGAATTTTTTAAGTTTTGGAAAAGAAATTTGAAAGAAATCAATTAAAAAAAACAGAATTGGGCCAAATTCACCCAAACCAAATCCAAACCCGCCCAGCCACCTTTCACCCGACCTAGTCCAACACCCCTAAAGAAACGACCCCACTCCATTTTCATTTTCATCTCCCCAACCCTAATTAGATGCCCCTCTCACCTCTCCTCATCGCCGACCCTTCAGACCTCCCCCCCACCCCCCCAACGGCTTCGTCTCCTTCGAACCACCATAACACCCTGAAAATCCATCTTCCTCACCACACAAAACAGAAAAGCAACGGGAGCCTCTATTCATCCTTGAACACTCGCAACCCGCAGCCACGACCAAAGAACTGGGTCGCAGAACCCAAGCGGCCCATTTTCGTTTCGAGTGCTTAAAGTTTGTGTTCGACTCAAGATTCCTGATGCCGGGTTGAATCCCCAGTTGCTGCTCGAGGTTTCCGTTCAAGGTTGCGATTCCAGCTAAGGTTCCATTCGTTGTTTTCATCGGGGTTCAGATTTCAACAATTCTTTTTCTTCTCAAGTCTGTCGCCACATCTTCTTTTGCTTGTAATCATTTCCAAATAGATTTAATCAAAAGAAATTTCAGGTTAAACTCCTAATTCCTTCTTTACTCTATTTTTGGTGATGTAAAAGATTTGTCCGAACTTTAGAATGGTTTGAATGAGTTTGAATCAGCAATACATATTTTCAGGATTTTCTATTGGGTTCTCTAACTGCTCGTATGTTTGCTCGAATTGATTGCGAGTAAACTGGAATCACCTATTGGTCTGTTTTAGTGTGTTTGTTTGTGTTTAGTTTCTATATGTTATAGCTTGTGTAGTCGATTGTTTAGGTGTCATCGATTAGTTTGATTAAAAGCCAAAAAAGCATGATAAATAGTTCATTTCGGATCATTCCAGTATAGTTATCATTTGGCTCTAATTGTGTGATTGAGATGAATTTGTTTGGTGTGTTTAGTGTTCCTCTTTAAACCATGCTACTTGACCTAATGTGAGTTTCATGAATTGAATCCCTATGTTTGTTCTGATATGAACTTGACTTTACTGAGTTATCCTAATGTTGTTGAATAGGGAATTACTTTCATATGTTTAATTGGTCAATTGTTAGGCTTGAATTGGTTATAGCTGATAGATTTTAGTGAAGATTTGAAAGAGATGGGGGTAGTATAGTATTTTCAGTAGTTTTAAGGGTCATTTTGGGGAGTGTGATTAGCAATAATTGATAGGTACTAATAGCTTAGGGGTTAATCAATAGCATTAGGGATTCTAATTAGGGGACTGCTAGTTTAGATAGGAGGTACATTAGTTGCTTTAAAATAATAAAATACTAAGTGAGTGGAAATTGAGTGTCTATTTAATATTGAAAAAAAGACTAAGATGAGGAGGAGGGCACCAATTGTATGCCTATAAAAGGTTGGAAAATCAGATTGGAAAGGGGGGGGGGGGAAATAGAGAAGAAGAAAGAACTGAGATAGTTAGAGGTTTTAAAGCATAAAGGAGAAATACAGGGAGATCTTGGGTAGTTGAAGTGCTTAAGAGATAATACATACATTGATAGAGAATAGGAGAGTTAAAGGAGAGATTTTTAGTCGGAGAGAGGTAGAGGTTTGAAAGCATAAGGGATATAGATAGAGAGACTGGCACAAAGATTTTGGAAAAAAGTTTGAGGGAGACATACTGAAATCACACATTCTCTCATTTTCGAATGTTAGCCCTTGTATCTTCATCGATGGAGTTCAGTTGAGTCGATTTTGCTGTTCGTTTCATGGATTCAGTCCAAAACTTTGACGATTTTGTGGTTATTTTTAATTCGATTATATTGCCGGATTGCAACCGTGTTTGCCATTCCAGTTAATTGCCAAGTCTCATTCTCTTGTATCCTCTATTTCTGGAAATTCATGTTGGAAAGGATCGCTCCAGATTTGAAAGCGCAATAGGTTCACTCTGTTTTCATCCTTGATTTAATATAGTGTACTGTGTTTGTAATCTGTTATTGATTAATTCATATGATTTAGTTACTTGTTTCCTTGTTTTCTTCTGGAATTTGTTCATCATTTGGGTTGAGTTTAGTACATGTTTGAATTAAGCTAAGAGAGTAAGTTTTCCAGTTAAAACTTCAGATCTAAAAGTCAAAAGAAAAAAAGGATCTTAAGGCTCTTCCGATTTGCTGTTGCTGTAGTTTGCTCCTTGCTGCTGGTTAGCTCGGTTGAGTTTTCTCAGTGAATTTACATCTTTGTAATCCAGAAATTTTTATATATAAAAGGTTTGTTCATCTTCTCGTCTAGCTAGGTCATGTTCCGTGCTTTGAATTTAACAATTGTGCAAACCGTACTTTGTTTGTTCTTTCCTTCAATGCCTACTGCTTCAGTTGCCCTCTCTTGTGTGTTTGAATAAGAATAGTTGATTTTGTTTGCTTTATAGCATGATTGATGAATTGATGTTGGCAAGTTAAAATTGACCATTAATAGTTATGAGAATTGATTTCTGTTGGTAGACTTTAGATTAGGTACAGTGAATTCATGGTATTTTGTTTGGAAATATATGTCAAAGTTTGATATAATATGTGGTTGGAAAAGTTCTGAAGTAATTAGCTTCCCTAGCTATAAAGGTCCATTTCATGCTTTTGTATTTCGCATTTCATTTTGCTTTGTTTTGATGGATTGATTCAAGTCTTGGTGATTTATGTCCCATGTTGGTATCCCCAATTTAATTACGTAATTAAAAGGCTTGAACAATTGTATTTAATTGGTTTAAGTTTGTTATGTTAAGTTTGAAATTTTGCGGATCTTTATAATCCCATGAGTTTTTCCTTTTCTTGACATTGCAAATCAAGTTGGGCAGGAGAATGGAATATTATTAAAATGGCATAAAATTAGGCATTTAGGTCCGATTTAAGTTAAATAATATTGGTTTCTTCAAATAAGTATAAGTAATTAAGGACAATTATTGTTCCTTTAATTATCTATAAATAGTTAATTTCATTGGTTTGAGCCAATAAAAATATGTGTTTAAATTAGTTGTAAAATAATTGTTTTAATTTGTAAATATTATTTGTCGATTTGTATTTTATTCTAATTTAGATCTTAGCCATGTCTACTTCCGTTAAACAGTTATTTTAATATAGCAAACAATATATCACAATTTAAGTATGTAATCAATTAAGATTTTATCTTCTATTGTACAAAAAATAATTTTAAATAAATAAAAATTGTAGTCATTTTTAAGTTTGTTCTAAAGATGAATTTAGTTTTTAATAATTCTATTAGTTTTTAATATATTACAAAACAAGTTTTAATTTAGTTTTAATCAATTTCTTTTAATACAAGTTAGGAATTTTCGTATTTATTTATTAAATAAAAAACATCGAAAAATTAATATTTTTTTTTCTTTTTCTGTTTCATTAATATTTACCATAAATTAGTTGAGTGTATTGCATATTTCTAACTCGTAATTAATTAGGATTTTTCTCTTTTGATTTAGGGACGAACTTAATAGAAAAAATGTAGTCACTTTAGGGTTGCCCTTTAAAAATAAATAAGGCATGCCTCGCCAAAATAGTTATAAATTTGGGGTCCTCATACTTGTTTTATATAAACAGATTACGGGACATGTCGTTTAGCGAATTCCACGGCTTTTCTCAAAATAATAACGCGTTAGTATCTTTAGGCGCGTATTTTATAATTTTATCTCCCTAAACTCGGGTGCATATTTATGTGACCTAAATCCAAATCTCAACGGGGTCAAATATGTCGACAACCAGGGGTACATTGATGTGACGTGGTTCGAGATACGTTTTCACAACGTTGCAATCCTTTGTTAAAATAATAATAATAATAATGTTAATATTAAAGCGGTTAAGGGTTAAATTTTGCACATAAGTTAAAGCATGATATAATTCAGATAAATAAGCTGAATATGACAGTTGAGCGACCGTGTTAGAACCACGGAACTCGGGAATGCCTAACACCTTCTCCCAGATTAACAGAATTCTTTATCCGAATTTCTGGTATGCAGACTGTTAAACAGAGTCATTCTTTTCCTCGATTCGGGATTCAAATCGGTGACTTGGGACACTATAACTCTCCTAAGTGGCGACTCTGAATTAATTAAATAAATCACGTTTCGATTGTCCTTTAATTGGAAAAACTCTATCGCGCCCTCGCGGGCAGCGTAAAAACGAGGTGTGACACCCATAAAGTCAACAAGTAATTTGTGAATACCAATATTATCTATTTTTGGAGGTTTTACGGATGAAGAAAATCATCGATAACAGTCGCTATGAGGTTCATATCTATTGAGTAATTTTTATTAACTTCAAATTAATAATTTTGCATTGTTGGTTTTGTACTAAGATTATAATGTATTTTTAGACCTTATGAAGTGAGTTTTTGGTTTCACATGATTGTCATTAGTTTATAAAATATTATGCGGATCTTGACATAAAAAGTTTTATGCAACAACATGAAAATTTATTTATTTTATAAAATTATTTTCAGTAAGTTTTGAAATATTATTGCAATGTTTAATGGTTGATGCTGACTTGTATAGTTTTATTTGCTTGATTGATGGAATTGTTAGTTCTCATATTTCTTCAGTTGTTTTATTTTTATTGTGTAATAATTTTTTGACAATCGGATTTGGTGTAACAGCTTAAGGAGGTTTTAACCGATGAATTTGCCTATGTAGATTCTCAAAACATCTAACCTGAGCTAAACATTTTCAAGAAAGGTTTCAGCATGAGAAATTTTACAAAAGCCTCACACAATAAACACTACTACATGTATAAGGCTATTTACTTGCTTAAACAATTACTTATCTCCAACAACCCCTCCAACTTTGTCTCTTTGCCCATTACTCTCCCCTTCTCTAATTTACTCCGGCTTAGTTCTTGATTGTGAAGGTGATCAAAAAAAATTATGCATTATTTAGCAACAAAGATTAAATCTTTTGATAACAAAGAAAAGTACAACTTTTCTTACAAATTGTTAGATACAAGAATAAATGTTGCAGATGTATAAATCTCTTTAGCCTACTATATTAAAGAAGTCCATATGGAGGTGGACAACAGATATGGATAGCAATGCGGCGGTGCGGGTGTAGGACGGTACAGGTAAAACAGCATACGGGACGGTGCGGGTTAAAAAGTATGGGTGCGGTGCGAGGCGGGCAGGTTCTGATATCTTTTAATAAAATGTATGCAGGGGCGGGGCGGGTTGAGTTAGAGCTATAATTTGATGTTGATGTCTTCATGAGTAATTTCTATTGAATTGGTGCTAGACATCCAATTAAGAAAAAAGCAACTTGAGAATTAGGATAAAATATATGCCTCCCGCGAAAAGTGTTAAAGAGGAGATTAGTTGATTTTGGTAGAGATATTAATACTCTGATTGTATCAGTTAGTGAAGAGGAAATAAGTTGATTTTAGGTAACTTTTGTCATTCAAAGGGAGCAGTGCATAGCTTTTCTAATAATTCAAACATTATTAGGACTACTTATAAGCATGTGAATATGAATGTAGGATAATCATATTTTTCTGATAATTTGTATTTGTAAAATGGTACTATAACATAAAGTTTCTTCCCTTCAAGTGTCTTGAAAAATCTCATAAAAGCCATAACAATTACTATTACGATTCTCGCTTTATTTTATAGATAATTCAGAGAGCAATTGAGCAATGGAATGAATTAGAAGAGAATTCTTGTGAAAAGAAACAATATCAAAATATATGACAGAGTGGGGTGACTTGCCATGAGCTCATATTACTATACTAAGACGCCATGTGAAAACAGTAAATTGTAAAGACTTCTTGTGGTTGCTACAAGGCTTTGTAATGCAGTTCTGAATATTATTATTCCCCATTCTGTCACGACCCAAAAATTCCTCCGAAGGAGCCGTGATGGCACCTAGTCTTCAAACTAGGTAATCCTAACATAAACCGAAATAACATTGATACTTATTAACTTCAATTGAACTTTCTCTAAACGATTTACAATTCCCAAAACTGGTAGTACAAGTCACAAGCCTTTCTAAGAGTAGTTATACATTATAATTACATCACTGTTCCGAATCAAAGGGAATGAATGGAAATAAGTACAATTGAAGGTGACTCGGAGGACTGCGAATGCTATAGCAGGTTGTCACGACCCGGATTTCCCAACATCGGGGGTCATGATGGCGCCTACTAATGGAAGCTAGGCAAGCCAAATATTAATTACACCTCCATTAATTACCGAATTCTTATTAAGACATTAAAATTAAAAACATATAAATTACAGCGAAATAATTAAACTTAGCGGAAGACTTAGTCAATCTTATCAAATATGATAAAAAAAACCCCAAACATGATACACTACCCAAGACTGGTGTCACAATACTCACGAACTTCTAAGAATAATACACACAATGGTCTGAAAGAAAATATAAGCTGTTTATCTCGAATACATGAGATAACAGAATGAAATACATAGACAGAAGAGACAACGGTCCTGCGAACGCCTGCAAGGCTACCTCGTAGTCTCCGTAGTCGGAATATCCACAATTGCTACTGTCGTTGCTGCTGTCCGTAACCTGTATCTGCGTAAAAAGAGCGCAGAGTGTAGTATCAGCACAACCGACCCCATGTGTTGGTAAGTGCCTGGCCTATCCCAGCGAAATAGTGACGAGACTAAGGCCAGTCACCCACATAAACATGTACAGTTGCAATATATATATATATATATATATATATGTACCAATAACATTTATAAGGAAAGACTCTGCTCTGAAATAACAGTCAATAACTCGTGATATCCAGAATAATCTAATCAACAGAATAAATCTTACTTTCATGTCTCAATCCCTTTTTCATTTCATATCTCATGGTAGGCGTACCACCCGCTCCCAACTATCACAGTAATTATATCTTGTGGTAGGCGTACCACCCGCTTCTAAATATATATCAATAGATTATATCTTGTGGTAGGTGTACCACCCGCTCCCCAATATATCAATAGGCTACCGGCAACTATGGCCAATGCCAAGATTTAAATCACTTTGTGGTCGGCGTGCCACACGATCCCATTTCTTATTATATAAGTGGTCGGCGCGCCACACGATCCCAATTCATAAATATATATATTACCGGCATTTAGCCAATAATCCCTGCATCAACAATATTTATAATTACCGGTTTTAAACCAATAATTGATAATAATTTCAACAATTTATCTCCATTACCGGTATAACACCAATAACTCTTAATCAACAATTTATTCATAACTAAATTCCTATTCCTTCAAGCTAGGATAGAACAAACACTTACCTCAAATGTTTTACGAACAATTCAATCTGTGGCAATGCCTTTTCCTTTCAAATTCGGCTCCAATCCAATCGTACCTATACACAATTGATTTAATATCATCAATACTACCCAACAAACTAATTCATAAGGCCAATTTCAACTTTTACAACATTCTGTCCGGAATAGTGAAATTCGACTCCAGGCCCACATGGTCGGAACTCGGGGTTCGGACCAAAATCTGGTTACCCATTCCCCACGAGTTCAAGTATATGATTTATTTCAAAATCGGACCTCAATTCGAGGTCCAATTACCCAATTCATGAAAACCCTATATTCTACCAAAAACAAGAAATTCTACCATGAAAACCTTTGATTTCTATTAAAAACATGTTTAATGTTGTTAGGAATTAAAAGAATTAAGTAAAAAGTGACTTACAATTGTTTTGAAGAAGAGGAAGTCCGTGAAGAATCGCAAATGGGTGTTTTTGGGTTGTGAAAAGTGAAGAATGAAGCTGGAAATCGTGTTTTACAGGTCTCTGTGTTTGCATTTGCGAACCCCGACCAATTTCTGGAGTTTGAAAAATAAGCTAAGGCTGGGAAGTTCGCATTTGCGAAGCCAAGGCAAAACTGGGAAGTTCGCATTTGCGAACTATTGTTCGCAATTGCGAACACAGGCTAAATATTGGGAAGTTCGCATTTGCGAACACAGGCAGGATATTGGGATGTTCGCATTTGCGAACTATTGTTTGCATTTTCGAACAAGGCTGGGCATGAGGGGACTTCGCATTTGTGAAAAATGCTTCGCATTTGCGAAGAATGCCTTTACACAGAAGGCCTCGCATTTGCGAGGTTTGGTTCGCATTTGCGAACCCAAACGGTCTTGGGCACTCTTCGCATTTGCGATCAAGGGTTCGCATTTGCGAACCCTGCCTTGATCTGCCACCTTCGCAATTGCGAGAAATGCTTCGCAATTGCGAAGCCAACAGCTCGGTGAAAAACAAGCAGTGCAAAAATTCAGAATTTAATCCAACGGCCTATCAAATCTTTACCCGAGCCCCCGGGCTCCAAACCAAACATGTACACAATATCAAAAACACATTACGAACTTGTTCGTACGATCACATCGCCAATATCACATCGTTTTCATCAAATCAAGCCTCAAGTTTATGATTTTCATACTTTTGGTTTTCAAAACTTTCAAACTTGGAACTCAAGGTCCAAAACATATCAAACGACATCCGAATGTCACCAAACTTTGCAGAAAGCACATATATAATATTTAAGACTTGTACCGGGCATCGGAACCAAAATACGAGCCCGTTACCAAGGTCAATTAATTCATTTTCCTTTTACAATTACATCAAAAATAATTTCACAGAAAAATTCATAACTTGGGCTCTAGGCCTCAGAATTCGACTCCGGACGCATGTCCAAGTCTCATATTTTCCTACGGACCTTTCGGGACCAGCCAATCTCGGGTCCGGATCCGTTTACCAAAAATGTTGATCGAAGTCAACCATATCAATATTAATATCATTTTTATCCAAATTTCTCATAGAATCCATATTTTCTATCACAAAATCTTTCCGGCTACATGCTCGGATCGTGCACATAAATCGAGGCAATATAGAATGAGGTTTTCGAGACCTCAGAAGCTCGAAATGATTAATAAAATAAGTGATGACCCTTTGGGTCGTCACATTCTCCACCTCTAAAACAACCGTTCGTCCTCGAACGGACAAAAGAAAGAAGTACTCGAGTCATGGAATAAATGAGGATATTGGCTCGGCATGTCAGATTCGGACTCCTAGGTCGATGCCTCAGGAAGCTGTCCCCTCCACTAAACTCGCACAGAAGGAAAACTCTTCGACCTCAACTGTCGAACTTGCCGGTCTAGAATGGCTACCGGCTCCTCCTCGTAAGATAGATCATTGTCCAATTGGACAATACTGAAGTCTAACACATGTGTGGGATCGTCGTGGTATCTCCGAAGCATAGATACATGAAAAACTGGATGCACGGCTGATAAGCTAGGCGGCAAAGCTAGTCTGTAAGCCACCCCTCCCACTCTGTCTAGAATCTCAAATGGACCAATATACCTAGGGCTGAGCTTGCCCTTCTTCCCGAACCTCATCACGCCCTTCATTGGCGACACTCGGAGCAATACTCGTTCACCAACCATGAAATCTACATCTCGAACCTTACGATCCGCATAAGTCTTCTCCCTGGACTGAGCTGAACGCAATCTCTCTCGAATAGTCTTGACCTTATCCAAGGCCTCCTGAACTAAGTCTGTACCCAACAACCGAGCCTCTCCGGGTTCAAACCATCCAAATGGTGATCGACATCGCCTACCATACAACGCCTCACACGGAGCCATCCGGATGCTAGACCGGTAGTTGTTATTGTAGGCGAACTCGCTAATGGCAGAAACCGGTCCCACGAGCCTCCGAAATCAATAACACGAGCTCGAAGCATGTCCTCTGCAGATCCGAATAGTCCTTCGGACCGGCCATCCGTCCGAGGATGAAATGCCGTACTTCAACCGAACCCGGGTGCCTAACTCCTGTTGGACCGCTCTCCCGAACCGCGAGGTAAACCGCGTACCCGATCGGAGATAATAGATACCGGCACCCCATGGACACGAACAATCTCCCTAATGTAAACCTCCGCTAACCTCTCCGACGAGTAGGAGACGAATACTGGAATAAAGTGTGCTGACTTGGTCAGACCTATCAACAATGACCCACATAGCATCAAATTTCCTCCGAGTCAAAGGAAGTCCGAGTAACGAAATCCATAGTGATCCGCTCGCATTTCCACTCGGGAATCTCAATCCTCCGGAATACACCACCAGGCCTCCGGTGCTCATATTTCACTTGCTGACAATTTAGACACCGAGCGACATATGAAATGATATCTTTCTTCATTTTACGCCACTAATAGTGCTGCCGCAAGTCCTGATACATCTTCGCTGCGCCTGGATGAATAGAATACCACGAACTGTGAGCTTCTTCTAGAATCAATTCTCTAAGCCCATCAACATTTGGCACACAAATGCGCCCTGCATCCTTAGGATCCCATCAGCATCTAAGGTGACCTATTTAGTACCCCCTCGCTGAACCTTATCTCTAAGGTCACATAAATAAGAATCATTATATTGTTGATCGCGAATACGCTCCAATAATGAAGAGCGAGCGATCGTGCAAGCTAGTACTCGACTAGGCTCAGAAACATCCAACCTCACAAATCGGTTGGCCAATGACTGAACATCCAAAGCAAGTGGTCTCTAATTGACTGGAATATAAGCAAGGCTACCCATACTGGCTGACTTCCTACTCAAAGCGTCGGCCACCACGTTTGCTTTTCCCGGATGATATAAAATGGTGACATTATAATCTTTTAGCAATTCTAGCCACCTTCTCTGCCTCAAATTCAACTCTTTCTGCTTAAACAAATACTGAAGACTCTTATGATCGGTGTATACTTCGCATGCTACACCATACAAATAATGCCTCCAGATCTTCAATGCGTGAATAATCGCCGCCAATTCTAGATCATGCACTGGATAGTTCTTTTCATGAATCTTCAACTACCTCGAAGCATAGGCAAGAACCTTGCCATCCTGCATTAACACTACACCAAGCCCAATACGGGAAGCATCACAATAAATAGTATAAGGTCCCGTACCTGTGGGTAAAACCAATACCGGTGTTGTGGTCAAGGTTGTCTTGAGCTTTTGAAAGCTCGCCTCACATTCATCGGACCATTCAAATTGAACACCCTTCCGGGTCAATCTGGTCAGTGGGGTTGCAATAGACGAAACATCCTTCTACGAATCGGCGATAGTAACCCGCTAACCCCAAGAAACTCCGAATATCTATGGCTGATGTCGGTCTAGGCCAGTTCTTGACTGCCTCAATTTTCTTCGGATCAACCTGAATACCTGCTGCCGTCACAATATGACCCAGGAATGCAACTGAACTTAGCCAAAATTCACACTTTGAAAATTTTTCATATAGCTGGCTATCTCTCAGAGTCTGTAAGGCCACTCTGAGATGTTGCGCATGCTCCTCCTGACTGCGGGAATATATTAATATGTCATCAATGAAAACTATTACAAACAAGTCTAAATAAGGCCGGAACACCCGATTCATTAATTCCATAAAAGCTGCTGGAGCATTTGTCAACCCAAAAGACATGACCGGAAATTCATAATGTCCATACCGAGTGCGGAACGCTGTCTTAGGGACATCAGATGCCCTAATCTTCAGCTGATGATAGCCAGATCTCAAATCTATTTTCGAAAATACCTTGGCACCCTGAAGCTGGTCAAATAAATCATCAATTCGCGGAAGTGGATATTTATTTTTGATAGTCACCTTGTTTAACTGTCAATAGTCAATGCACATTCTCATCGAACCATCTTTCTTCTTTACAAATAATACTGGTGCACCCCACGGCGAAACACTGGGTCTAATGAAACCCTTTTCAAGTCTGGCGGAGCCATACGATATGGGGGAATAGAAATGGGCTGAGTGCCTAGAGCCAAGTCAATGCAAAAATCAATGTCCCTATCGAGCGGCATACCTGGTAAATCTGAAGGAAATACTTCAGGAAATTCGCGAACCACAGGCACAGAGTCAATAGAAGGAACCTCAGCACTGGAATCACGGACATAGGCCAAATAAGCCAAGCATCCCTTTCCAACCATACGCTGAGCCTTAACATAAGAAATAACATTGCAACTAGTATGACCTGAATTTCCTTTCCACTCTATACGAGGCAAATTCGGCAGAGCTAAAGTCACGGTCTTGGCATGGCAATCTAAAATAGCATGATATGGAGATAGCCAGTCCATGCCTAGTATAATATCAAAGTCCACCATATTTAGGAGTAATAAATCAGCACGGGTCTCGAGACCCTCAATTACTATAATACATGACCGATGAACTCGATCAACCACAATAGAATCGCCTACTGGTGTAGACACATGAACAGGAACACTCAGTGGATCACTGGGCTGGATCAAGTACGGTGCAAAATAGGAAGACACGTACGAATACGTAGACCCAGGGTCAAATAATGCTGATGCCTTTCTATCACAAACCAAAATAATACCTGTAATGACGGCATCAGAAGACTCAGCCTCTGGTCCGGCGGGAAGTGCATAACATCGGGGCTGTGCCCCACCACCTTGAGCAGTATCTCTAGGACGATCAGCTGCTGGCTGGTCTCTACCTCTATCGGTCTGAGCTCCACCTCTGTGACCTCTACCTCCACCTCTATGTCCTCTACCTCCGCCTCTAGCCGGCTGGGCAGGCTGTGAGGGAACTGGGGCCTGAATCATGGCACGAGAACCCTGCTGCTGAGATCTGTCAGAAGCTCGAAGGCAATACTTTGCAATGTGCCTAAGATCACCGCACGTAAAACAAGCCCTCGGCTACTGAAAATAGCGAAGTGGTGGTGCACTGATAGGTTGCTGATCAGAGTAGTGTGGCTGAGAATTACGATCACCTGAAGCATCATGAGAAACCTGAAGAGCTGACCGATAAGGCCTAGGAGGATGGCCTCTATCATAAAAATCTCTATCTCCGGACGAGGTACCACTTAATCTACCCGAATTACGAGATCTCTTATCTGATCCATGTCTTGCTCCCTACGACAGATCCATCTCGATCCGGCGGCGCTCGCATTAGCCGCCTCGCGAAAAGTGATTTCGGTTCTCGCCCCCATAGCCATCCGTAGCCGAATTGGGCCGATTCAAGCCATCAATAAACCTTCTCATCGTTTCCCGATCTGTGGGAAGTATGATAATAATATGACGAGCCAGGTGCACGAACCTAGTCTCGTATCGTGCGACGTACATAGAACCCTGATGAAGACATTCAAATTGTCCGCGCATAACCTCCCGCTTAGTTGCTGTCGGAAGGAACTTTTCCAAGAATAATTCCGCAAATTGCCCCCAAGTCAAAGATGATGATCCCGCCGGCCTGGATAGACAATAATCCCTCCACCAAGTCTTGGCGGAACCGGATAATCGAAAAGTAGCAAAGTTCACACCATTAGTCTCCACGATGCTCATAGTACGGAGAACTTCGTGGCGGCTATATAGGAAATCCTATGGATCCTCCGAAGGAGTGCCACCGAATGTGGTAGTGAACATCTTGGTAAACCTCGTCCAATCTCCATAACGCGTCGGCGGACATAGCTGCACCATCATTAGACGGAATCACGATAACAGGCTGAGCTGCCTCAACTGTCGAATCACGGGAACTCGAGCTCGGGGAATTACCGGCTCCGGAGTGCGCGTAGCAGAGTCCGATTACCTCCTCCGGCCTGAGAAGTGGTCGGTGCTATCGGTAATAAACCTGGCTCCGGTGATATTGTCCATAAAACCTCGCTATCCGGACCAAAGCATCCCGAAGATCCGGTGAAAACATAACTCCTCCCGGGACCTGAGCTGGGCCTACTGGAGCTGCCGGGACTGGAACCTCCTCCTCGATATGAGCCCGAGGTTCTGCCACTCGTGCTGCTGCTCGGGGTTGGGCTCTGCTCGGCCTCTAGGACGACCTCGACCTCGGCCTCTGCCCCTAGCGGGAGCTGTCGCTGCCGGGACCTCGGGCTGCTGGTCATTAGATGAAGATGCACGTGTTCTTACCATCTGCGGAAGAACATAGTAGAAATTCAATTAACATTTAAAAGATCAAGTCGCACGACTGGAAAGAATAAAGGGAATATTTTCCTAACTCCGTAGCCTCTGGAGGATAAATACAAACGTCTCCGTACCGATCCTTCAGACTCTACTAAGGTTGTTCGTGAGTTGTGAGACCTGTGCAACCTAGTGCTCTGATACCAACTTGTCACGACCCGGATTTCCCACCATTGGGGTCATGATGGCGCCTACTAATGGAAGCTAGGCAAGCCAAATATTAATTACACCTCCATTAATTACCGAATTCTTATTAAGACATTAAAATTAAAAACATATAAATTACAGTGAAATAATTAAACTTAGCGGAAGACTTAGTCAATCTTATCAAATATGATAAAGAAAACCCCAAACATGATACACTACCCAAGACCGGTGTCACAATACTCACGAACTTCTAAGAATAATACACACAATGGTCTGAAAGAAAATATAAGCTGTTTATCTCGAATACATGAGATAACAGAATGAAATACATAGACATAAGAGACAACGGGTCCTGCGGACGCCTGCAACGCTACCTCGTAGTCTCCGTAGTCGGAATATCCACAATCGCTACTGTCGATGCTGCTGTCCGTAACCTGTATCTGCGCAAAATAAGCGCAGAGTGTAGTATCAGCACAACCGACCCCATGTGCTGGTAAGTGCCTGGCCTATCCCAGCGAAATAGTGACTGTGTGGGATAATTGTATGCATATATATATATATATATATATATACCCACATAAACCTGTACAGTTGCAATATATATATATATACATGTACCAAAAACATTTATAAGGAAAGACTCTGCTCTGAAATAACAGTCAATAACTCGTGATATCCAGAATAATCTAATCAACAGAATAAATCTTACTTTCATGTCTCAATCCCTTTTTCATTTCATATCTCGTGGTAGGCGTACCACTCGCTCCCAACTATCACAGTAATTATATCTTGTGGTAGGCGTACCACCCGCTCCCAAATATATATCAATAGATTATATCTTATGGTAGGCGTACCACCCGCTCCCAAATATATCAATAGGCTACCGGCAACTATGGCCAATGCCAAGATTTAAATCATTTTGTGGTCGGCGTGCCACACGATCCCATTTCTTATTATATAAGTGGTCGGCGCGCCACACGATCCCAATTCATAAATATATAAATTACCGGCATTTAGCCAATAATCCCTGCATCAACAATATTTATAATTACCGATTTTAAACCAATAATTGATAATAATTTCAACAATTTATCTCCATTACCGGTATAACACCAATAACTCTTAATCAACAATTTATTCATAACTAAATTCCTATTCCTTCAAGCTAGGATAGAACAAACACTTACCTCAAATGTTTTACGAACAATTCAATCTGTGGCAATGCATTTTCCTTTCAAATTCGGCTCCAATCCAATTGTATCTATATACAATTGATTTAATATCATCAATACTACCCAACAAACTAATTCATAAGGCCAATTTCAACTTTTACGACATTCTGCCCGGAATAGTGAAATTTGACCCCGGGCCCACATGGTCGGAACTCGGGGTTTGAACCAAAATCCGGTTACCCATTCCCCTACGAGTTCAAGTATATGATTTGTTTCAAAATCGGACCTCAATTCGAGGTCCAATTACCTAATTCATGAAAACCCTATATTCTACCAAAAACAAGAAATTCTACCATGAAAACCTTTGATTTCTATTGAAAAACATGTTAAATGTTGTTAGGAATTGAAAGAATTAAGTAAAAAGTGACTTACAATTGTTTTGAAGAAGAGGGAGTCCGTGAAGAATCGCAAATGGGTGTTTTTGGGTTGTGAAAAGTGAAGAATGAAGCTGAAAATCGTGATTTACAGGTCTCTGTGTTCGCATTTGCGAACATGGGTTCGCAATTGCGAACCCCGACCAATTTTGGAGTTTGAAAAATAAGCTAAGGCTGGGAAGTTCGCATTTGCGAACTTTTGTTCGCATTTGCGAAGTCAAGGCAAAACTGGGAAGTTCGCATCTGCGAACTATTGTTCGCCATTGCGAACACATGCTAAATATTGGGAAGTTCGCATTTGCGAACTATTGTTCGCATTTGCGAACACAGGCAGGATATTGGGATGTTCGCATTTGCGAACAAGGCTGGGCATGAGGGGACTTCGCATTTGCGAAGAATGCCTTTACACAGAAGGCCTTGCATTTGCGAGGTTTGGTTCGCAATTGCGAACCCAAACGGTCTTGGGCACTCTTCGCATTTGCGATCAAGGGTTCGCATTTGCGAACCTTGCCTTGATCTGCCACCTTCGCAATTGCAAGAAATGCTTCGCAATTGCGAAGCCAACAGCTGGGTGAAAAACCAGCAGTGCAAAAATTCAGAATTTAATCCAACGGCCTATCAAATCTTTACCCGAGCCCCCGGGCTCCAAACCAAACATGTACACAACATCAAAAATACATTACGAACTTGTTCGTGCGATCACATCGCCAATATCACATCGTTTTCATCAAATCAAGCCTCAAGTTCATGATTTTCATACTTTTGGTTTTCAAAACTTTCAAACTTGGAACTCAAGGTCCAAAACATATCAAACGACATCCGAATGTCACCAAACTTTGCGGAAAACACATATATAATATTTAAGACTTGTACCGGACGTCGGAACCAAAATACGAGCCCGACACCAAGGTCAATTAATTCATTTTCCTTTAACAATTACATCAAAAACAATTTCACAGAAAAATTCATAACTTGGGCTCTAGGCCTCAGAATTCGACTCGGACGCATGTCCAAGTCTCATATTTTCCTACGGACCTTTCGGGACCAGCCAATCTCGGGTCCGGATCCGTTTACCAAAAATGTTGACCGAAGTCAACCATATCGATATTAATATCATTTTTATCCAAATTTCTCATAGAATCCATATTTTCTATCACAAAATCTTTCCGGCTACATGCTCGGATCATGCACGTAAATCGAGGCAACATAGAATGAGGTTTTCAAGACCTCAGAAGCTCGAAATGATTAATAAAATAAGTGATGACCCTTTGGGTCGTCACACAGGTTTACCTTGAGTGTCCACCGCAACGAATAGCTACCATCGATCAAATATCTGGATCTGTACACAAAAGTATACAGAAGTGTAGTATCAGCACAATCGACCCCATGTGCTGGTAAGTGTCTAGCCTACCCCAGCAAAGTAGTGACGAGGCTAGGACCAGACACTCACATAAACCTGTGCAGTTTATAACTTACAAAATAATAGGAAGCAAATTACAATAATGGAAATAATGATCTACTAGAGATATAATAGCTGGCAACAAGAACACCCCAAATGCTTCTCAACAAATAATAAATACAAGTGCAATCAATGTGTTGGTAAGTGTCTAGCCTACCCCGGCGAAGTAGTGACGAGGCTAGGACCAGACACTCACATAAACCTGTGCAGTTTATAACGTACAAAATAATATGAAGCAAATTACAATAATGACAATAATGATCTACCAGAGATATAATAGCTGGCAACAAGAACACCACAAATGCTTCTCAACAAATAATAAATACAAGTGCAATCAATTAATCGAGTCTTTCAAAGATAAATACTTCGCATATATATCCTCCAAGTAATAATCTCTAGGATAATATGCTTTCAATAATATGTTTCGAATATATTTCCTTCAAATAAGTATCTTTCGAATATAATTCTTTCGGGTAAAGGTCACCTTGTGACGTCTCATTTCAAAATCATAATAATATAGGTTTAGGCCCACTTTTATATTTTTATTTTTTCCGGCATCTCGTGCCCATATTTATATTACAACCGCACGAACAACTCACGTGCAATTAAACAAAACTATAATATTTCCCCCGGCACCTTGTGCCAACATATTTCTAATTCACATTGCACAACAATATTCTCTTGTTACTCAGTTCACAGGGTCCATGACCCTATATATATATATATATATATATATATGCGATGAAATAACTGCAGACACTGTAGGTTCTAACACGAAGGGTCACAACAGTAAAAGAATTCAAACATTTTAAACACTTGAATTAATAACCACAAATAAACACAGCAGTAGAAAGTGCACGACATAACCATTATAAGAAATCAAAATCCAGCCACTAACAAGAATAAGAAAAACAACGGCAGATTTCACTTTTAGATCACATCTCGTTGCAAGAGCAACCCGTTCCAATCTTATTTAACACCATTGCGATGTGCAACCCGATCCCATTTTATTTCGTATCTTGTGGTAGGCGTACCACTCGCTCCCAATTCAATATAATCTCATTTATCAATATGTCACCGGCAACTATGGCCAATACCAGTATATAATAGGCTACCAGCAACTATGGCCAATGCCAATAATCATATAAATTATGGCCGGCGTACCACACGATCCCATTTCTTGATATATAAGTGGTCGGCGTGCCACACAATCCCATTTCTCAATATATAAGTGGTCGGCGTGCCACACGATCCCATTTCTTGATATATAAGTGGTCGGCGTGCTACACGATCCCATTTCTTAATATATAAGTGGTCGGCGTGCCACACAACCCCATTTCTTAATATATAAGTGGTCGGCGTGCCACACGATCCCATTTCTTAAGATGTAAGTGGTCGGCGTGCCACATGACCCCATTTCTTGATACATAAGTGGTCGGCGTGCCACACGATCCCATTTCTTGATATATAAGTGGTCGGCGTGCCACACGATCCCATTTCTTGATATATAAGTGGTCAACGTGCCACACAATCCCATTTCTTAATATATAAGTGGTCGGCGTGCCACACGATCCCATTTCTTAATATATTAGCGGCAAGAAACCAATAATAATTAATCAACAATATATATATTATCAGTGTGAAACCAATAATCTTTAAATCAACAATATATATATATATATATATATTACCGGTGTGAAACCAATAATCTTTAAATCAATAGTATATATGACCGACAAAGAAGAACCAGCTATAACAAAACTTATGAATTTCTATTTAACACAATTGATACAATTACTCAGTCATAACAATTACTTGCTCAGCTTCAAAGATCTTCAAACAAGTTCTCATAAGCATCAAATAAGAATACATCAATTTAGCAATTTAGGACTCACGATCATGCTCGACCTCCAATGTATAGATACTCGTCACCATGTCTATACGTCGGACACAACATATAACAAGTAACAATTATACTCAATTCATATTCCCTCAAGCTAGGTAGACCAAACACTTATCTCACTTTGCAACCAATTCAAAATTTCCAATAAGCCTTTGCCTCGCGAATTCGTCCGAAGCTTCAAATCTAGTCATAATAATTCAATATACTCAATATAAATCGTACGAATTAATTCCATATGAAATTACTAATATTCCGGAAATTCTAACAACTTCAATCTATTTAGAATCATACAAAAGTGCACCACAATTAGGAGGATATTTATGGGTTAACCTCTTTTGGGCATTTCATTAAATACTATGTGTGTACATTTGACTATATCTCTTAACCATGGAATTAGTTCACTTCTCAATTACTAGTTCCAACTACTACAATTTACCAACAATTCATCCCACCATTACTCTTTAACATCTTATACTCGTGTGATCAACCATTCACACCCAACCAACAAAATTCCATCAAATAATTAACTTTCAATCTCTACAATGGGTATTCATTTAAATTGAGAATTTACGGCTTCCAATCACTATACCATAGGTTGTAATACATGATTCATACTCATAATTTTATAATAACTCCATATATGCAAGTCTAAGGTGTAGGATTACCTCTTGTAGACCAAATCTTGAAAGAAAACTTTGGGTTGATCTTGAGGTTTTAAAGAAATCCTATGAAATCCAACCAAAATCATGTTGTAACTAGTAATTGAGAAGTGAAAGGAGTGCAATTGGGTGCCTTGGTCGAATTGGGAGTGTTGGCAAAGCCCTAGGCTTGAGAAATGACTCAAAGTCCGTCATTTCCCGTCCTTAGGTGTATTTAGATACCTGACACTAGCGCGCCCGCGCTAATCCCGCGCTAGTGAGGCAGAAGATAACTCAATTAGCGTGGGCTACTAGCGCTCCCGCGCTAAGGTCGCGCTACTGATACATGTCCACTAAAATGGTAATAACTTTCTGTATAGACCTCCAAATGACAAACGGTTTGTTGCGTTGGAAACTAGACTCAAAGGGATTTAATTTGATAGGTTGATCCTCACACAACTCCTAATATAACGGCAGATATGATCGTTTAAAGTGAAGTCTTGTGCACACTCATTTACAATTTCGTCTATTATGAAATTTTTTCCAACTTGGCTTAGACATAGGACTTTACACCGCGTACACTTGCTATCATATTCAATTGGTATCCATCATAATAATATACCTCTTTCACATAATAAATAATATAATTAGAACAGATCAACTTTCTTATTTCGTCGAAAAGCGTTGAATTGTCCTATGAACTTCCAAATCTAATTTCGTACACACGTCTAAGTCTGAAATCATCATACGAAGCTATTGACATTATTAAAATCCCAATTTGGGGTCGCTTGCTCAAAAGTCAACTCTCCGATCAACTCTTTCCATTTGAGCTTCACAAATAAGATTTTGATTTTTTTTGAATTTAACTCCGAATCTTACAAAGACCAAACTTGACCACACATGATAGTCATAATGTGTATTATGAAGCTTCTCAAGGTCTTATGCCTTTGAACGGAAATGCAAAATTCTTAAATGAAAATTTGGGTCGTTACACATTCCATATATATATAAAAGGTACATTTACATGTTCATAAAATAATAGTATTTGCATGTCCTTCTCCGGACCCTGCGCATAGCAGAAGCTTAGTGCATCGGGTTGCCCTTTTTTTGTCTATCATAATTTTGAAGTAATACGTCTTATGAAAAATTATACTATTTAATATTATCCGCGCAACGCACGGGTACGAATACTAGTTAAGTATCCTAGAAATGTTGGGACAAGATGTGGTTTACAGTACAATAGCCGTTGCTAAATAAGTTGAAACAAATGTCTTTATTCACTTTATTTATATTCGATTAAAGGCAATTTGACCTTCTGAATAAAACCTAAATATACCTATTTATGCCATTTCCCTTTCAGTTCCCTGTTTACCTCTTTGGGACCCAAAAATCTTATGGAAATATATTCCAGACAGCACCAAGGAAGAAAAAAGAAAGATTAAGGGTGTGTTTGGTATGAAGGAAAATGTTTTCCATGGAAAATATTTTCCTAGAAAATGTTTTCATGGAAAATGAGTGATTTTATCACTTATTTTCTCTTGTTTGGTTGGTAAGTGGAAAATATTTTCCGAAAAATATTTTCTATGTTTGGTTAGAGAGTAAAAAATAGTTTTTTTAGAAAAATATTTTTTTTGCAACTCTCCTACCCCTCCCCCTCCCACCTCCCCTCCCCTTCCCGAACTCTCTAAAAATTGACACAATCTAAAGGAACTAATGTGATGCTTTACTTTTTAACGCAAAAATCGCGTATTTTCGAATAGGTAAATTTATAATTTCTAAACCCGTAAACTTCCGAACTCATAATTTTGGAACTTGTAAAATATTGAGCCTTTAAATGATAAATAATAAAATTAAAAACTAAAAAATATATTTTAAAATTTTTTCGGGGGAGGGGGGGGGGGGGGGGGGGGGGGGGGGGGGGGGGGGGGGGGGGGGTGGCAGTAAATCGAAAAAAAATAAAAATTTAAATTACAAAAAAAAAGTTATTTTTTTTGTGCGGGGGGAGGGGGGTGGTGGGGAGGGGGGGCTGGGGCCGGGAAAAATAAGAAAACGAAATTTAAAATTATAGAAAAAAAATTAAAGTAAAAGAAATTTTTTTTTTGCGGGGTGGGGTGGAGGGGTAGTAGAGTGGATGGTAACGGAAAAATTAAAATTTTTCTAAAAAAAAACTGTTTTTTGGAGAGGGGGTGGGGTGGGTTGGTGATGGTGAGAATGGTTGAGAAGGAGCTTTGGAAAATGTTTTCCCTTCTTTTGATAAGGAAAACATTTTCCTCCAATTGGAGGAAAATGAATTGATAAGGAAAATATTTTTCAAAATATTTAAGCCAACCAAACATGGGAAAATTGGAAAACATTTTCCAGAAAATATTTTCCTTCGTACCAAACACACCCTAAAAGTACAGAAAAATAAAATGTGCAGAAAGATTCTGATAATATTTATTGGCCTCTGCAAATGTTGAGTTGGCATTTGTCTAAACGCATGACCTAATCATGGAAGCTCCAAGCTGGAAAAACAAAGAAAGAAAAAGTAATTACTTTAAGTATACCACTAACCATTTCTTTAATTATGTTATAGGGGGTTGTAATTATAATTATCATTAATCTTATTAATAAAGACACTTAGCTTCTACTCAACTAAATTCAAATTGCAGATGTATCTTTTTTTTCTTTAAGAAAAGGTTTGTGTTCTCCTCTCCACTTTGACTTTTTCGGTTTTTCCCCATTAATAATTCACTAGCTCTAACCTTAGAGCGTACTACTAAACTAGTGCTCTCTCCGATTCAAAATAAGTAATTTTTTTTTATGTTTTTACACATATTAAGAAAATCATTTTTTAGCATTAATTAGTAATAGAATTGACCATTTTAACCTTACTATCTCACATAAACACTCCTAACACATATTCCAATACTATTTACTCCAAGGATAATGTATGAAAAATATCATTAAGTCATTGTTGAAATCCGAAAAAATCACTTATTTTGGACCACAAAAAGGTTAAAAAATCACTTATTTTGGACCGGAGGGAGTAACTTATTTTCATAATCAATTCAGCTACACAAAGTAGTACTAAATGCTAAAGAAATTACATAAATAAACTACATAGTAAAAGCATATGAATTTAAATATAACAATGATTTAAAAATATTAGTAAATAAACTCCTTTTAATCGAGTCAAACATAATGCAATAAGTCGCAATTAATTTCTATTATTCGACTAAAATGATAAAAAAAATAATACAACTTTAAAAATAAATTACCCAGTATTGGTAACCAACAAGGTTTATAGTAAAGTGATAAGTATTCCATCATAATCTTTAATCAGAAAATCTTGAATTGTGATATGTAGTCACATTTATTAGGAATTGCATTATCTCTAAATATAAAAATATTTTATGAAAATAAAAATTTAATCGATCCCAATATAACTATAGAATATCGAGTAAGAATTCCAATTTTTTTAATTAGATCTTCCATTTCTTGGATGATAGTGAATATATTGTTGTTGTCCTTGAATCCCAAAAAAAACGTAATTAAAAAAAGAAAAGGAAAAAGCTAATGTTAACAAGAAAAAGAAAAGAAAGAAGGCGGAAAAAAGGGGAGAAAAGATTCTTTAGATTTAACACTTGAATGTCAAGTTTCATGACAACACCACTCTATTCAGTATTCAGTATTCAGTATTGTCTTCAGTAGCAGCATTCTTCATACTCTTTTCTCTCTCAACTTTCTCTCTCTCAGTGTTCAGATCTCAGGTTAGTGCTCTTTCTTCTCCCTACTTGTAGCTTTTTCATTTTCGAAGCTCAATTCAGTCACAGCTTTTTTGGTCCTTTAGGTGGTTATCATTTCTGCTCCACCTATTTTACTGTGGTTTAATCGATTCCTGCTTGAATATATTTTCTTCGTCTCCTTTTTGCTTTTACTTTTCTTTATTTCTACTTTGTTTTGGAGTTATGTGACTGAAGAGTTTTAAATGTTTGCCAAGTAAATACTGTTAAGTGTTGGTTTGAGCTGAAAAGTTTTGTGCTTTCTCTTCAATTTTAATAGGATAAAATTAAATATTTATAGCATTTCTCTAGAAAAAGGGGTTCTATAAATGTCAGGCTTAAAAAGATTTATATAGGTTCTCTAGCTCTTCTGATCCCTATACCCAGTTACTATTCTGTTTTTTTTTTTTTTTTTGAAAATATAGTTGAAAGATTTAACAAATGGAAGCAAAGGATTAAAGCTTAGCTGATATTCTTAGGGGTCGTTTGGTACGCAGTCTAAATTATCCCACGATTATAGTCCTGAGATTATAATCCCTAGACTAATTTATCCCACAACATAATTCCAAGTTTGATGGGATATCCAGGATTAAGTCCGAGACTAAGTTTGTATTATGTTTGGTTGATGGGGATAAATTTATACTGTTGGCGAAACATAGTAGTATCAATTTTATACCACACTTTATCCCACCAGGATAAATTTATACCTCCACACTTTATCCCACCTTATCCCGCCTACCAAACGAACCCTAATTTGTATCCACTGGCTGTTAAAAGATATCTATGCAATAACATCACTTATTAAATAATTGAAGGTGACTCTCTTGATAAATGTTGCTTAATTGTTAATTTGGTAAAGATGGTTTTACTATCACATGTTAAAATTCGCTGTAGTGTGGAAAAAACATTGATACTGTCAGATTATACAGCTTAGAAATTCTATTCTTAAACTTATACTAGGTCTCGTGTTTGCCAGAAGTCCTTTTTTAATGGCATTAGGGACTTGTATATTAGTGTTTGATTAAGTGTGATATGCCGAGAACCTCTAGTTTTAAAGAACACCTGAATTTACCTTTTAAAAATAGGTTAACGTATCTGTCCAAGCCCTAGTACTTGTAGTGGTGGGAGGTAGAATGTACCCTATGAAATTAGTCGAGGTGCGCGCAAGCTGGCTTGGACACCATGATTATAAAAAATAAATAAAAAAATTAAAGTAGTGAAATGAAATTGGTCCAAATAGAGCGGATGAATATATAAGATTCATGTAGTTGCGCCAACTAGTTTTGGGATGGATGTGCTGGTGATTGAATGATTGATATCAATTTGAAATAACTCTTGTTTTTGCAACCAGCTATGGATTCTGTTTGATGCAAAAGAATCTGCATGAAATCCCTTTGATGCTCAAAGTTGCTTGAAGGTGGTTACTTCTACTGTTGTTGTAACTTCTTCATTTTTTAAAAATTTTACGGTGATTTGTAGCAGGTTATCTATATTAGTTACTTGCTGCTCTGTCAAGGGGCTCAAAGAATACTTGCGAAAAATACTTGCAGTGTTTCACCTTCTGTCTGAAGTTGCAGTTCGGAATGCCATTTTTCCAGTAGTTGAGCAGAATTAGAGAATTGAAAAGAAATGGAAGAAATACAGTCCCAATCAGATCATTACAGGTCTTCATCTTCTTCAGCAAGTAGTCCAGCTAGTAGGGTGCCATCAAGTAATTTCTTCTACTTGAGGAAACCTGGTTCACTTAGACAACCAATTTCATTTGAAGATTCACCTGATTGGGAAGACACGGATATTGAGGTCAAAGTGGACGAAGGAGGCGACTCCATCAATGCTGCAACTACACCAGCCTCACCTTCCCTGTCAAAGATTAATAGTGGTTCGTTGCCGTCTCCACCTTTACCAGAGGGGGCAGTTATTACAAGAAAAGTTGCTGGGGCATCGATTGCCTGGAAAGACTTGACTGTTTCTATAAAGGGAAAAAGAAGATACTCTGATAAGGTGGTCAAGAGTTCGAATGGTTATGCGTTGCCCGGAACAATGACTGTAATTATGGGACCTGCCAAGTCAGGGAAATCAACGCTCTTGAAAGCCCTTGCAGGTTTGTGTTATATAGGCAAACATCTATTTACTTTGACTCCCTATATCAATACGTATGAATTGTTCATAACCCATTTTGGTTTCTTTTCCTTAGGAAGGTTGCCTGATTCAGCCAGAATGTATGGTGAGGTTTTTGTAAATGGGACAAAAATGCGCATGCCTTATGGTTCCTATGTAAGTATGCTTTTGTCACATGTAGTTGAGTTGCTGTTCACAGTAGGCAAAATCCTGTCCATGGTTGTGGAACCTACTTTTACATTGTAATTTGTGCGGTTTACTTTTCTTGCCGTGTAAAAGTTCGACATGTCTGTACATGATTAGGGTGTGCGCTCATTGACTACAACCTATACCCTCAACCAAAGTTGTACTCTAACAAGAACTAGAATAGGATTCTCATGCGACAACCCTTATGGCCTGCAATAGTAGCATTTGACTGAATGTTGGAAGAAACTCCATCCTATCATTGTAGATACTGTTTTAATAGTGAGAAGAGGGCTTTTTTTTCCTTGTTGAATTAGTAGTTACCCGAATGAATTGAGTGTGTGAAGCCACATTTGTTCCTAACCTTCAGATGGAAATTCTCTTATCACAACTACCAGACCTTGCTCAGGGTGTAAGAAATCTGTATTATACCCATGTTCGAGAAAACATACTAGAATCTTCTCGTATGCTCTCCATACACAACCCAAATAAGTCATTACTATAATGGTGATTGAGTAGCTCAATGAAAATGTAATGCAGTATTATTATGGAACGATACGGTAGCATTATTTTATCAGCTTTGCCTTTTGATAAGGAACTTCTTTCGTCTGCAGGGATTTGTTGACAGAGGAACTACTCTTATTGGAACGTTGACAGTGCGTGAATTCCTCTATTACTCAGCATTGCTTCAGCTTCCTGGTTTCCTTTGTCAGAAAAGGAGCGCGGTGGAGGACGCTATTGATTCTATGTCACTGGGAGATTACGCTAATAAACTTATAGGTGGCCACTGCTACATGAAAGGTCTTCGAAGGGGCGAGAGAAGGCGTGTCAGCATTGCAAGGGAACTTGTTATGAGACCACACATACTATTTATAGACGAACCCCTTTATCGACTTGACAGGTTTAGTTATTAGACCAACTTTATACTAACCTATTCACTGTTGGTAACTGCACTAAGTAATCTTCTCCATGTCCAGATCTGAATTAAAGTAGCAAAGAGAGCTGTCAGATTGTGTAGTGTGCTATACCTTTTTGGTAGCCACAAAATTCAATCTTTAACGTATTCTATCTTCTCTATGTTATAGTTTAGGCATTTTACAGCTGTCTTCTCTAATAGGTCATGGATTAAATGGGCAAAGATTGGCTGGTCTTATATGTCACATATGCCGTGGCAGATAAAAAGATTGAGTTTCCTATTGAAGTATCTGAGTAGAGTTGGTCTGATGGAAAATATCAAATCGAGCTTCCAATTCCAAATTTTAATGAATTTGACTTGTCTGAAGCTTGTTAACAGTTGGAAACATTTCAGATGGATAGTTTGCGGCACAAAAAGTAGGGAACAATGTATTTTAAACTCATACTATAAGAGGCGTTTTGTTCATCTACTTTAGATAGCATGTAGGAAAACAAAGTATCAAATATGTGGCTGTTTTGGTATTTTCCAAGTCTGTTCCCAGTAGGAAAATTTGAACTTCCTATGGCCTGTAAATCTGCTACCTAGGCCAAGGAGCTCTCATTGACAACCTGTCTTTGCAGTTTTAGGACCTTTTGTTATATTTCTTGTTGCCATTTTTGTCTTCTTAGATAATTGGACTAGAACTTAGACCAACATAAAAAATCTAGGAATTAAGAAACTAATCGTTGATAATTTTTTTTTTAAGGTCGATCATTCTTTAGCTGGTATAACTCTACCTTAAAAAGGTAAGCAGGTCACAATTAGACTGCCTCAAATATAGACTGCCTCAAATATATCTGTTAGTGTGACTTGTAAACTTTTCTTTTCTTTTAAAATTCCCCCCTAAATAGAACAAATTCACATGTACTACTTAATGGCATGACAACCCTAACAGATCTGATCATTGACAGAAGATACAGGAGTGACCTACCTAAGAGAGAATGCAAGATGACTTCGCCCTATCACTTTAAGGACCGCATGAAAAAAATATCCCATAGCTTTGGAGTACTTTAGGATTTTGAGGTACTGTTTGCTAGGGCAAGCTATGTTTGCAGGAGAAGTGGATCGAAATGATATGCATGATATAATAGGGTTTGTTTGTGCATTTATCGGGTGCTTTTGAAGTGTTATGAACAGAAGTGCGAGTTATTTGAATTCTAAGAATCTTCTGACAGTAAATGCTTGAAAAGGTCAATAGTAAAAAGTTTGTAAACATTTTAGCTATAATGATGCTAATTCCAAAAGACTACAAGATGGAATCTAGGACGGCTAGATCTCTACATGTAGGCCAATAATTTCGCAATCATCCATTTAAAAAAATATGCAACCCGTTGCCTTTGTTCAATGGTTGGTGAAATTATTTTTGTCATACATAGAAGCATCGATTTAGGAGTTGATGGAGATACGGTTGATGGTGACTGCATTTCTTTTTTCCATTTGACAGGGTCAAAATTGATAACTTTCTGGAATAATGGAAATAATTATGGGGTCTTCAATCAAATGAATGTCCTATTATGCTTCTCTCTAAAGTTTCTCTTCCTTCCTATCAATTATCCCAGTATAATCTTGTGATTCATTATGGTTGAGACTTGGTGTTTTAGGCCCTTCGCTGTATTATATTTGTTTTTAATACATCCTATTCCTCTTAGTTACTGAAGCGCAATAAATTGTCATGTTCAGTGTTTCTGCACTTCTAATGATGGTTACATTGAAGAAGCTCGCAAGTACTGGCTGCACTCTGATATTCACCATGTACCAAAGCAGTACTGAAGTTTTTGGCCTTTTTGACCGCATTTGCCTCCTCTCAAATGGAAATACGCTGTTTTTTGGGGAAACATTGGCTTGCTTGCAGGTAATATATCTGAGTACGCTTCCACACACTATATCCTTCTTGATTCTTGTACAGCTTCTCTTATTAGCGATCAGGAGTGCATCAAATAGAAGAATAATATACTAATTGATATACATTGGTGCTGTGATGGACTTTGCTTGCTCTTTTCTTGTATGTAATCCCCCCAGACAGTTGAGGGGTGTGGCTTATTGTAAACAAAGAAGCCAAATGCTTAATTCAGATTACACGCTCTACTATAGGATAGAAGTGGCCGTGTAGTTGAAGCATAAATGCTTTATGGATTACCATTCATTCACGGGTGCTAATTATTTGAAGTACATAAGTACTCATAGCTACGGTGGTTACATTCTTGTTGCCTGTTTCTCTTAGAATTGAGCTGTGAATACAATGTTGTTTCTGCTGAACTTATTTTGTAACACTGAGTTTCTGGATTTTAGTAGTCCAAAAGTGGGTCGCATACAGGCATCTGCCAGTTAAAACTTCCTATGTCTCATTATACAGTTGCATTATCAATCGGAGGAAATAATGTTTGAAATATTGGGGCCAGACTTTCCCAAGGGCTTATATTTCAGAATCATAGGGTTTTGGGGGAAAGAAGCAAATGAGTTTATCTTTTATTGGGTGTGGGAGTGGGTGGGGAACATTTTTTTCTTTTTTTTGAGTCCACATTATTTTCTTGGTACGGATAACTTTCAGAGACTGACATATTATTTATTGATGAAGCACTTTTCAAATGCTGGTTTTCCTTGCCCAATCATGCAAAGTCCTTCAGATCATTTTTTGCGTGCCATAAACACAGAGTTCGACAGGATTATTGTGATGTGCAAAAGTTGGCAGGTAATTGCATAAAACTATTTGAACTTTTCTACTTTGTTGCTTTAGCAACTCAAACTCAATCATACTGATTGTCGTTGGTTTGTTAACTATAATATCAAATAGAAGAGTTTTACCAGTTGTACGGTTCTACCTTTTTGGAGTTTACTGCCATCATTTTTCAAGACACACTCATGCTGCTGTTTCTGTTGTTTTAGAGTCAATTCTTCAAAAAAAGGAACAGGTGATCATTTCAGGCAAGCTACCATAAGAGTGTCCAACCAGCCCTCAAGAAAAAGAAAAGAAAAAGAAGTTTTAGTCTTCCTTTAAGTTTGTTGCTCTTGTTGTCTGGACAGGATGACCATGGAGACTTGTCTGCGGTGAACATGGATACTGCTGTTGCTATACGTACCCTTGAAGCAACCTATAGATCATCGGCAGATGCCGCTGCTCTTGAGACAATGATAGTGAAGCTCACTGAGAAGGTAGGATTTTACAGGAGATCTGATATCTGTCACTATGAACTTCGCTCAAAATTTAAATACTCCTACCTATGAAGTATAAATACAAATCTGGAAAGCTAACATATTTAACTCATTCAGTTGACAATGAAATTATGCACATTATGCTTTTGTTTCATATATTTCCTTATTAGTCCACCAAAAAGTATGGCACCTTTCTATATCTCGAAACAAATTAAGTGTACATTTTTTGTAGATGACATTGTATTGATTGATGAGACGCGAGGTGACGTTAACGCGAGATTAGAGATGTGGAGGCAGACCCTGGAGTCTAAAGGTTTCAAGTTGAGTAAGGACTAAGTCGGAATATCGAGAAAGTTTTAAGTACCTTGGGTTTATTATATAGGGAGATGGGGAGATTGACGAAGATGTCACGCATTGTGTTGGGGCGGGATGGATGAAATGGAGACTTGCTTCCGGTGTCTTGCGTGATAAGAAGGTCCCAAGAAAACTCAAAGGTAACTTTTACAAAGCTGTAGTCAGACCGAATATGTTGTATGGGGTGAATGTTGGCCAACCAAGAGCTCCCATGTCCAGAAAATGATAGTAGCAGAGATGAGTATGTTGAGATGGATGTGTGGGCATATAAGGTTAGATAGGATTTGAAATGAATGTTGGCCAACCAAGAGCTCCCATGTCCAGAAAATGATAGTAGCAGAGATGAGTATGTTGAGATGGATGTGTGGGCATATAAGGTTAGATAGGATTTGGAATGAAGTTATTCGAGACAAGGTGGGTGTGACCCTATTTGAGGACAAGATGCGGGAAGCAAGACTTAGATGATTTGGACATGTGAGGAGGGGGAGCACAAACGCTCCGGTCAGGAGGTATAAGAGGTTGACATTGGAAGGCCTAAGGAGAGGTAGAGGTAGGCCGAAGAAGAATTGGGGTGAGGTGATTAGACAAGACAAGGCGCAACTTCAGGTGAGCGTGGACGTGACCCTTGATACGAAAGTGTGGATGTCGGAAATTAGAGTAGTAGGGTAGTTAGTTTAGTGTTCTCTTTGTCATACCGGTAGTATTAGCTTGTACTTTAGTATTCTGTTGGAATTAGATTTCTACGAATACCAATCATTTCTTTCATTGCGGTGTCCCGATTATTTGGTTATTATTTATGCTTCTTTTACATGGCTTCTCTCTGTTATGATTCTTGATTTTCTCTTCTATAATGTGGTGCTTATGCGTCTTTGAGCCGATAGTTTATTGGAAACAGCATCTCTATCTCCACAAGGTAAGGGTAGAAAGGGGATAGCGGGCGTTCTGTGCTTAAGGATAGGGTCGTGGAACATAGGCACCCTGACTGGTAAGTCCTTTGAGCTGGCGAAAATTCTCCAGAAGAGGAGGGTTAACATAGCTTATTTGCAGGAGACTAGGTGGAAAGGGTCGAAGGCGAAGAATGTAGACGGAGTTAAGCTGTGGTACTCTGGGGCCGTGAGGGGTAAGAATGGAGTGGGTATCTTGGTGGATAGGGACCTTAGGGAGTTCGTGGTTGAGGTTAGGCGAGTGAACGATAGGTTAATGTCTATCAAGTTGGTTATAGGTGGTTGTGTCCTCAATGTCATCAGCGCTTACGCCCCTCAAGCAGGATTAGAGGAGGAGGTTAAGAGGCGCTTTTGGGAAGGCTTGGACGAGTTGGTTAGTAGTATCCCTCTATCTGAGAAGTTAGTTATTGGAGGGGATTTTAATGGCCATATTGGTGCCGATGCTGGTGGCTATAATGAGGTGCATGGGGGCTATGGGCTCGGGGTCAGAAACGGAGGCACTTCTCTGCTTGATTTCGCCAGGGCTTATGATCTTTGGATTGTGAACTCGTCATTTTAGAAAAGGGAGGAACACTTGGTTACTTTCAAAAGTTCGGCAGCAAGGACTCGGATAGATTACCTCCTTCTCAGACGGAGCGATAAAGGGTTGTGCAAGGACTGTAAGGTCATTCCGAGAGAGTGCCTCTCGACTCTCCATAGACTCCTAGTGATGGATGTCGGTATCTGGGTGAAGAGAAGAGGAGGGGCGCCCGGGGCCGGCTGAGGATTAGATGGGGAGCCTTGACTAAGGAGAAAGCCCAAGAGTTGGAAAGGAGGTTAGTTGATGGAGGTGCGTGGAGAAGTTCTGGGGAAGCGGATGCTATGTGGACTGTGACGGCGGACCTGGTTAGGGAGGCAGCGAAAGATGTGCTCGGAGTAGCCAAGGGATATTCAGGTAGGCATCAAGGCAACTGGTGGTGGAACGAGGCTGTCCAAGAAAAAGTGAAGGCTAAGAAGGCGGCGTTTGCTAAGATTGCAGAGAGCACGAGTGAGGAGGAAATGAGAGTTAATATGGATCGCTATAAGGTGGCGAGGAGGGAGGCGAAGCTGGCGGTCTCAGAAGCTAAAAATGCAGCGTTTGGTCGCATGTACGAGGAATTAGGGGAGAAAGGTAGGGATAGGAAGTTATTTAGGTTGGCTAAAGTGAGGGAGACGAATGCGCGGGATCTGGACCGAGTTAGGTGCATCAAGGACGAGGATGGTAGAGTTCTGATGGGGAGGCCCAAGTCAAGCAGAGGTGGCAAGCGTACTTCCGAGGCCTGCTTAATGAGGAGGGGGATCAAGACATAAAGCTAGGGGAGTTGAGGTATTCAAAGCGCCATAGGGATCTGGGGTTCTGCAGGCACATTAAGGTGGAAGAGGTCGTGGGGGCTTTACGTAGGATGAGTAGGGGTCGAGCGACCGGGCCAGACGAAATCCCGGTGGAGTTTTGGAAATACATGGGTAGGGTAGGAGTGGAGTGGTTGTTCAGGTTGTTCAATGTGATCTTCAGGACTAAGAGCCAGAGGAGTGGAGGTGGAGCACAGTTGTGCCCGTGTATAAGAACAAAGGGGATATCCAGTGTTGTAGCAACTATAGACGTATCAAATTACTAAGCCACACCATGAAAGTATGGGAGCGGGTGGTTGAGGCGAGGGTGAGGGAGATGACGTCTATCTCTGTGAACCAGTTTGGTTTCATGCCCGGGCCGCTCCACCACAGAAACTATCCACCTTGTCAGGAGATTGGTGGAAAAGTTTAGGGACAAGAATAAGGACTTGCACATGGTGTTTATCGACTTGGAGAAGGCGTACGACAAGGTTCCAAAAGAGGTGCTATGGAGGTGCCTAGAGGCGAAGAGCGTGCCGGAAGCCTACATCAGAGAGATCAAGGATATGTACGATGGTGCTGCGATGAGGGTTAGGACGGTGGGTGGCTACTCAGACCACTTCCCGGTGGTCATGGGGCTTCACCAAGTATCAGCGCTCAACCCTCTCCTATTTGATTTGGTGATGGATGCTCTAACATGGCATATCCAAGGGGATGTGCCATTGTGTATGCTATTCGCTGACGATATAGTTTTAATAGACGAGTCGAGGGTCGGTGTAATGAGAGGTTGGAAGTTTGGAGACAGACCCTCGAGTCTAAGGGTTTCAAACTAAGCAGGTCTAAGACTGAATACCTGGAGTGCAAGTTTAGCTCCGAGCCGAGCGAAGAAGGAGTTGGTAGGGACGTGAAGCTTGGTTCCCAGGTCATCGCCAAGAAGGACAGTTTCATATATCTTGGGTCGGTGATTCAGGGGGACGGAGAGATCGATGAGGATGTCACTCACCGAATAGGGGCCGGGTGGTCGAAATGGAGGCTTGCGTCGGGAGTCTTGTGTGACAAGAAAGTGCCACAGAAACTCAAGGGAAAGTTTTATAGAGCTGTGGTTAGACCGACCATGTTGTACGGGGCAAAGTGCTGACCGGTGAAGAACTCTCATATTCAGAGAATGAAGGTCGCGGAGGTGAGGATGCTCAGGTGGATGTGCGGGCTCACCAGGTTGGATAGGGTCAGGAATGGAGTTATTCGCGAAAAGGTGGAGGTGGCCCCAATGGATGAGAAGCTGCGAGAAGCGAGACTCGGGTGGTTCGGGCATGTGCGGAGGAGAAGCTCCGATGCCCCGGTGAGGAGTTGCGAGCAGCTGTCGGTAGTTGGCGCGAGTGGAGGCAGTGGGAGGCCTAAGAGGTATTGGAGAGAGGTGATTAGGCAGGACATGGTATAATGCGGATTTTCAAGGACATGACCATTGATAGGAAAGTCTGGAGGTCTAGTATCAAGGTTGTAGGATAGGGGCTTCTAGTATTTCACGCTCTTCTTTTCCCGGGTAGGGCTGGGGCTGGGGGGGGGGGGTGTTTCCATATAGACTTGGTGTAGTGTATTACATGCCATTCTACTTTTTTGCTTATGGTTTTGTAAGTATTTTTGTGATTTCTCCTAGAGTTACTAATGTTTTTTGTTTTTGTTGTTGTTGTTTATCTTGTTCTTCTATATGCCAGGTTATTTATGGTCTATGTTTACACAACTGTTTATATGATTTATGTTGGAGTCACTAATTCTTTTTGTTTTTGGTTTTTTTTTTCTTGTTCCTGCGCCGAGTGTCGATTGGAAACAACCTCTCTGCCCTATCGGGTAGGGGTAAGACCTGTGTACATATTACCCTCCCCGGACCCCATCCTGTGGGACTATACTGGGTAGTTGTTGTTGTTGTTTCGATCTTACCCACAATGGCATACTTCTTTTTTTTGATTGTTCATAATGGCATGCTTTTATAGCCACACAAATTTCATGGCAGGTTTAGCGCTTGAACTTCAATATACTCTCTGATTTCTTGCTATTGTTGCACAGGAAGGTCCATCTCTCAAAAGCAAGGGCATGGTAGGCAACATAATGCGAGTTGCTGTGTTGACTTGGAGATCCTTATTGATTATGTCAAGGGAGTGGAAATATTATTGGCTTAGGTTGATTCTCTATATGCTTCTTGCACTTTGCATTGGCACTGTATTTTCTGGATTGGGGCATTCCTTATCATCTGTTGTGGTAAGCTAATAATATTCAAAACATTAGATATGTCCTTTCTCCTTTTGTTTTTCCTGCTTCAGTGGTGCGTTTTATCAGGGGCATACACAACAATTTTTGTAAACGGTGTCGAAATTTATAAAAGAATTGAAATATAACTTTGATTATCATACCTTTACACAAGAAATAACCTTAGTCTATTGATTTTGTTGAGTCATAAGTTACAAAAGGTCCTGAGTATTTGCAAAAGAAAATTGTGCTAGTTGAGGTTTGAACCTTTGACTTCTTAGAGAAAAATCAAGCACATTACCAACACACCAAGACATAATTTATGTCAAGTGCTGTCTTTTTTTCCTACTTATCTGTTTCCATACAGTATAAATACATATATTTAGTAAAATTTTCGGTAAGCGTAAATCCGCCCCTGTGCGTTATATGATATATACTTCCGAGAAGCTTGGCTACCTAAAATATTTTCTTTTGTTTGCCAATGCGACTTCCATTTCTATATGTCTTATTGAAACATATAATCTTATGTAGTCCAAAAAATGCATGTATTTCTCCAAAACCACGTTTACTTGTTCATTTATGGACTGAGCTTCTCCATTTTTCTGGTAGATGTTCTGCTCATGATAACTTTTTGCTATTCATTTTTCTTATTTTTCTAATATAAACTTTGAACTCTTTATTGCCATGCAGACAAGAGTAGCTGCAATTTTTGTATTTGTTTCATTCACCTCTCTATTGAGCATTGCCAGTGTACCTGCACAAATGAAAGAAATCAAGGTGATTCAAATAACTTTTCCGTGTTTCTTTTGGATAGCACACCAGGATACATAGAACTTATTGCACATATACTGATTTCTTGTTGGAAATGAATACGAGAAATGCATGTCTTCCGAACATAAGGGCTGCATAATAGGGGAGCTGTAGACTGTAATTATCCTCTTGTGGTGTCCTTAGTAGACCATTGCCATTTTCGTGAAGACAAATAATTTTATATTCAGTTCCTTCTTCAATTCCCTGGATTATCAAGTTCAGTATTACAGCCCCAACACTATAGGTTTCTTTTATTTCTGTGTTTCAATTTCTGTATCCGAAATGCTAGAGGTTATTTTCCACTATTTCTATCATCTTTATGCAAACTAAATGATCGCTTAAAGTTGTGAAGTTATGAGCTCCAGTGATATACTTGTATAAGATTTTAGGGGAATAATATCAAGAAATATTTGCTTGAAGGTTTTCGACTAAAAATTGCAGAACTAGGATTCTCCGCCCAGGTGAAGTATCTCCATATATCCATATAACAATATAAACTTTCCCGGCATGTTGCTTTAAGTCAATTTCCTGGCTAAAATTCATCAGGCCCAACAAGAATGCTTTTGAACTTGCATCCCTAAAGCAGCTAGAATGGTATGGTAGCGGTGTCAAATTTAAAGAGTACAAATGAATAGAAGATCATAGTTTAGAAAAATACAATTCAAATACAGTACTCAATTCTGCGCGACGAGCTTTCATTCTTTGAAATGTATCCATAAGACCATAACAGACTCGGTAAAAATATTTCTAAACTTCTTTTTCTGTATAAGACACCAAATATTCACTCAATAGCCCATCATCCCTTCGATTCCATAAGTCTGCTTTGATCAATTTCATGGCCTCTCAGTTTGTTCAGTTACTCCTTTACAGGTAAGAAGTTGGTAGATTAGAATCGTTTATTCTTGGCGGTGACATGCACATAATGGATGGATGCTTGGTTGGTTTAGTGAATACATTTTCGGTAAACTGTCGATCAAGGCCTGCTGCCTGCCGGTTCCTATATTTTTCCAGAAGAATGCTAAAAATTTAAGAAAAGAAAACCGTTAATCTAGCGAGGATTCAAATGCTTGACCCACAAGTAGAAATTGGAGCATTTCACCAGCGTGCCAACATAGCTCTTATGTTAAGTGGTGGCGTTTAGTTATATTTAGAAATATTTTCTTTTGCAGTTATATTTAGAAATATTTTCTTTTGCAGATTATATTTTCTTGTACGACCAAAAAAGTAAACTTGTTTCGTATAAGTTTGGTTTTGTTGTTTATCCTGATGTAGGGCAGTTTGTACTTTGTTCATCCAGCTCAAAAGAAAGGAAACAAGCAAAAAGCTAATCAAGTTGTTTCCATTATATGCAGATGTATACCTGCGAAGAATCAAACCTGCACTCTGGGGCATCTCTTTTCCTACTTGGGCAACTTTTTGCCAGCATTCCGTTCTTGTTTCTCATCTCCATTTCGTCAAGTCTCGTCTTCTATTTTCTTGTTGGGCTGCGGGATGAGTTCAGCTTGCTGATGTATTTCGTGCTGAATTTCTTCACATGTCTATTGGTAAATGAAGGATTGGTACTGGCTGTTACTTCCATTTGGCAAGATATCTTCTGGAGCATCTTAACTTTGGTGTCCATACATGTGAGTTCCATCTTAAAACTTAATATATTGAAGATATTATTAACCTGGAATGAAGTTTACATATTTCAGTGATGGAGGCTGTATGAGTTTCTACTATATTATAAGGTTCTATGTCCTGACAAGGGAATCGGAAGAGTTGGATCTCTCTGAAGTTATTACTTTTACGTTTACTGATGTATAGGGTTCTTATACTTGAGATCTTTCCTTTTTTCCATCTGTTGAAAAGAGATCTTTCCCTTTCTAGGATGTATTTGATTTCACATCTGGCTTCTTTCAAATGTATCTGTGTTCTGTATTTCAGGTGATAATGATTCTTTCTGCTGGCTTTTTAAGAATCAGAAGTGCTTTGCCTGGACCAGTTTGGATGTACCCCTTTTCGTATTTAGCTTTTCATACTTACTCTATCCGGGTAAGTTTGATATCGGGTGAATAGTTGGCTACAAATTCTTTCAAATGCATGTACTTGATCATCTCTTTTATATATCTAAGATCTGTATCTTTGTTTCAGGGACTCTTGGAGAACGAGTACATTGAAACCTCTTTCGCAGTTGGTCAGGTGAGGACCATATCTGGAAATCAGGCTTTGCAAAATGTATATGACATATCTACTAACAGCAACTCTAAGTGGGAAAATCTGTTAGTATTGTTTCTTATGGCCGTCGCATACAGAGTTCTTGTTTTTGTTTTGCTCAAGTTTTGTGTTAGGAAAAACATCTGTGTTCGCAAACTGCTCCGATGTAACCAAAACACAAGGAATCCAAGATAAATACTATACTGCTCCCAACTATTGGCTTCAGTTTGTTGTTTCATAGCTTATACAATGTTGAAGTAACTATTGTTCACCATAGTTCTCCTGTGCATTCAACCAGTCAGTAATGCCTTGTTGTTAACTTTGAGCTCATGCCAGAGTTTAGAATTATTATGCATTTGCTTATAGTGATGAGGAACAGTCAGAATAATTTGTCTTCATTTCCCCTAAGAATTTTCCTACCTAGATCTGCCCCAAGAACCCAAAAATAAAACTTAGTTGTGAGTCACAACTTGTAGCTAACAGTTCGCTCATAAGTATTGTGTTGTGATCCAAGAACAAAAACAATCTTGATGATTTTTGAACGATCACAAGATTGAACTTTTTTGCTACTTAACTCACGGGGCTCTAACAAGCTAGGCTTGTAGTTAGACAAAGTTTGTTGTAATCCGGCTACATGAATACATTCTCTACAAGCTATTCAGGATACTATGTTAGGAAAAAATTGAAAGATTATGGAGAATAAACGGTTTAGCTTGATGCGTGTTAAAGATACTGTCCTTAAGGAGCGTATTCCTTAGGATTCAACAAGCTCTTCTAGTATAACTAGGAGCAGAAACAACAAAGATTTATAAGAAGAAAATCTAGCACAAAAGAAAGAAGAAGAAAAGTTTTTACTATTGTTCACACTTGTCAATATTCGAAAAATTAACATTTGAAATAAGACCTTGAGAATGCATTTTTTAACATAAGATAAACTAACATGTCCTAATCTAGCATGCCATAAATTAAAAGAATCAATCAAGTATGCAGAAGTACTAGCATTTTCATTTATAACATTAAGTACAAACAAGCCATGGTTATAATAACCCTTGCCAACAAAACTATTATTCTTGGTCAACACGGCCTTATCAGATTCAAAAATAACATTCACCCCCGCTTTTCCTAATAATCTCACAGAGACCAAATTGGCTCGGAGACTAGGAACATGCAACACATCATTTAATGTCAAAGTTTTGCCAGATGTGAGTTTGAGAATAACTTTGCATTTTCCAAGAACTTGAATAGTTCTTGAATCACCAAGATAGACAATTTTTTCTCCCTCCTCAACTTGGGTGTAAGACACAGTTTTTTTTGTTAGCACATATGTGCCTAGTGGCACCAGAATCTAACACCCAATCTTTCACATTGGTCACAAGGTTCACTTGGGAAGCAACCGCAACAACTATATCATCCACTTTGGCTTCAGTTAAATTTACTTTAGCCTTAATGGGATTGTCATTCCCAATTCTTTTCTGGCATTGAGCAACATAATAACCAGGTTGATTGTTGGTTTTTGGCTTATAACCATTTCTTTTATCATACATGTTACTTGATTTTTTTCGGCGGTTGTTGTCCCCCATAAGGCTGCTTCTAGTAGCAATTTCTTTTCTTTTATCAACAACAGCGTGCTTGCGGTAAAAATTATCTCCACCAAAAACAGCAACATTAGCAACACTATTCTCCATAATAACTACGTGGAAATATCCTTAAGATTGTTGGAAAAAATTGAAAGATTATGGAGAATAAACGGTTTAGCTTAAGGCGTATCAAAGACACTGTCCTTAAGGATATTTCGCTCACACCGATATAAATAATATTAGGCGTATCCCCAGGATTCAACAAGCTCTTCTAGTATAATTAGGAGCAGAAACAACAAAGATTTATAAGAAGAAGACCCAGCACAAAAGAAAGAAGAAGAAATTTTTTTACTATTTTTCACACTATCTCCTTCAAACGAACAAGAAGACATTTTTATATTTCAAAAGCTAATCTGATGAGCGTTAAGCCATTAAGCCATCTGATTGTATATTAGATGGCAAAAGGTATCAAAGTCATTCAATGTATTAAATGACAAAACGTAAGGTCCTATTGAAAGCAATCAGTTTCCAACCGTTGAAATCAAATTTAACAAATTTTTTATTACAAATATTTAAAATAATTATTATAATAAAGACTTATCAATATAAATGTAAGAAAATAAATTTAGACATAGTTTTGGAATATTTCTTTTTGAGATATTAAAAGTAATTTTTCTATCCATACTACTCAACTGCAACTTATAGGGGTAGTTCGATTTACCGCATTAAAGATACATCCTAGCATGAAATTCCACATAAGTTTTACTTTTTTGGTCGTACAAGAAAATATAATTTAACTCAATACAGTATGTGGTTGGCCTCATCCTCAACTCCATATTGCTAATACGTGCATAAGTTTTTTAAGAAAATGTGTATATTTTCAACATAATAGAACGTGAAATAAGAATATATGTATTGTATTTGCATTACATATATAAGGGTAACTAAAGACCCCACAAAAAATACGTTATTACGCACACTAACAAATTTCATTAGGTTAATAACAGTATCCCTGCATTACTGATACGGGGATCAAACAATCACTTATAGCCTGAGACTAAACAGGTTAGAAGGTGAAAGACTTCGTAGAATGTGGCCATCACCTTTTTTTTTTTCTTCTTTTTAGGGTTAGTTACCTCCTGTAACAAATATTGATACCTTATTTATTTTAAATAATTATCTTTTAAAAAATTATACTTCATTGTTACCCTTATTTTTTATAACCAAATATCTATTTATGGTCACCTCATGCTCTTAAGTCATAAAATAAGTTTTGTATTATTTTTCTCTCTCCACTCAAATTTCTCCACTTTTGGGCTGACGAGCAATCATCTGATACAAAATTTTCTCCGGCGTAACAACGGCAACCGGAGACAACGGTGACGACGAACGAGGACTGGATACTGATGTTGCTTCAACCTCACCGTCGCCACCGCGGACTACTTGTGCCCATAGTGCTTGTAAACTTCGTCGAGACTGTGGACTGTTAACGGTCGCTCCGGCGGCTTCGATTTTAAATAATATGTTTTTTGAAGCGCACGTGAGGATATTATGGTAACATGAACAGTGACGTTTTGAGTCAGAATCGTGGCCCTCTTGACGAGACAACATTAGAGTTGTTCTTGAACAAAGACGATGGAGTTTGGGGATGAGCAACTTGAATTTTTTTTTAATATATTTCAATGTATCTCGTATTTTTACGTATTTTATTGTATTCATTATCTTTTTTTTCATTGTATTTTGATGTATCTCGTTGTATTTTCATGTATTTCATTATATTAATTGTCTTTTTTTTCGTTGTATTTCAATGTATCTCATTATATTCCATGTATTTTATTGTACTCACTGTCTCGCTGTATTCCGTGAATGTATTCTTATATTTTTTAATTAATAATTTATACATTCAGATGTATATATGTATTCAAATTGCTCTGTTTTTGTTGTATTTATCGGCTGGAAAAAAAAATATTCAACATATTTTCTCTGAAGATTGCTATATTTTTTGGATGTTTTTTCGGTTGAGAATCCTTTCTTTAACTGAAAATACAAATTTTATGTATTAATAATGAGTTTGTTGAGTTATATTAGAAGTTTATTATGTTAATTGATTCACTTTTTATTTAAAAACAGCTGAATAGACTATAAATTACGTTATTTACGTAATTAAATTTACAAATACATATCATGAATACAGTCTTCTAGTTACTCCATGATTCTTCAAGCACACTTTATATGATCCTAAGGCCAATAGCCTTAAATTAAACCCAGAAAAGATGCGTTAAACATTGGACTGTGCTAAAGAAAGTATCTGTATAACCTATGTCGAATTTATACCTTATGCTGGAACTCCAACACACAGAAAGTTTCAACATAATATATTGGAGATTCGAGCACTTGTATATGAACTTCTAGCATATTATACTGGACATGTATACTTTGCTGGAACTCCAGTATATTATGCTGGAGTTCTAGTGTACTTATACTGGAACTCCATCATATTATGCTGAAGTTTCAGTATACTTATCCTGGAACTCCAGTATAATATGTTGGAGTTAAAGTATACTAATGCTGGAATTCTAGCATTATATACTTGCATATTTTCCGCGGTTTGAATAGTGTTTTCGCTAAAATTTATTTTTACATAAAAAATAGCTAAAGTTTAATTACTTTTAAAACTGAGCTATTTTTGAATGATAACTTATAAATTTGACTATTTTTAAATTTCTCCCGTTGTAAACAGAAATATATATGGCTCTCTTAGGTAAAATGAAAGAGAAGTAAAGCACACCGGTGACTTCAATGCCAAAGTTTATTGGTCGAATATGGGAAATCCTATACAATCAAAGCATTTACATATTCATGAACATTTTACTTTTGGGGTCCAACCGAAAAAGATATAGCAAAATTTTCATAAAGCACTATTTTTTTAGCAGCAATTAGTTATCTATAGATATTATTTACAATATTACGGATTATAGATAACTTTATGTGGTTATAAGATTTATTTGATGTATTTAAGCTATTGTATTCATGAATACAATAGCAAAAATAGGCGTGAATCAGGAAAGTCAAGCTAATCAGTTGTTGTATTCAAGTGTATTCGACTGTATTCATGAAGTGAAACATGTGATTGCAGCTGGACACATTATTGTATATAACTGTATTCGACTGTATTCACGGCGTGAAATATGGGATTACACTGTTTTTAAAACGGAAAGTGAATCAATTATAACATAATATACTCCTAATATAACTTAACAAACTCAATTATAACATACAAATTTTGTATTTTCAGTTATAAAAAATATTCTCAACAGAAAAATACCCAAAAAATATAGCAATCTTCAGAAAAATTATATAATACATATGAATAAAGAAATTATATTAACAAAAAAAATATATAAATACATTCATGGTTGTTGGGTTTGTTATTTAATAAATAATAAAAAAAATATGTGAATAAAAAATTGAGGGATGACCCGCGACCCGGTCCGGTCTAGCCCATTTTTCTTTCCCGGATTAATTTAAATTCATTTTAAATTTCCCGCAAAAATTTTCAATAGCCATGGCTATTCTGAAACAATGTCACACATGTTCCAACAGTCATGACTATTCTGAAATGTTGCAAACCTCTTCAGAGGGTCACACCTGTTTCAACGGCCATGACTATTCTAAAAGGTTGCAAACCTCTTCAGAGGGTCACACCTGTTCCAACAGCCATGACTGTTCTGAAAGGTTGCAAATCTCTTCAGAAGGTCACACATGTTCCAACAGTCATGACTATTCTGAAAGGTTACAAACCTCTTCAGAAACATCACCAAGTTGGCTATAAATAGACCTTCAAATCCCAAAATATTTACTTAAGAATTTTTTTGTACGAATTTTTTTGATTATCTTTTTCTTCTTCTGCACTAAAATTTCAATATGTTCTGCTGCAATCGAGTGGTTCGCTGATCATCGGTATTTTTGGTACCAACACTTCGGTGAGTTAAATCGTTCTATCATGGGAGAATATATTCCATAACCTCAAGTACGTGAGGGAAATAATTTCCTTAAGGATACACTGTGTATTCAGTGGGCTCGATTTGTTCCTTCAATATTTCAAAATTTATTTTGAAGTTCGAATATTATTTTTCAGAATTGTTTCTACTAACTTTCTGTTTTATTTTTCAGAAATATTACTGTTTTATTTACTTATAGCAATACAGATAAATAACAATCTTAAGAAAATTTTATTTAATATATTTTGTATTATGTCAGGATTTTACTATTCTGGTTTGAAGATATAAATACTTTATCAGGCTATTGAAATTCAGAAAACGATTTGAAGAACATAAAAACTTTATCGTTTTTCTATAAAACAGTATATAAAAAAATTAGTTGTTTTTTATGTACTGTTTATTGATTACAGTATTATTTACTATTTTGATGTTTCCATTAATTGATTTATTCTGTTGTTGACAGTAAGAAATGACAAATGAAAATGGAAATCCTTCTACGACTGTTGGTGCAACGACGATAGCATCGTCAAGCCGCACTGTTGTTCCTCTGGCTGAGAAACCGGGGAAATATCTGGAACCAACTTCAAAGGATGGCAACAAAGGGTGTTCTTCTGGCTTACCACACTTGGTATGCAGAAATTCACTAGTGAACAGCCTTCAGTGCATGTTGCGGACATACCGGATAATGAAAAGTTCATAGTTGTTGAGGCGTGGAAGCATGCAGATTTTCTTTTCAAAGGATGTATCTTAAGTTCTTTAGAATAAGACTTGTACAATGTGTACAGTACAATGAATACTTCGAAAGAATTATGGGACACACTTGAGAAGAAGTACAAGACAGAAGATGCATGCTTGAAGAAGTTCGTGGTAGCCAAGTTTCTAGATTATAAAATGATAGACAACAAAACTCTGGGAACCCAAGTTCAAGAGCTTCAACTTATTTTTTACGACCTTATTGCTGAAGGTATGGTCGTGAATGAAGCATTTCAAGTAGCTGCTACGATTGAAAAATTATCTCCTTCGTGGAGAGATTTCAAGAACTATCTGAAGCACAAACGCAAAGAAATGAAGTTGGAAGATCTTGTGATACGTCTAAAGATCGAGGAAGACAATAAAACAACCGAGAAGAAGTATCGTGGAAATTCAACGATCATGGGAGCTAATATCGTTGAAGAGACTGCTCCAAAAAGTAAGAAAATGAAGATGTCTTCTGGACAAACTAAGGAGCAGAACAAAAAAAAAATTCAAGGGCAACTGCTATAATTGTGGAAAAGTCAGTCACAAAAGCCCTAATTGTCGTCTCCCGAAAAAGGATAAGAAGAAGGGACAAGCCAACTTAGTGGAGAAGAATAATGACATTGATGATCTTTGCGCAATGCTTTCAGAATGCAATTTAGTTGGAAATCCGATGGAGTGGTGGATTGACTCTAGAGCCTCTCGACATGTTGTGCTGTTAAAGAAGCATTTGCGACTTACTCTACTGCTGGTCCAGAAGAAGAAATTTCCATGGAAAATAATGCAACAACCGAGATTGAAGGTTATAGGAAGATATTCTTGAAGATGACTTCCGGCAAGGTGTTAACGCTCAACAACGTTCTTCATGTTCCTACTATTATGAAGAATTTAGTTTCTACTGCTTTACTTATAAAGAATAGATTTAAAATGTGTATTTGTTTCTGATAAAGTTGTTATAAGGAAGAACGAAATGTATGCTGGAAAAGGCTACCTCACGGAGGGCCTTTTCAAACTAAATGTAATGGTTGTTGACAGTATGAATAAATTTTATCTTCTTCTTATTTATTGGAGTCAAATAATTTATGGCATATTCGTTTAGGACATGTCAATTATAAAACCTTGCAGAAATTAATTAATTTAGAAGTATTATCTAAATTCGAGTGTAATAAATTGAAATGTCAAATATGTGTTGAATCTAAGTTTGTAAAATGTCCTTATAAGTTTGTTGAAAGGAATTCAAATCCTGTATACTTAATTCATACTGACATTTGCGATATGAAGTTGACACCATCTCGAGGTGGAAAAAAGTATTTATTACTTTTATTGACGATTGCACTAGATATTGTTATGTTTATTTGCTTAATAGTTGATGAAGCAATTGAATCATTTAAGAAATACAAGAATGAGGTAGAAAATCAATTGAATAAAAAGAACAAAATGATTATAAGTGATCGAAGTGGAGAATATGAATCTCCGTTTGTAGAAATATATGGAATTATCCATCAAATACAGCACCTTACAAACCTCAATCCAACGGAATTGCATAAAGGAAAAATCGCACATTAAAAGAAATGATAAATTTTTTATTTATTAGTTCTGGATTACCGCAGAGTTTGTGGGGGGAAGCTATCCTTACAGCTAACCGAATACTCAACAGAGTACCCCACAGCAAAACACAATCTATTTTATATGAAAATGGAAAGGAAGAAAATCCAATTTGAAATATTTCAAAGTGTGGGGTTGTTTAGCAAAGGTATAGGTTCATTTACCTAAAAGGGTTAAAATTAGACCAATAATAGTAGATTGCATTTTCATTGGATATGCTACAAATAGTAAAGCATGTCGATTTTTGGTTCATTAATCTGATGATCCCTAGATTCATGTTAATACGGTATAAATTCTTTGAAATATCTATCTGTATAAGACTGAAAGTGAGTCGCTAAGTGAAAAACCTAAATGACCTCGGGAAGAACCAAAGGAAAATACTCCAAGTATAGAATATCTAAGGTGTATCAAACGTTAAAAAAACATCTACGTCCTTTCGACCAGATTTTGTGACATTCTTGCTTGAAAATGAGCCTCAAACTTTTAAAGCAGCTATGTCGCCTTCTGATTCCGCATTTTGGAAAGAGGCATTCAATAGTGAGATTCAATCAATTTTGAATAATCATACATGGGAATTGGTTGATCTTCCTCTAGGAAATAAGCCTTTCGGTTTGAAATGGATCTTTAAACGGAAAATTAAAGCTGATGGCACTATTGACCAATATAAGGCAAGACTTGTTGTCAAAGGTTATAGACAAAAGGAAGGCCTTGATTACTTTGACAATTACTCGCTAGTAATGAGGATAACATTTATTATAGTGTTAGTGGCACTAGAGGTCGTGTATGGTCTTGAAATCCATCAAATGGATGTTAAAACAGCTTTCCTAAATGAAGAATTGGAGGAACAAATTACATGGAACAACCTGAGGGTCTTGTGGTTCCTGGTAAAGAAAAGAAAGTGTGCAAACTTGTTAAGTCGTTTTATGGACTTAAAAGAGCACCCAAATAATGTCATGCAAAATTTGACCAAACAATGTTAGACAATGGACTTAAAATCAACAAGTGTGATAAATGTGTTTACATTAAAAATAGTCGAGGTCATGAAGTCATTGTTTGTTTATATGTTGATGACATGTTGATAATAAGAAAAACTATGGCAGATATAAATGCTACTGTGAGCACGTGATTTTTGCCCTGTATGAGAATTACTCCCAAAAAATGCAAAAAATAAAATAGCTTCGTGTTGTGTGTGATTTAGTGGATTTCCTTTTGTTTGTCGTTATTTTGCTTATTGTTCATATTTCTCGGTGCATGTATTTGTTTAAAATTAATAAAAAAATACAGAAATATGTGTCGCGCGCGCATTTAGGAATTAACTAAACCACGTTCAGTTTCTTAAAGAGAAAACTTTTTAAAATCGTGTTTATTGCCTTTGTGTCATTTAACATATAATTGTGTGATTTGGTATTTAGTTATGTAGGTTAATTATAGTAAATTTTTTTTCTAAATTAATTATATATATATATATATATATGTATATATATATATATATATATATATATATATATATATATATATATATATATATATATATATATATATATATATATATATATATATACATATAATACAACATGGAGGCTAGTTGTGGGACATGGAAATCGGATTGGGCCAAAACCCAATCCAATATAACAAAGCCCAATCCAAATGCCCATTACCCATCCCCATCCGTTATGTTAATCTGAGCCGTTGGTCGGTACAATCCAACGGCCCAGATTAAACGTTAACACCAAGGCTATATAATTACCCGAATCCCTACCCAAAATCCATCTCTGACCCGCCCCAGAATACTTTTAATCTGAGCCGTTGGATGCAATAATCCAACGGTCCAGATTAACCCATCACCTTTCAATATACCAAACCCCCCCCAAACCCGTTTTTCTCCTTCATTTCATCCCCTTCATCTCTCAAAGCCTCCTCTCTGAGAGAGATAAGGAACCCTAGCCGCCACCACACCCCACCGCCTTTAAGCCGGCGGCAACGACGCCAATGGCCGCCCAGTCAACACCATAGTTCCCCCTGAACCTCCTCTACACGAACCCCTTATCCGTCGACCTCGAATCATACCAGGCCATCTCGAATCGTCACTCGAATGTTCGAGAAAAACCCTAAAATTACCCAACCCGTCCCAAGTTCACACCGGACAACCATAGAACCTCCCTCATCCCAAACTTAGCATACAGACCATTCAATTCAACCTGGGTATTATCGAATCGTTCGAATGATTGAAAGACTCGAACTCAAAGAACTGACGCGAGACTAGAGGTTTGAGGTTGTTAATCGACCTTAATCGTGTGTTCTCAGCCGAGAACATTCGATTAATGTTTATTTCAACTTCAAATGAGAGGAGTATAACTTTCAAGTTCGAAGCAGGCTCGGGCTGGGTTTTAGGTATTTACAACTGTTGTTTTCTTTATTCTTCTTTTCTTTGATTTCAATTTCTCTTCTGTTTTCGTTTGGTTCATATTTTAATAGTAATCCTCATCTCTTCTGTCATGCCTTAGTTCAAATGCAGAATTCATAAGTCTAGGAGTCTATTTGTTTGTTTAAATTCAGTTGGTATTCAATCAATTTAGTTTGTCATATATAGTTGTTCGCCGTTAGTCTTTGTGAATTTGAAATTGGAAGCCTGTTGTTTTCGAATCTGCACAGACCTGCGTCTCTGTTTGTGTATTGTTTTTGTTTTAGTTTTGATTCAGTTAAGTCATGATATGGTTTCAGTTGATCCTCGCTATTCATTACATTAACTGATTCCTTGCTTGTTCGTTTGTGTTCAAGCTAATAAAAACTTGCACCAAATTCTGAATGTTGATCCCTGTTAATGATACTCAATTTGATCTGAGCCCCTTAGCAATAATTACTGACTGACTTAGAATAAGGAATTGGTTATAGCTTCAGAATGATGGTTGATTTAGGGTAGGACAGTAATTCTAGGCAACTCAGGGGACAGTTTGGTAATTGAAAGTTTGCAGAAGGGTTCAAAGTTGAATGCCTGTCCACTAAGTGTTTAGAGAATATTAAACTAATGCATTATTTAAAACTTAGTGGGGCTGGGAAACATAATGATATGGGAGAAAGATGGAATACTATAGGAGGCCCATGCTCAAGTGAATTAAAAAGGGGATGGCAGGAATGGGAGGGGAATAAAAAACAGAGGGGACAGACATTAGAGGGAGGTCTGAAAAGGGGAGATGGGAAGATATTAAAAAGAAGGGAGAGGGTTCTGAAAAGGGGGATATATAAGGGAGACACAGTAGGAGATTGGAGGAGAGACAGAAATATTCCTACACACACAGAGATATCTGGAGAAACAATTTTGAAACTAAAAATACAGAGAGAACAATAAGGATATAGACTGAAGTTACTGTTTCATTGGATTGTGGTGGTTACTGTTTTGTTTGTTGAGGTTGCTATGGTCCTGTTGTTGTTATTCTTTTGCTACTGTTGTGGTTGTGCTTTGCTACTGCTGTGGTGGTGTTGTACTACTGCTTTTAGTCGTGTCTTGCTGCCGTACATCGTTGGGTTCTTGTTGCTATTGGCTGTTGGTACACTGCTGTTTGTTGCCATTACTGCATAGCTGATCTTTTGGTTCTTTAATTGCCAGGTACACATCCTTATCAATGTAGACTCTTTTGAATGAAGAACAAAGCTGAATTTGCAAGGCTTGATATGTTCGACTTTAGGTTAATTTTGTAGCATCAATAATTGTAACGGTTAGTAGCCATTTGGACAAATGTATAAATGAACTGTTATCCTTTTGATCATTAGTAGTATAACTAAACTATTTGAAGAGTAATAGGATGAGACTGTTCGAGAGTTTTTCTTAACACATAGATATGAGTTTGAGTTTGTGTCCATATATGAATATTTGAATCCAATAGTGTAGTTTGGTGTAGCTAATTCCAGAATTCGTATTATCAGGCACGAAACTCAGAAACATAAAAGGGGGTAGTTAGTTCGAAATCAGAAATCGGTATGAATAACCACTATTTAAGCCTTAATTACAATATTGTTCGTCTGTTGGGGTCAATAGCCACGGATTTAAGATTTATTGGAGCAAAATTTCAGATGCAATTTGTTATTTAAAGTTGAACAAGTGAATTGGCTACCTTAGATTCTGGTTTATGTTCTTATCCTCTTAAACTAGATCGCTAATGCTATTAGGATGACCCAGCTAGTAAGAATGAGCTTCATATTAAACAACAATGTCGTATGGATGCCGTACCCATTGTTATCAAATTGGGATTAAAAAACATTGCCTGGGTCGTAAAATTTATTCAGTATATATATAGGATTGGACATCAAGTTAATATTAGAGACAAAAAACGAAAGTAGACGATATAGTTCACACTAAGATAGGCCTCTAATGATAATGAGATGAGCCTCGCCAAACCAAAAATCACAATTGCGGGGCCCTCAATTAATCGTAATAAAAATGTAAGACTCGGAGGGACTGTTTAGCGAATTTCACTGTCTTTCCCAAAGTTAACAACGCGATAGACTCTTTAGGCACGATTTTAATGAAAACATACTTTCTTAATTACGGGTGCGCATTTATGCGACCCAAATCTTACTCTCGGCGAAACTGAAATACATTAAAGTCACAGGCGTACTGGTTGCGGTGTGACTAAAAAATGTGTTTTCGTGACGTCGCAATTCTTCTAAAATTGAAAAGCGGAACATAATAGCACACAGTTAAAATATATAAAGAAATCGGATAAAAACAAAAATAGCAGTTGAGCGACCGTGCTAAAACCACGGAATCCGGGAGTGCCTAACACCTTCTCCCGGGTTAACAGAATTCCTTATCCAGGTTTCTAGTTTCGCAGACTGTATTACAGAGTCATAAATTCCCTCGTTTCGGGATCAAACCGGTGACTCGGGACACCATTATTTTCCCAAGTGGCGACTCTGAATTAAATAAACAAATCCCGTTTCGATTGTCCTTTAATTGGAAAAACTCTCTCGTGCCCCCGCGGGTGCGTAAAAAGGAGGTGTGACGGCTCTGGCGACTCTGCTGGGGATGGCTAACCCAGAACTTCGGTTCAGGGTCTAAGAATTCGAGCTCGGTTAAATTGTTGTTTTGTCTATATCTGATTTTACTACATGTTTAATTAACGTGCTACATGTCTACCGCTTTGATACTAGTTGCACTGTATATACAAACTGTTATATGTTTACCGCTTTGATATTACGTGAACTGTATATAAAACTGTGCCGCAAACCCTTCACTTCTCACCCCGGGGATGTGCTCACTGGTTGAGACTCCTTATTCTGTTAGTGTCATACCCGAAATAATGAAGAGGCTCGGAAAGTTTCTAAGCCGGTTGGCCTTTTGGTTCCCGGAAAGGAGCTCCTTCCTCAGCCCGAGTTGTCCGCTTGGGTACACAGTCTAGATCATGCACCGAGGTTTTTAACTTAGAATAACATAACTGCATACCGGATCCCTAGTAGGAAACGCTTATTTGCATCACGTTGCATTTGACTTAGGGGACTCAACACAGGGGTTGGGTCCGTCTAGGACAGGCACCTGAAACGAAAGACCATCTTGCTATGCCATGTTTGTTTCAAGCATTTATTCGAACTTGCATGCTGACCAGCTTTTAAATACTGAGGAGAAACGAAAAACAAAAGGAAACAGTGTGGGTAAATAGATATTTTCAGAAAATACAAAATGTGTCTTACCAACAAAATCAATAGTTTGTTAATAAGAGACAATGGAAGGTTGACTTTGCCGACAATGGGTTTCTTAACAAAATGTGTTTTCTTTGTCGATCAATATAACAAAATGTGTTTCTTAACAAAATGTATTTTCTTTGTCGGTCGATAAAAGAAAATGTGTTTCTTAACAAAATGTGTTTTCCTTGTCGGTCAATAAAAGAAAATGTGTTTCTTAACAAAGTATGTTTTCTTTGTCGGTCAATAAAAGGAATAGTTTGTCTTGACGGACCGAACTACGCGGGTTTGATTCTCACTGGATGTGAGATACGTAGGCAACCCCCGTCGGGTCCAACTTGCCATTTTTTTTATAAAAAAAAATCTGTAAATTTTGAAAAAATCACTGCCAGCCAAAATGATCGTTTTCTTTAAATAAATGTGCAGGATGAGCACGATTCAAAATGAACCCTTTTCACTCATGACTAAAATCCCGGTACAAATACGGCTATGGTGGGATGATCTAGGCCAAGAAGGGCAGGATGAGGTTAAAAAGTATTTGAAAGGTCTCACGGGTCTGCTGCTTGAAATAAAACCTCGTGGGGACATCATAAGAGCCTTAGTCACATATTGGGACTCCGCGCACAATGTCTTTCACTTTTCGGATTTCGAGCTCACCCCAACTGTGGAGGAGATGACCGGATACATTGGAAACACTGATATACCATTGGGGCATCAATATCTAATCGCCCCCAGGGTTGTCGCCATACACCGGTTTTTAGACTCACCGAAGACGGCCAGAACGGTACGTAACCCAGATCTAGCACAAGGGTTTTGTACTTTAAACTTCATCTATCAAAGGTACGGTCATGCGGAAGGTTTCGACGAGCCAGAAAACAAATTATGCAGCAAGGGTAATCGCCAGAAATGGGAGGAGCACAGACGAGTTGCTTTCATGATAGCCTTTTTAGGACTCGTGGTATTCCCAAGGAAAGACGGGAACATTGATATAAAGGTAGCCGGAGTCGTCAGTACTTTGCTTGACCAAAGCGAAAGTACTCTTGCTCCTATGATACTATCGGACATATATCGAGCCCTCACAATCTGCAAAGCCGGGGGAGATTTTTTCGAAGGCTGTAATTTACTGCTACAAATGTGGATGATCGAGCACCTGTGTCGCCGCACCTAATTCTTGAGATATGGGTTGGTTGAGAAAACTTGCATAAGCGAATTCTATACAAGGATTGATAGGGCCGTCCTGCCTGAAGGAACATTAGCATGGAGGGCATACTTTCAGGCTCTCAACGCGAGTCAAATACAATGGACGTTGGGTTGGTTGCAGATAGACAGAATCGTGTACATGCCAGCGGCTAGGTCCCCCTTTCTCTTGATAGGACTTAAAAGCATTCAACCTTATGCGCCCCATCGAGTGTTGAGATAGCTCGGGAGGTGCCAGATAGTACCCAAAGAAGAAGACCTGAGTACCCAGGTTATTGAAATTGGTCCCGATGGTCAATTCCCAGAAGCGAGGGTCCGCCAGATCTGGAGCAAATGCCAATATCTAGAGGCAAACACTTGTGTGCATGATCGAGCTAGAGGAGAGGTTGCACCTAGATATCTTACTTGGTACAAAGGAGAAACATCGGGTGAAAGACCAGCCAAAAGACCTCACCTCAGGGAATTTGCTGAAGCGTCACAAGAACAATGGGACTGGTTAGCCAAGGAAGAGGTTTACAGAACAAGGATTGGCAAGATAGAGCAACGGGTTCAAGATCTTCAATTTGAAAGGGATATGCAAGCCGCCGCCAACGAAGGAGATAAAAAGAAGTTGGCACAAGAAAATGACTTTTTGAGGGCTCAAATCCAGAAAATGAAAAGGGACGCTGACAGACAGTCGAGGAGTCGAGCAGACGAAAAGTTGATAAAGGGTTTGAGAAGCCAAGTTGCCGATGTCCAAAGAGAATTGGAAGAATCAAAGGCCCAAACAATGAGGGTCCGTGCTAGCTGGAGAAAGGAGGCACATCAACATGCACTTCACCTGCAACGGATAGAAGAAGATTACACCGAGATCATCACTAGTCTAAGGGAAGCAAATGTTTTCCTTAGGGAGCGGGTTTTCAAGCAAGCCCGAGATGCCAGGACAGACCTCGACCGTTGTCACGATCTGATGGCCCGACTACAAGAACAAGTAGATAGGCTCCTAGATCAAGTCACCAACAATGCTCGAAGATTGGGGGCGAAAAACCAGCAGATAGAGCAGCTACTCAGGGAAAGGGACATGATCAAGGATAGAATTGGAGAAATAGGGCATTATGTCACTATGAAGTGTTTAGCTTGCGAACAGATGCCCCGCCCTGCCCTTTTTGCTTCGGTTATGGGCTATGTTCATCAGATCATGAGGGATTTAAGGGGACTGCACAAGGACCTCACACCGAGACCCGCGGCAAGGCCGAATGATGCCTCGCGGGCTCCCGGGAATTTTGGAGCATTAGACTTCTGATTTAAAAAATGTATTTCGAAATATCGAGTCAAGTTGGTTGGCATTTTTCATTTTTCGAGTCAAGCATTCCTCTATTTTGCCGATTATTGTAAGCCATGTTTTGTAACTTTGAGGTTTTATCTGATATAAAAGTTACTAAATTTTGCCACAATCTTGTTACCAGAACTACGCTCGGTCTGATTCACGCGGGGACGTGATACGTAGGCAATCCACATAAGATTCGACCACCACTAAAAAAAAAGAAAGAAAAGGATACGAAGGTTAATATAACAATAAGGCTTTCAAAGATAATTGAAAAAAAGAGAAAAAGAAAAAAAAAAAAGAAAAAGAAAAAGAAAAAGGGCCGGAATGACGCATGTTAAGAGTACATGTAGAAAGGGTTATTTGGTTAGGTGCATTGCATCCGACGTGCTATAACATATCTGTCAAACTCGGTGAACTAACAAGTTTGTTGCATTTCGAGAAAAGTTTAGCAGTTGGTTTGACAGAATATACTGGCCAGCCATCACTACCGTACTAGATCCAAAGGACCGATTACAGTAAGCATGTCTAGTTCTGGCAAGAGTCTCGAGGAAGAAAAATCCGAGCTACAAATCATGAAAGAAGAGGTAGACCGGTTAAAACAACGGATAACAGAGATGCACCTGGCCTGGGCCAGGGAACAGTCTTCACCAAACCGCCCTACTCTCGCCTCAGCTCCGGAACATCCGCCCATCGATCCTTCGACAAGCACCCCGATCTATCCATACTTTCAGGGGGAAAACCCGTATGCCACCCACATTCCACCAGCCAAACCAAATCCTCCTCCAGCCACCCCTGTTTTTGTGGCACCTCCACCTGCTCCTCTGCAGAGGCCGGCCGGCGAGCCGCATGTTCAGATCCACGACAACTCTTACTATCCTCCAGAGCCTACTTTTAGGGCCCCTGAACCACAATCACATACCCCTCACTCGGATAATCCGGCAGAACCGGAAAAGTACTTCCAAAGTTCAGAACATGAGGAAGTTATCAGAAAAGTTAAAAGCCTGGAGCAGTCCTTGAGGAACATGCACGGTTTGGGTAACCAGGTCAGCGTCGCTTACAAGGATCTGTGCCCGTTCCCCGATGTCCAATTACCGGCCGGGTTCAAAATGCCCAAGTTTGACCTATACCAGGGGCACGGTGATCCTGTAGCCCACCTCCGAGGGTTCTGTAGTAAAATGAGAGGAGCCGGAGGACGGGACGAGATTCTGATAGCTTACTTCGGTCAGAGTCTGGGAGGATCTGCGCTGGAGTGGTACACTAGACAGGACCCCAGCAGGTGGTTTACGTGGGATGACTTGGCTCAAGCTTTCATCGGGCAGTTCCAGTACAATCTTGAAATAATCCCCGACCGCTTGTCATTGCTAAAATTAGAGAAGAAACCCGCTGAGAGTTTCAGGAGAATTTGGTTTCCGCTGGAGGGAACAGGCAACAAGGGTAGATCCGCCCATGAGAGAGAGCGAGATGGTGGATTACTTCTTGCAAACACTAGAACCAACCTATTTCGGACATCTGGTGACGTCCGTGGGCAAGTCATTCACTGAGGTGATAAAAATGGGGGCTATGATCGAGGAAGGCTTGAAAGCCAACAAGATCATGAGCTATTCAGCATTGAAGGCCACCACTCAGGCTATCCAAAGTGGTACTGGAGGAGTACTGGGGAAAAAGAGGAAAGAGGAAGTCGCGGCGGTCGAGTCCGGGGCATGGTTCAGAAATAGAGGCCCTGCACCCCAATATAGCCCGCCCCAAGCCTCACCACCAAAATTACTCCCACAATCCATACAACCACCCGCAACATTACTATCCCGCACCTGATCCCCATTTTACTGTCCACCATGCACAGTCCTATCCTGCACCTCCCGTCCATGCACCGTGGCGTGCACCAAACCCGCAGAACAATTATCCACCCCCAAGAGCTTATAGAAACCCCTCGGGCGCGAGTTTTCGTCCGAACCAGGCATTCAAGGGCGACAGGGCGCCAAGGCCAAAGACTTTCACTCCCCTGGGGGAGTCTTACACCAATATGTTCCACCGGTTGAAGCAAGTAGGGTTGCTAAATCCGGTTGAAGCTAAGCTACCAAACCCTCTTCCGAAGAACCTGGACCATTCAGTAAATTGTGCATACTGCTCAGGATGCCCAGGACACGACACGGAAAAATGTTGGAGGTTGAAGACGGCCATCCAGGAGCTCATCGACACTCGCAAGATTGAGGTCCAGACTCCAACAGAGCCCAACATCAACCAAAACCCGCTTCCAACTCACCATGAGACCAACATGATCGAGTTGGTACGGGTAGAAGAAGGAAAGGAGAAAGCCTCTCAGACTGTAATGATGATTAAGTCTAGCGGGGTAGGAATGAGGAAAGGGCCAAGCCTTGATGAGTCACCCAATTGCAGGAAGGACATACTAGGAGGGTCGGAAGCAGGAAAGGGGAGTGTGAGCGGAGTACCGGTGAGGCCGAGGGAAGCAAAGATAGTTGTACCAGGGGCAGCAATCAAGCCCATCTTGACAGTAGCAGGCGTTCGAATGGATCCTTTCATCATCAAGCCAGCAATACAGTTGCCAATAACTGATAGCCGGGCTGTTCCATGGAATTATGCTCGGATTACAACGACCTACAAAGGAAAGGAAGTGAAAGAGGAAGTTTGCGAAGCGCAAGGGTTGACCCGCTCGGGGAGATGTTTTGCCCCTGCGGAATTGAGGAAGACCACTCCGGCAACATTGAAAAAGCCGGTAACTGATGAAGAGGCAGAAGAATTCTTGAAAAAGATGAAGCTGCATGACTACTCTGTCTTAGAGCAGTTGAAGAAGACTTCGGCGCAAATATCATTGCTATCCTTGCTGATACATTCTGAAGAACATCGGCAAGCTTTGATGAAAGTCTTGAATGAGGCACATGTACCGGATAAAATCTCAGTGAGTCATTTGGAGAAGATCACCAATAGGATCTTCGAAGCGAATCGGATCACCTTCACCGATGATGAATTGCCCGAGGAAGGCACCGAGCACAACAAGGCTTTATATCTTACGGTAAAGTGTGAAGAGGCGGTGGTTACCAAAGTCCTTGTCGATAATGGGTCCAGTGCCAACATTTGTCCTCTCTCTACACTGGACAAATTGAAAGTGGACATCGGCAGGATACGCAAGAACAGCATATGTGTTCGAGGGTTCGATGGGGGAGGCAAGGCATCGGTTGGGGACATAGTATTAATCTTGACGATTGGGCCAGTGGAGTTCACCATGGAATTCCAGGTGCTGGACATGGTGGTGTCATATAACCTTCTGATAGGGCGACCATGGATCCATGCCGCAAGAGCAGTTCCATCCAACTTACACCAACTCGTCAAGTTTGAGTGGGACCAACAGGAGATCATCGTCCATGGAGAGAATGATCTACAACCAGGCACCATCGTCCCCTTCGTTGAAACAGAAGAAGATGTTGGGCCGTGGGTGTACCAGATCTGCGATGTGGTGTCCGCCCACCGAGTTCCGGAAGGAGAATGCATTCCCGATGACAGGACAATTACTGCGGATGTCATGGTGGCTCACGAAATGTTGCGACATGGTTTCATACCCGGTAAAGGTCTAGGTGCATCTCTGCAAGGAATCACACAACCGGTATCAGCGGTCGAAAACTTGGGAACCTTCGGCTTGGGGTTCAAGCCAACATCAGAGGACATCCAGCAAGCCAAGAGGAATAAGCAGAAGACATGGGTGCTCCCGAAGCCTGTTCCACGCCTTTCCCAATCTTTCGTCGGGTCTGGAGTAAGAGGACATCCGACGACAAAGATTCCCGGTCCTATGGTTAGGCCAGACGAAGAGTTCTTAAGAAAGTTCGAGGACCTATCCGCAGATGTATGCATGCTCGAGGATGGTGAAGGATCCAGCCATGCCGAGATACAGTTTGTGGGACCAAAAGCAAAACTGAATAATTGGAAGGCTACTCCTCTCCCTGTCCGGAATGAGTCTTGGTAGTTTGTTTTGGATTGTTTTCTTTCGAAATTCTGTGTTGGGGGTTGTCCCCGGAGTAAAATCCAGTTGTTTTAGTTCATTTTGATTTAAGTTTGCAAGTTTGTTTTTCCTTGTACTATTCTCATTAATGAAAATTTGGTTCCCTTCGTGTCTAATTTTGTTTATTTTTCCTTCTTTTTACTTTTCCGAACAGCCTTCTTTCAACTGATCTTAATGATATGGCGTGCTTAAAGATTAATCAACCCAGTCTAGAAAGTCAATCGGGTTTGGAAATAATAACGCATGAAATAAGAAGTGACGAGAGTGAGTCAGAGTACGGCGATGATGAAGCCGTAGAAGAAATCGGTGAGGAATTAAGTCACTTCGAGGAAAAACCCAAACCAAATTTAAATGATACTGAGGCCGTTAATCTGGGGAATGAGGATGACGTCAAAGAAACCAGGATAAGTGTCCATATTGAACCAAACCTGAGAGAAGAGTTGATCAAAACACTCATGGAGTTTAAAGACATTTTCGCATGGTCGTACGACGACATGCCGGGACTCAGCACTGATCTAGTGGTTCATAAATTACCCACTGATCCGGCATATCCTCCCGTCAAGCAAAAGCTGCGGAAATTCAAGACGGAGATGAGTGTGAAGATCAAGGAGGAGGTAACCAAGCAGTTGCAGGCGAAAGTCATTCGTGTCACTCGATACCCTGAATGGTTGGCTAACGTAGTACCGGTGCCAAAGAAAGACGGAAAGATCAGAGTATGTGTGGACTATCGCAACCTCAACAAGGCGAGTCCTAAGGATAATTTCCCGCTTCCCAATATCCATATCCCGATTGATAATTGCGCCGGACGCGAAATCGGATCCTTTGTGGACTGTTATGCGGGATATCATCAGATTTTGATGGATGAAGAGGACGCAGAAAAGACGGCTTTTATCACACCGTGGGGAACTTATTGCTACCGAGTGATGCCGTTCGGTTTGAAGAATGCAAGGGCAACATATATGAGGGCGATGACTACGGTATTCCATGACATGATACACAAGGAAATTGAGGTGTACGTGGATGATGTGATCATAAAATCTAGACGTCAAGAAGACCATGTTGCCGACCTCAGGAAGTTCTTTCAAAGACTTCGAAGGTACGACATCAAGCTCAATCCGGCCAAATGCGCATTCGGAGTTCCATCAGGAAAGTTGCTAGGATTCATCGTCAGCAGACGGGGCATTGAGTTGGACCCATCCAAAATCAAGTCCATTCAAGAGCTACCCCGCCAAAGAATAAAACAGAGGTAATGAGTCTGTTGGGAAGGTTAAATTACATCAGTAGGTTTATTGCTCAGCTTACAGCAACCTGTGAACCCATATTCCGTCTATTGAAGAAAGACGCTGCGATAGAATGGACGACAGAATGTCAGGAAGCGTTTGACCAAATCAAAGGGTATCTGTCAAACCCACCCGTACTAGTTCCGCCTGAACCGGGTAGACCCCTGATTCTTTATCTAACGGTTTTGGAGAATTCGTTCGGCTGCGTGCTGGGGCAGCATGATCTTACCGGCAGGAAGGAACGGGCCATTTACTACCTCAATAAGAAATTCACAGTCCACGAGGTCAAGTACACTCATCTAGAGAAGACATGTTGCGCTTTGACTTGGGTAGCCCAAAAGTTGAAACATTATTTGTCTTCTTACACCACTTACCTCATTTCGCGTTTGGATCCGTTGAAGTATATTTTCCAGAAACCTATGCCTACAGGGAGGTTAGCAAAATGGAAAATATTACTTACGGAGTTCGACATCATATACGTGACAAGGACGGCTATGAAAGCTCAAGCCCTGGCCGATCACTTAGCTGAAAATCCTGTTGATGACGAATACGAACCTTTGAGGACGTATTTTCCGGACGAAGAAGTATTGCAAATTGAGGGGTTAGAACTAACCAAGGATCCAGGGTGGAAGCTCTTCTTCGACGGAGCGGCGAACGCAAAAGGAGTCGGAGTAGGGGTCGTGCTCATATCTGAAACAGGACATCATTATCCTGTTACTGCTCAACTGCGTTTTCACTGTACCAATAACATGGCTGAGTACGAGGCATGTATCTTGGGGTTGCGATTAGCGGTGGACATGGATGTACGGGACGTCTTGGTCTTGGGGGACTCGGACCTTCTGGTACATCAGATTCAGGGAGAATGGGAAACCAGAGATTTAAAGCTTATCCCATATCGTCAGTGTTTGCATGATTTGACCAAACGCTTTCGATCGGTAGAATTCAAGCACATCCCAAGGATGCATAATGAGGTTGCCGACGCGTTGGCTACTTTAGCATCAATGCTACATCACCCGGACAAGGTTCGTGTCGATCCGTTACATATCCAGGTCCGGAATCAACATGCTTATTGTAATGTGATAGAGGAAGAGGTGGATGGTGAGCCATGGTTTCATGATGTCAAGGAATACCTCGGGTTAGGAGTATACCCAGAGCAAGCAACTGGAGATCAAAAGCGAGCTATTCGGCGGTTGGCGAACGGATTTTTCCTTAGTGGAGGGGTGCTATACAAAAGAACCCCGGATTTGGGATTGTTGAGATGTATAGATGCGAGTCAAGCCACAACAGTGATGACAGATATACACTCCGGAGTTTGTGGGCCACACATGAGCGGATATGTATTGGCAAAGAAGATTCTTCGAGCAGGATATTACTGGCTCACGATGGAGCGTGATTGTATAAGTTTCGTGCGAAGATGCCATCAGTGTCAGATACACGGAGATTTGATTCATTCTCCACCAACTGAATTGCATACAATGTCGGCACCATGGCCGTTTGTTGCATGGGGTATGGATGTTATTGGACCTATTGAGCCTGCGGCTTCCAATGGTCATAGGTTCATTCTGGTAACGATCGATTATTTTACCAAGTGGGTGGAGGCCAAAACATTCAAATCAGTGACCAAGAAGGCGGTGGTGGACTTCGTACACTCCCACATCATCTGCAGGTTTGGAATTCCAAAGATAATCATCACGGATAACGGTGCCAATCTTAACAGTGGATTGATGAAAGAGGTATGTCAACAGTTCAAGATTACACACCGAAATTCCACACCATATCGCCCAAAAGCAAATGGTGCGGTCGAGGCAGCCAACAAGAACATAAAGAAGATATTGAGGAAGATGGTAGAAGGGTCTAGGCAGAGTGGCATGAAAAGTTACCATTTGCGCTGTTGGGTTATCGCACTACCGTCCGGACTTCGGTAGGTGCAACTCCTTACTTGTTGGTATACGGGACCGAAGCAGTAATACCCGCAGAAGTTGAGATTCCATCCCTCCGAATTGTCGCTGAAGCTGAGATTGATGACGGTGAGTGGGTCAAAACCCGATTAGAGCAATTGAGCTTGATCGATGAAAAGAGGTTGACAGCAGTATGTCACGGCCAATTGTATCAAAAGAGAATGGCGAGAGCGTATAACAAGAAGGTACGTCCCAGGAAATTTGAAGTGGGACAACATGTGCTGAGGAGAGTTCTACCACATCAGGCCGAAGCGAAAGGCAAGTTCGCTCCAAATTGGCAGGGACCATTTGTGGTGACTAGAGTATTATCCAACGGCGCTCTATGTCTGACTGATGTTGAGGGAAGATGCACCGATATGGCTATCAATTCTGATGCGGTCAAGAGATATTACATGTAATTCTTTAATGCATTTGTCAACGTTTGGTTTCGTTTGTGTGTATTTGGCATTTTCGGAGAATGAAATGACAGAGGCAATTTTTCTACTACCCAAACACTTTACCTTTGTTTCCCCCTTTGAGCCTTAATTATTCTTTCATATACCCTCTTTCGGAATCATCAAGAAAGATGTGTAACAAAACAGAAAAAAAAGAAACAAAGAAAAAATACAAGAAAAAGTGAACTACGTTCGACCTTATTCCTCAAGAAGGATACGTAGGCGCCACACGGCTCAGTCATAATAAAGTAAAAATCAAAGATCCCCAAGCAACAAAACAGGGGCAGAAGTCATTGTTTCGTTTGAGAGATAGTGTGGATTCCGAAAGTTGTAATAAGCTAACCGCCGAGGTTAAACCCTTTTAGCCTCACGCGCAGAAACCACATTAAGAACCAGAAAGACCTCTCGATCAGTATTTGAGAAATGCCAAATCATGTGAATGAAAGCCAAAAGTGACATCCCGACCCTCGATTGAATCCAGGATGCACAAGCCGAAAGGGGATAACGCTCTAAAGGGAATCTCATGGGTGATACTCCACCGCAAGAAAAGAAAGCGTAAATGAGAGAGTCTTAGCGGTGAAAACCCTCGCGGGCACCTTAAGGCGAAGAAAGTTGAGAGAAACAAAATGAGAGAGTCTTACGGTGAAAACCCTTGCGGGCACCTTAAGGCGACGGGAGATAGAGAGAAATGAGAGAATCTCATTAGTGAAAACCCTTTGAAGGGCACCGTGAGGTGACAGGACGAGATGGTTACAAGATGTCTGCATGAGACAAGGTTTGGACATCCGTTTACCTCTAGCAGAACGCGGCATCAGAAAGTGATTGATATGAATAGACTGGGTAGTTTAATCTCAAAGGCGCGGCATAACCATTGGATCAGTCATACATTCAGATAAGTTTTCCTATTTTTGAGTTCAGAAAAGTTTTTCTCTTCTTTTGTCATTTGCGGTCAGAGTTCTTTTCTTTTCTTTCATTTTTCGAAAATCGATTTTGCAAAGCCTACTACCAAGTCTCCCAAAGCAGTATAATGAAAATGAATAGGTGTGGAACGAGGCAATAAGGCAGAAGTCGTTCCGATAGTAAGATTGGAACGACAGGTTGATTGGAAGGTTCGCAGGAATTATGGAGTATGATGGACACATGTGGCACGTCCGAAAGATGATTTCACGCAACGGATCACCGGCTAAAAAGAGTCGGATCAAACCAAAGATTGGAATAAAAGGAAAGATGAGAGGTCGTTCATGGAAAGAGCATCGTCCCCGGCAAGCGTCAACGTCGCCCTCAAAGTTCGAGAGAGGCCAAGCAGCTGAAAGAGAAAAGAAAAATGGCCCCAACAAGAGTGGCACGACCACTCACCGCGTTTTGAAACTAACAATTTTTCTTTGATTTAAAAGCAGGAAAAGAGGGTTCGTTGGCAGAAAAGCATACCGTCCAGAAGTTTATCAAACTGGGGCAGAAAATTTTCTCCCGTTGCGAAAATTTTCTTGAAAGCAAAGACTCGGAGGATAAGGGTAGAAAGCAACACAAGATTTCGGGAAATACCAGCTCCGAGCAGAATAGTTTTGAGAAAGGCCAGACAACACGATGGGATGATTTTTGAGCCTGGTATCATCCCCAGCAGTTGATGGAAAAATGAAACAATGGCTTCGAGATTCCCCCAGCAGTATTACATTCCGTAATTTGCTCGAAGAGGCAAAAGCGTGAGTCCCAGAGGAGGTATGGGAAGAAAGAAGAGAATGAGGGGTGAAGGAAACAAAGAATACTTCCTCAGCAGCATCATCCCCAACAGGCGAGTAAACAGTTCCAAAAATACCCCCAGCAGCGAGAAGAAAAAGTAATACGACCCAGGGGAAGGCAATTCCAAGACAGGACAATTCAGAAGAGAAGGTGGTCCGAGAGGCAATGCAGGAAGAAGGAAATGGTACAAGAGGCAAAGGAAGGTAATCAAGATAGGATGAAATCAGTGAGTAGTAGTTGAAGTCAGGGAGCCCGCCTGGAGAATGGAGTGGCGATTTTATTTTGAAGTAGTAGTTGAAGTCGGGGAGCCCGCCTGGAGAATGGAGTGGCGATTTTATTTTGAAATAGTAGTTGAAGTCAGGGAGCCCGCCTAAAGAATGGAGTGGCGATTTTATTTGAAGTAGTAGTTGAAGTCAGGGAGCCCGCCTGGAGAATGGAGTGGCGATTTTATTTTGAAGTAGTAATTGAAGTCAGGGAGCCCGCCTGGAGAATGGAGTGGCGATTTTATTTTGAAGTAGTAATTGAAGTCAGGGAGCCCGCCTGGAGAATGGAGTGGCGATTTTATTTTGAAGTAGTAATTGAAGTCGGGGAGCCCGCCTGGAGAATGGAGTGGCAATTTACTTTCGAAGTAGTAGTTGAAGTCAGGGGAGCCCGCCTGGAGAATGGAGTGGCGATTTTATTTGAAGTAGTAATTGAAGTCAGGGAGCCCGCCTTAAGAATGGAGTGGCGATTTATTGTTGAAGTTGGTTGGGGAAAGTGGTAGAGCATAACGAAGTCCCCAGCGTTAATCCAAGTTCATAATCGAAAGGAAGGCGACAAGGATCAGAAAAGATAGATTCAGATTTCAAAGAAGAATGGTTCGAAGACCACAAAGAAGGAACCAATGGTCGAAGGTCGGCCATCAAGATAGGCCGAGACAACAATTGTCGGAGGAGAAGAAGCACGCGAGGAAATATCAGAGCCGGCAGGATGGCAAGGAGCATGACAAGATCAAGTCAAAAAGGATAGATAAGAGTTTGTAATACTGTAACTTAGTCTAGCTCCTTGTTTTTGTTGTTTAGTACGGTGTAACAAGGAGGTCAGCTAAGCAGTGGCAACAACAGTAATAGCAGTAATCGCAGTAACAGCGAGATCGCAGCAGTCATGGTAGTCCCAGCTACCAAAGCTTCCCGAACTACATTGACCTGATTCCTTTTAGCCCGGGATATGTAGGAGACCTTCTGAAGCAAAGGTTCGGTCAAACTTTTCAAAAAAATGCTTCGCACGGAGTGCTCAAACGGGCAAAAATCGCTCGCATCCGCTCACTTATCTTTGCACAAAAACTCTTCGTGTTTACGCGCAAAGAGGGGCAGCTGTGAGCACGTGATTTTTGCCCTGTATGAGAATTACTCCCAAAAAATGCAAAAAATAAAATAGCTTCGTGTTGTGTGTGATTTAGTGGATTTCCTTTTGTTTGTCGTTATTTTGCTTATTGTTCATATTTCTCGGTGCATGTATTTGTTTAAAATTAATAAAAAAATACAGAAATATGTGTCGCGCGCGCATTTAGGAATTAACTAAACCACGTTCAGTTTCTTAAAGAGAAAAATTTTTAAAATCGTGTTTATTGCCTTTGTGTCATTTAACATATAATTGTGTGATTTGGTATTTAGTTATGTAGGTTAATTGTAGTAAAAATTTTTTTTTCTTTTTTAATCGTGTTATAGGTTAATATGTACATATATATATATATATATATATATATATATATATATATATATATATATATACATATAATACAACATGGAGGCTAGTTGTGGGACATGGAAATCGGATTGGGCCAAAACCCAGTCCAATATAACAAAGCCCAATCCAAATGCCCATTACCCATCCCCATCCGTTATGTTAATCTGAGCCGTTGGTCGGTACAATCCAACGGCCCAGATTAAACGTTAACACCAAGGCTATATAATTACCCGAATCCCTACCCAAAATCCATCTCTGACCCGCCCCAGAATACTTTTAATCTGAGCCGTTGGATGCAATAATCCAACGGTCCAGATTAACCCATCACCTTTTAATATACCAAACACCCCCCCCAAACCCGTTTTTCTCCTTCATTTCATCCCCTTCATCTCTCAAAGCCTCCTCTCTGAGAGAGATAAGGAACCCTAGCCGCCACCACACCCCACCGCCTTTAAGCCGGCGGCAACGACGCCAATGGCCGCCCAATCAACACCATAGTTCCCCCTGAACCTCCTCTACACGAACCCCTTATCCGTCGACCTCGAATCATACCAGGCCATCTCGAATCGTCACTCGAATGTTCGAGAAAAACCCTAAAATTACCCAACCCGTCCCAAGTTCACACCGGACAACCATAGAACCTCCCTCATCCCAAACTTAGCATACAGACCATTCAATTCAACCTGGGTATTATCGAATCGTTCGAATGATTGAAAGACTCGAACTCAAAGAACTGACGCGAGACTAGAGGTTTGAGGTTGTTAATCGACCTTAATCGTGTGTTCTCAGCCGAGAACATTCGATTAATGTTTATTTCAACTTCAAATGAGAGGAGTATAACTTTCAAGTTCGAAGCAGGCTCGGGCTGGGTTTTAGGTATTTACAACTGTTGTTTTCTTTATTCTTCTTTTCTTTGATTTCAATTTCTCTTCTGTTTTCGTTTGGTTCATATTTTAATAGTAATCCTCATCTCTTCTGTCATGCCTTAGTTCAAATGCAGAATTCATAAGTCTAGGAGTCTATTTGTTTGTTTAAATTCAGTTGGTATTCAATCAATTTAGTTTGTCATATATAGTTGTTCGCCGTTAGTCTTTGTGAATTTGAAATTGGAAGCCTGTTGTTTTCGAATCTGCACAGACTTGCGTCTCTGTTTGTGTATTGTTTTTGTTTTAGTTTTGATTCAGTTAAGTCATGATATGGTTTCAGTTGATCCTCGCTATTCATTACATTAACTGATTCCTTGCTTGTTCGTTTGTGTTCAAGCTAATAAAAACTTGCACCAAATTCTGAATGTTGATCCCTGTTAATGATACTCAATTTGATCTGAGCCCCTTAGCAATAATTACTGACTGACTTAGAATAAGGAATTGGTTATAGCTTCAGAATGATGGTTGATTTAGGGTAGGACAGTAATTCTAGGCAACTCAGGGGACAGTTTGGTAATTGAAAGTTTGCAGAAGGGTTCAAAGTTGAATGCATGTCCACTAAGTGTTTAGAGAATATTAAACTAATGCATTATTTAAAACTTAGTGGGGCTGGGAAACATAATGATATGGGAGAAAGATGGAATACTATAGGAGGCCCATGCTCAAGTGAATTAAAAAAGGGGATGGCAGGGAATGGGAGGGGAATAAAAAACAGAGGGGACAGACATTAGAGGGAGGTCTGAAAAGGGGAGATGGGAAGATATTAAAAAGAAGGGAGAGGGTTCTGAAAAGGGGGATATATAAGGGAGACACAGTAGGAGATTGGAGGAGAGACAGAAATATTCCTACACACACAGAGATATCTGGAGAAACAATTTTGAAACTAAAAATACAGAGAGAACAATAAGGATATAGACTGAAGTTACTGTTTCATTGGATTGTGGTGGTTACTGTTTTGTTTGTTGAGGTTGTTGTGGTCCTGTTGTTGTTATTCTTTTGCTACTGCTGTGGTTGTGCTTTGCTACTGCTGTGGTGGTGCTGTACTACTGCTTTTAGTCGTGTCTTGCTGCCGTACATCGTTGGGTTCTTGTTGCTATTGGCTATTGGTACACTGCTGTTTGTTGCCATTACTGCATAGCTGATCTTTTGGTTCTTTAATTGCCAGGTACACATCCTTATCAATGTAGACTCTTTTGAATGAAGAACAAAGCTGAATTTGCAAGGCTTGATATGTTCGACTTTAGGTTAATTTTGTAGCATCAATAATTGTAACGGTTAGTAGCCATTTGGACAAATGTATAAATGAACTGTTATCCTTTTGATCATTAGTAGTATAACTAAACTATTTGAAGAGTAATAGGATGAGACTGTTCGAGAGTTTTTCTTAACACATAGATATGAGTTTGAGTTTGTGTCCATATATGAATATTTGAATCCAATAGTGTAGTTTGGTGTAGCTAATTCCAGAATTCGTATTATCAGGCACGAAACTCAGAAACATAAAAAGGGGTAGTTAGTTCGAAATCAGAAATCGGTATGAATAACCACTATTTAAGCCTTAATTACAATATTGTTCGTCTGTTGGGGTCAATAGCCACGAATTTAAGATTTATTGGAGCAAAATTTCAGATGCAATTTGTTATTTAAAGTTGAACAAGTGAATTGGCTACCTTAGATTCTGGTTTATGTTCTTATCCTCTTAAACTAGATCGCTAATGCTATTAGGATGACCCAGCTAGTAAGAATGAGCTTCATATTAAACAACAATGTCGTATGGATGCCGTACCCATTGTTATCAAATTGGGATTAAAAAAACATTGCCTGGGTCGTAAAATTTATTCAGTATATATATAGGATTGGACATCAAGTTAATATTAGAGACAAAAAACGAAAGTAGACGATATAGTTCACACTAAGATAGGCCTCTAATGATAATGAGACGAGCCTCGCCAAACCAAAAATCACAATTGCGGGGCCCTCAATTAATCGTAATAAAAATGTAAGACTCGGAGGGACTGTTTAGCGAATTTCACTGTCTTTCCCAAAGTTAACAACGCGATAGACTCTTTAGGCACGATTTTAATGAAAACATACTTTCTTAATTACGGGTGCGCATTTATGCGACCCAAATCTTACTCTCGGCGAAACTGAAATACATTAAAGTCACAGGCGTACTGGTTGCGGTGTGACTCAAAAATGTGTTTTCGTGACGTCGCAATTCTTCTAAAATTGAAAAGCGGAACATAATAGCACATAGTTAAAATATATAAAGAAATCGGATAAAAACAAAAATAGCAGTTGAGCGACCGTGCTAAAACCACGGAATCCGGGAGTGCCTAACACCTTCTCCCGGGTTAACAGAATTCCTTATCCAGGTTTCTAGTTTCGCAGACTGTATTACAGAGTCATAAATTCCCTCGTTTCGGGATCAAACCGGTGACTCGGGACACCATTATTTTCCCAAGTGGCGACTCTGAATTAATTAAAGAAATCCCGTTTCGATTGTCCTTTAATTGGAAAAACTCCTTGTGCCCCCGCGGGTGCGTAAAAAGGAGGTGTGACAGCTACAAAGCGCATGTTGGATAGCAAAATCGACATGAAAGACTTAGGAGTTGCTGATGTGATCTTAGGAATCAGAATTCGCAAGACTTCACAAGGTTTAACATTATCACAGTCTCACTACATTGAAAAGGTACTTGACAAGTTCAAGTATTTGGATTTCAAAATTGCCAAGACTCCAATTGACGTGAGTTATGCATTCAAAAGAATGAAAGTGAAAGTGACTCACAACTGGACTATGCAAGAGTATTGGGAAGTTTGATGTATATCATAAATTGTACGCGACCAGATATAGCACGTGCTATTAGCAAACTGAGTCGGTTTACAAGTAATCCCAATCAAATACATTGGATGGCAATGAAACAAGTTTTGGGATATCTGAAACATACCCAAAATTATGTTTTGCATTATAACGAATATCCTTTCGTGATCGAGGGATATAGTGATGCAAATTGGATCACCGGATCATCTGAAGTTAAATCCATGAGTAAATATGTTTTCACAATTGGGGGTGGAGCAGTATCTTAGAAATCATCCAAACAAACGTGCATCGCCTGTTCTACAATGGAATCTAAATTTATAGCTTTAGATAAGGTCAGTGAGGAAGCTGAATGGCTCCAGAATTTCTTGGAAGATATGTATACATTGTGATAGTCAAGCGACAATACATAGGGCAGGGAGCGTTATGTATAAAAAAAAATCTCGTCATATCCGACGGAGACACAATACTGTTAGACAGCTACTCTCTAGTGGTGTTATCACAATTGACTTCGTAAAGTCAAGAGATAACGTGTCGGATCCACTTACAAAAGGCCTATCTAGAGAGGCGGTTGAAAGATCATCAAAGGGAATGGGGTTAAAGGCCTAAGATAAGTTATCATGGCAGTAACTCTACCTAGCAGACTGGAGATCCCAAGAGATGTTCAAAGAGATCAAACAAAGTTATGAATGACGGTCCAACATTGTCAATTAACTCAACTCATTCTCGTGATAAAGACAATGTTCAAAAATGAGGTAAAGCATTAAGGCATTTTTGATGAGTCAATAAAGCTTAAAGCTTTTTAATGATTTGCTAAGTCTGGCGGGATATGAGCGGATAGTATGTCTTTAGGATTACTCGTTTAGTAATCACCTATATGAGTGTGAAGTGTAAGTCGCTTTAAGGAAAATGAAAGTAAAGGCTCATTCTCTAAGAACTCATAAAACCAGGTGGTGTTCATGGCTGAAACGAACACAACCGTGAGAACCATAGATGGTTAAGGATTGAATGTGTGACTTACATAGTATAGGTATAAAGCAAAGTTCGACGGTTCAAAGATATCAAATCTACCGATTGACCGACTATATCCGATATAAGTTCACTACGGAAAGTTCAAATGGAAACCTACTTATCCAGATGCAATCAAGAATCAATTCTTGTTTGTAAAACACACACATGCCCGTGCATTCCTTTAAACTTATAGTCATTCCCTATTCATGTGGGGGATTGTTGGGTTTGTTATTTAATAAATAATAACAAAAGAGGTACGAATGGAAAATAGTGGGAAAAGAAATAGAAGGATGACCCGCGACCCCAACCGGTCTAGCCCGTTTTTCTTTCCGGATTAATTTAAATTCGTTTTAAATTTCTTGCAAAAATTTGCAACAGCCACGGCTATTCTGAAACAGTGTCACACCTGTTCCAATAGCCATGACTATTCTGAAAGGTTGCAAACCTCTTAGAGGGCCACACCTGTTCCAACAGCCATGACTGTTCTAAAAGGTTGCAAACCTCTTCATAAACATCACCAAGTTGGCTATAAATAGACCTTCAAATCCTAGAATATTTACTTACGAAATTTTCTGATTATCTTCTTCTTCTACACTAAAATTTTATTGTGTTTTGCTGCCATCGAGTGGTTCTTTAATCATCAGCGTTTTTGGTACCAACACTCCGATAAGTTAAATAGTTCTATCCTGGAAGGATATATTCCATAACCTCGAGTACTTGAGGGGAATAATTTCTTTAAGGACACACTATGTATTCAGTGGGCTCGATTTGCTCTTTCAACGTTTCAAAAATTATTTTGAAGTTCGAATATTATTTTTCAGAATTGTTTTTACTAACTTTGTGTCTTATTTTTCAGAAAGATTACTGTTTTATTTACTTACAGCAATACAGATAAATAACCATGGCATATAGCGAGATAGTGAATATAATGAATTACATATAATATAGCGGGATATTTTGAAATATAATGGGAAAAAAGACATTGAATACAATGAAATACATTGAATACAACAAGATACATTGAATTACAATGAAAACGGCTAAAACCCTAATGGATCTATTCAAGCAACCTGCAGCAAAGCGGCTACAACGGGTCTCCTCGCCATTTCTAGAGTTAGATCGATCACAACTTCTAAAAAACTCGGCCGAGAAGGTGAAAATCCGAAACGCAAAAAGGGAAGAAAATTGAGAAGTAGATGGAGAAATACTATCAGTTGTTGAATTATTAGGAGAAAACCAATTAAGAATTCTCATTGGGGTAAAAAATTCCTTCTTTAATTGAGCTTCTCAAACTCTATTAATCACTCTCGCTCTGTCTCTCTCTAAGCTCGGAGAAATCATTCACATAGAATAGAGTATTGTAAAGGTAAGTAATGAATACTGATGAATCGTCTTCATCCTTCACTAGATCACAACCAATGCACTACTAAAAAATTAGTAGTATGTAAACATTGGTTGGCTGGCAATTGTAATAGGTTTCCCTGTTAATTTTTACATTGTAGAGAATTAGTGGCACCATCACTCCCAAAGCAGCAACAACAACAACATGCAAAACGGTTTTTCGACCATCATAATCCGAAGAAGAATTACAACAATAATATTTGGGTAGTTGAGGGAGAGATACTAGTGTTGAGAAAGAGAGTGAAGAAAAATCTGAGAAAAATAATACAAAGAATATTTTATAGCTTAAGAGTAGGAGATAACCATAAATAGATATCAAAAAGTATCTATAAAATATAATCTTTAAAAAAAATTATTTAAAATAAATAAGGGATCAATCTTTGCCATAGGAGGTAAAAAACACTATATTCATTAACATTTCAAATCAATCCATGCAGGTATTACTATTCTCGATTGCATACAAAGATATTTGAGCCAGGGGCAAACCTAGGTGGAAGGTAAAGGGGTCATTAGCACCCGTTAAGCTCGGGAAAAAACATGTATGTATATATATATATATATATAAGTATATAAATGAAGAAACGGTTATATAAATTATTAAGCACCTTCATTCTCTAAACCCCTTTGGGGCACTGGTCTCAACACTGACTTAGAGTTACTCATATGCCTTAATACAAGGGTTCGATTCCTCCTGCAACAACTTCGATTTTACTTTAAGGACCTATAATTCCAATTTTATTTTATTTTTGGCTTTTTTCCTTTAGTTTCAGGTCCTTTTTTTATTTTTATTTTTAGTTTCCGCCCCAAACCCCCTTCTTATGATAAAACTTTTCCCTCAAAAAGTCCCAAAATCCCAAACTCTACTCTAGTCTATATTAAAAATTAAAGTTTAGCACTTATCATAATCATCAAAGTCTTAAGAGAATGAATCATGATTATGACAAAAATAATAGTACCCCATCACACCAATTTCTGGGTCCCCTCTTATTTGAGCCAATGTTAAGTGAAACTGCAGACGCGTATCCATAGATTTAATTGCCAAACCCAGACAGAAGACATCAAATATACGAGGAATTTATCTAAACTTGATTTCTCGGATTCCAACAAGAAAAAATTTCTATTAGCAATGAAGATATCCGGAACATATATTCCGAGAAGAAAAGAAAAATGACAAAGACAAACTAGCAAAAGAAAAAGAGAAGTACAAGGGAAGAATCTCACGGCCTCGACCCTACCACCATAAAGGAACTAAAGTTTGACTGAGAGCACCAACACCTGGGGTTAGAGTTCCAATCTATTACAAGCGAGCTCCCTTCCCACCGACTTTCTTCTAGCACAGGTTGAAATTACAAGAACACTGTCTAAAGAAGGTACCGAGTAACTTAAACCAAAGATCATAGAGGAAGCAAGTAACTGTAAAGCTATAGATATAAAACTACCAGACAATAGAAATAAGAAAACATATTCAACACAAAAATAAATAAGTTTGAATTAAGTATCTTAAGTAACATAACAAACAAAACTTCCGAGCCACCCTGGAAAACCAAGGCACCTCAAAAGAAAATGCAGAGACTCAACAAAGTTTTTCTCGCCACCGCCTGTCAAGCACCCAACTCTGGGAGCGGATACCAGCCATACAAGGCAGAAAACTAGAACCTAGGAACCACATTAAATACCGAACAAAAACATCACAACCAGAGAAAACAATGTCTCCATAACACACTTTATTGTAATAGATATCGCGAGTACCGCCAGAATTGAACTGCAACATTCATTTCTTCTTCTGAGCAGCCTTGGTGACCTTGGCACCAGTTGGATCCTTCTTGTCAACGTTCTTGATAACACCAACAGCAACAGTTTGACGCATGTCCCTCACAGCAAAACGTCCCAATGGTGGGTACTCAGAGAAGGTCTCAACAACCATGGGCTTGGTGGGAAGCATCTTAACCATACCAGCATCACCATTCTTCAAGAACTTGGGCTCCTTCTCAATCTCCTTACCAGAACGCCTGTCGATCTTGGTCAAAATTTCTGCAAACTTCACAGCAATGTGGGAGGTGTGGCAGTCCAGCACTGGAGCATATCCATTTCCAATCTGTCCTGGATGGTTCATGATGATGACTTGGGAGGTAAAGCTGGCAGCACCCTTAGCTGGGTCATCCTTGGAGTTGGAAGCAACAAACCCACGCTTGAGATCCTTAACAGCAACATTCTTGACGTTGAATCCAACATTGTCACCAGGAAGTGCCTCCTGAAGAGCTTCGTGGTGCATCTCAACAGATTTAACTTCAGTTGTCAGACCAGTGGGACCAAAAGTCACAACCATACCAGGCTTGAGGACACCAGTTTCCACACGACCAACAGGGACAGTACCAATACCACCAATCTTGTAGACATCCTGAAGTGGGAGTCTGAGGGGCTTGTCTGAGGGCCTCTTGGGCTCATTAATCTGGTCAAGAGCCTCAAGAAGAGTTGGACCCTTGTACCAGTCAAGGTTGGTTGATCTTTCGATCATGTTATCACCCTCAAAACCAGAGATGGGGACAAATGGGATTTTGTCAGGGTTGTATCCTACCTTCTTGAGGTAGGAAGAAACCTCCTTAACAATTTCATCGTACCTAGCCTTGGAGTACTTGGGGGTGGTAGCATCCATCTGCACAAGGAATAAAGCAGGTTAGCAAACACAGATCAATCTTCAATTACAAAGCCACTAAAAATACGAGCAAACCTTGTTACAGCAGCAAATCATTTGCTTGACACCAAGGGTGAAAGCAAGCAATGCATGTTCGCGGGTCTGTCCATCCTTAGAGATACCAGCTTCAAAACCACCAGTGGTGGAGTCAATAATCAGGACAGCACAGTCAGCTTGGGAGGTACCAGTAATCATATTCTTGATGAAGTCCCTGTGTCCAGGAGCATCAATCACAGTGCAGTAGTACTTGGTGGTCTCAAACTTCCACAAGGCAATATCAATGGTGATACCACGCTCACGCTCAGCTTTGAGCTTGTCAAGCACCCAGGCATACTTGAATGACCTCTTGTTCATCTCAGCAGCTTCTTTCTCAAACCTCTCAATGACACGCTTGTCAATACCACCAAGCTTGTAGATCAAGTGACCAGTGGTAGTCGACTTACCAGAGTCGACGTGGCCAATGACCACTATGTTAATGTGAAATTTCTCTTTACCCATGTTGATTGAAAAAAGGACTGCAATAATAAACAGTCTCCAAGTCAATACACACATAAAAACAGATATAACATGTCCAAATCAGCTAAAAAATAATGTGGTATGTATCCACAATAATCTAACAATTCACACAGAAAAAAGGCGAGCATACACTTCAGGAACAAGAACCAATAATATAGGATGTTGGGTTAAAAATTAATTAGCAAAAGAATTCTCTTTTTTAATAAGAACTAGAGAATATAGTATAAAACACATTGGAAGAATGATCTAGTTAGTTGTTTGGCTATGAATCTAACACAATTTACAATATTTTCAATTATAATAACTACTATGACATCAGTTTTATGTGTTAAAGTAAAAATATTAATTTATGGTTTTAAGTACTAATTTAAAAGTAAACACGTGCATTTATTAACCACAGATTACTGAAAAAGGAATGTAAGCGAAGACACACGGCATATGTCATTGGATGTGTAAACACCAGGTGCGAGTAACTTTCAATCCATGAATCATAAACAGATCATATATGCACAGCAAAGCATGACAAATCTAGACAGAAATTACTAATAATTATCAAAATCAAGCCGGTTTCAAAGTCAATGAAGCCATTTCAATTATCAAGTTGATTTATGGAGAAATAATGAACCACAATAGCATACTAAAAATCAAAACTTACTAGCTAATCAATGAATTAGAGAATCTGATAATGCTCAACACATCAAATTCATAGAACGCAAACCTAGATGTAATCAGTATACCGCACAAATCATACAACATGCATGATTTTTTAATAAAAATAACAATCATATAAAACATACACATGGAAATATCATCAAACAGATATGAATCAATAAGATGGAAATATCATCAAACAGATATGAATCAATAAGATAAATCAAAGCTAACAACAAGTCTATGGAAACCGAAGAGAAACGAAAGAGGATTAGATCTAACCTTACAAGCAAATATAGATCTGTTGCCGCACAGCAGAAGGAGAAGCGAAAATGAATGAGAAAATTAGGGTTTCAGGGGGGTTATTTGGGTCTATTTATAGGCGAAGGATGAGTGGAGCTAGGGCTTCTCTTAGTGCCGCACTTTAGTCGTTTTACCTAATTACCCCTCAGATCTTTTTTCTTTGTTATGCCTAATGATCAACGGCGGCGTCCTAGTTTTTTGTTTCCACATTTTCTTTTTCTCTTTTCCACATTTTCTTTACACATCATGTTCCAGCTAGTTTCCGTCACCTCAAAATAATTTACCACTATTACTTCATGTATTATATATACAAGTATTATTCCATCTATTCCAATATTATATGATCCATGGTTTTTTTAAGTTTCTTTAGTAAAGATTGACTTCTTTCTAATTATTCTAGAATAGGCTTTGTTGGCTCATAGTGTATCTCTGTTAGGATATATTTTATGTATATATATATAAAATAATTATAAATATATAATATAATATTGAATTGTGTTTTCGTAATGTTTGAAATGTAACGGCAACACAATGAAAAAGCTGTTTTATTTGTATTTTATTCGGCGACGGTCCCATTAGTCATCCATCAATGAGAGTTTGACGCTTACAGCATCAGGTCTCGAACCCAATTTATCAAATTTACTTGGCCTCCATGCCAAAATATTGCGTCCTCGCATTACATTCAACGTACACATTTTGCTTTTCATGCCATTATGATGTCGACATCTACAGACAATTTCGTACTACTAATATATTATTGCAAACACAATTATAATTGGAAGAAAACTACTATTACTGATTTTTATTTTTATTTTTCATGTACTATTGATTATTCTAAAAGGTAAAGTTAGATGAGGAATGGAGTCAAAATAAGCCAATATACAACTAATATAAAAATTAATTTCTACGCCCTCCATGTCAAGCTATTTATCATAATTTATAAAAATAGATATTTTCAATTATTTATCATTTTAGAAGTTTAAGATAAAATTAATTATTTTTTTATTTTATCCTTCATAGTAATTATTCTTGAAGATGGAGATTGCACATAAATAAAGTAAATGTTCAATATAATGAAAAGATGTTATACTTAAGAAATAAATATGGGTTAAATATTCAAAAATTTCTTCTAATTAATATTTTCTTTAGATGTGTGTAAAAGAGAAATACGACAAATAATTTAAGATAGAGGAAATATTTATTAGTAATCAAGAGCCCTTAAACAGGTAGAAAAATGATAAACTTATTAGTTATGTGAATATTTATTTAAGCAAAAAAGAACGTAACTCCAACCAAGCAAATAATTGATCAATATAAACAAATAATTAAATATTAATTTTTATGTATACATTATTTTTGTTTACAACTTAAAAATGCACTTGAATCTATCTAAAAAATATGTTCTGTAAATGAAAATAGAGGAAGTATTGTTTATCTAACTTTTTAAAAGTTTAGCATTCATCGACATAAAAACACGCACAAAACGCATACCCTAAATTAGAGCTAGTATGTTTTAATAATACGGTCCTACGTTGGATTGATTGCCACATATTCTCATATGACTTAAGAGTCATACATATTGTTTAAGGGGTTGTTGCCACGTAGGGATAGGGGTGTTTTAATCTTTGTCTACTTATTAGGTAATTAGATAATATTTTATTATTCGGTAATTAATTAAGTACCCATATAATTAAGAACTATCCCAAATTATTTAAAATACTATTCACTTTTAACACACTTTATATACTCTACTATCATGGTCATGTGGCACTATATAAATAAAAATATACACTATTGTTTCATTAAAATATTCATGTAAATATACATATATTTTCTCAACTTCTAATTTTTCTAATATTATATAAAGAGTACAAATTTTCATACGCTTAATTCTTAAAATGGTAAAAAAGATAACCCCCTTTTTCTTGTAAAAATATAATTTTTATCCTTATAATAAAGAAACTCTCATATTAGATGTATAATTTATCATATCCGAAAAAAGTTATAATGGTAACTATCCAAAATTATACTTATAAAACTTTTACTAATATGTTTCGTTTAAAAGAAAATACAACACTAACATAATATCTAACGATATTAAGATTGTAAACTTACAGGGTCTCACAATAATAATGTTTTAAGTCTTCTATAACCTCCTAATAGATATAACTCCTTTGAACTCATGTGGATTTACTATTGCACATCCTAATGCTAAGGTACGGGATGTAATAGAAAACATATCCACCACAACCAAGATAGTTGTGAGATCCCCGACCTTGGATAATCCGGTAATAAAATCCAAGGAAAAAAGCTCTCCCAATGTCTCTTTGGGACAACTAGTGGTTCTAAGATTCCCGCTTGTGTCAAGCGTCCGAGTTGTCCTTCTGACATACTAGATAAGTCTTCACATACAGAACGACGTCATCGACCATTTGAGGCCAATAATATACATTGTGAAGTAATGCCATGGTGTGTTGTTCACCAGGATGGCCAGCCCACAAAGTATCGTGACATTCACCCAGAAGAGTTCTTCGCAGATCTCCTCCTTTAGGAATACAAATTCGGTTTCCTTTCACTTTGAGGAAATCATCTTCCATGTAGAACTAGCGAGTCTTGCCCTGTCCTACCAAATCAACTAAGTATTGTGCAGCAGGATCCTTGATGAGTAGATCATGTATCTGGTCCTGATGTTGGTAGCTACTTCACTCCCCCTAGGGTGGTGAGTAGGAACACCGATGCTAGATCAGATCTCCAACTAAGCGCATCAATAACATGATTGGTCTTTCCACTTCGGTACTCCGGGTTGAAGTGAAATTCAGCTAGGAGTTTCTGCCACGTGGCATGTTGACCATTCAACTTCGGCTGGGTCATGAAAGGGCTAATAATTATGTTGTCTGTGTTGAACACGAACAGGGACCCCAGCAGATAGTGCCTTCAAAGGTGCAAGAAGTGGACGACAACCAATAAATCTTTCTTATGGGCGGCATAGCCCGCTCTGCATCCTTCAACTTCCGGCTCTCGTACACTACATAATGCCTTTCTTGTAGCAAGACTTCGCCGAGGGCATAGTCGAATGCATCCATTTATAGCTCAAATGGCTTGGCCAAATCAGGGAGGGCTAAGACGGGGCTACTAGGCATAACCGCTTTTAATAATTTGAAGGTCTCCGCTTGCTTGGGTTCCCAATCCCAGGGCGTGACATTCTTGAGTAGTTTTGTCAATGACACTGCGATAAGGGAGTAATGTTTCACAAATCGTTGGTAGAAGTTGCATAGTCCTAGGATGCCCTAAATGCGTGGATATCCTTAGGCAGCGGTCAATCGGTGATTGCCTGAATCTTTTGTTGGTCCATCTTGATCCGCCCTTCCTCGATGACATGTCCAAGGAAGTCAATTTACTTTTGAGAAAAGGAGCACTTGGATAGCTTCACATATAGTTCATGCTCCCACAAACGAGTAGGACCTTCCGCAAGTGCACCAGGTGTTCTTCCAATGTTTGGCTATATACCACAATATCATCCAAGTAGACCACCACGAATTCATCAATGTACTTTCGGAAGACTTGGTTCATCAGGGTGCAAAATGTAGCTGGACGTTAGTCAAGCTGAATGGCATAACTAGGAAGTCGTACGACCCATATCTTGTCATACATGTCATCTTGTGTTCATCACCTTCTACAATCTGAACTTGCCAATAACCTATCTTCATGTCTATCTTAGTGAACACCGTCGCACCACTTAGTCTATCGAACAAGTCTGCCATTACCGGAATATAGTACTTGTTCTTCATGGTGATTTTGTTTAAAGCCTGATAATTAGCACAGCGTCGCAGGATGCCATCATGTTTCATTTGGAAAAGAATAGGGGACCCGTATGGGGACTTGGATGGTACAATGATCCATTTGTCTAGCATTTCCGTCAATTGTCTCCAAAGCTCGGTGAGTTCGGGTTGTGATATTTTGTAAAGCGCCCGAGTGAGTGGCTTTGCACCCGACACCAACTCAATTTCATGGTCTATAGTGCGCCTAGGCGGGAGTCGCTTTGGCATATCTTGTGGCATGACATCTTCAAACTCTAGTAGTAGCTCCTTCACGGGTGAAAGAATGGGACCCGAGGAGTATTCTATATCTTTAATGCGGAGGGCTTCCAGAAATGTAGGTTCGTGTCTTTTGACCCCTTCTTTAACTGCAGGGCCGGGAAGTTCTCAACGACCATCTTTATGTGTATGCATGAGAAAATGGCCCTATTAGTTCCCATCATCAATAGCATGTCTACATATAGTAAGGGTGTTGTGTTGGTTTACCTTAGGAATTCCAACCCAACTATCAACTCAAAGTCATCTATGATTACCACTCGTGTCACGCCCCAAATCGAGGGACATGATCGGCGCTTGATCGGGTAGCCCCAGTCAAGCGGACCTGGGTGCCTTTCATTCCCACGTGTTACACCTGTGTTGGTTGTTTCTCATTAACCAAATACCTTACCAATTATAACGGATTTCACAATATACAAACATAACCATGCGAGTGATTCATTAACAAGTTTACAGTTTTTACAACGCCCAACATAATATATACATGAGCCTGGAATCCCATAGTTTACATGTCTACGGAACCTCTAGGATACAAAGGACGATACAATACTTGCCGGTAACAAGGCTCAGCTATACCTTACACAAAATCAAAATAAAGTCTAAACAAGAGTGGCATAAGCCACGCAGGGCCCCGAAAGGAAAGGGGCTCACCAAAACGGGCAGTGGAAGATGAAGGATGCTACTGCCGCTGAAGTACCTGCTACTGATTCACCTACAATCATAACACGAATGTAGCGCCCCCGGCAAAAGGGATGTCAGTACACTGGAATTGTACTGGTATGTATAGACAAACTTTGTCCCAAGTAAACTCAAGCCATTAAACAAGTAGTCACGATGATAAGACAACCAATAAATTACACCAAGAATCAATTAAGCTAGCCAACCATGTTTTCCACATTTTCCTCATCTCAGATAATTCTCAACACAAAGCACAACAAGTAGAACAACAACCAATCAATCACACAAAACACAAGTAGTCAAACAAAGGGGCAATCAGTGCCCCACAGGTTGCAAACTCTCCTGCCGTCTCCTTTCACAATTTCACATCAATCATTTTATATCATATTTCAATGGCGATTTCGATCGCTTTCCATCCTTATTACCTCGTCCACCCTTATCACCCCAACCCACACCTTATTACTTCATGTTGCGACGCGCAACCCGATCCCACCGTACAGTTTCAAACACAACAATCACAAATAGCAAATAAGGCACTACACACAATTACAACAAATTCAAATAAGCAACTCACAATTCGATTCACATTCTCAAATACTTTTCAAACTGATATCACAACCAAGTTACCATATTCAAGAGTACACACACAATTATGTTCAACAATTTACCACAATTCAAGTGTTCCATCTCTTTCCACAAGAAACCATATATGCCACCACAACAATTGTTCTCCGTTCTTTACCAATTCCAATTCCCTTGTCATCTTTCAATTCATATTTCATACCATACCACATGTAGTTCAATCATCAATTGAATACCCAACAGTGACATCAAAGAATCACATACAATTTCTCAAATTAACATATGCCAAACAATTTCACACATATGAGCGATTTTACAAGAATCAAAATTAGTCATACATACTTCGATTAAGCTTTCCTTAAGTTACTACAATACTCCAAAAACTCTAGCAATTCCAATCTACTATGAGACATAATAAAATTAAACACATATTAGAAAGATATTCATGAAACTAGCTCATTTGAACATTTTATCAAACACTAGTTGAGCATCTAGATTTCGAATCCCCTTTTTAAGACTTCGATCATTCCCTAACCCAATCTTTACTTATTTAAGTTAAACAATCTTCCCATAAACCTAATTTGTACATGCATGTATACACAATACTAATAAACCCAAGAATCATACCTCAATAACTCATCTTATACACCAAACTCGAAATAAACCCTAGGGTATAGAATCTTACCTCTTAGATGAAGAACTTGCTATTGGGTTCTTGATTCTTGAAGATTGATGCAAGATTTGGATGATTTAAATATTGGGTTCCTCATTCTCTCTCTAAAATGCTCTCACCACTCTCTAAAATCAGTAAGAAATGACCCCAAAATGAATCCCAAAGCTTATATATTGATATGGGGTCGGGTTATAAAAATAGAAGAATTAAACCTGCGATGTCAATTATGCTATAGCAGAATGGACCGCAGAATGAACATGCTGGCCGCACAATGCACCGCTAAATCGGTACCCAAAACTGGGCTTCTCTGGTTCAATTTGTGATAGAAATGCGACCGCAATGTTAAAAATGCGACAGGAATGCGGTCGCACATTTGGCACAAGATAACATTTTCCAGCCTTTGGTAATTTGATCATAACTTTGTGTAGGAATGTCCAAATGATGAACGGTTTGAAGCGTTGGAAACTAGACTCAAAGGGCTTTCATTTGATATGCTATTCACCATATAAAACCTTATACATAATTATATATGATCCTTTGAAGTGGAACCTTGTGTGAATCTATTAGGAATACTGGCCTATTACAAAAACTTTCCCATTTGGCGTACACCTAGGCTTCCATTTGGTCCTCACATAACTTACCATAAGACTTATACTCATATTTACCAAGTCTAATTGATGACTACAATATTAATAGTATATAAAAATATTATAATAAGCTTGTGTGACACTACGAAATCCTAAATTACTTGGCGAAATTGTTTTCCGAGGCCTTACAACTCGCAGGTTGAATTTTCCTTCGTATGGGCCAAGCTTCATTGGTACCTCTTTGGCTATTCCACCCACTGGCTCAGGAGGTGAGTTTATAGCCTTGACACGACCTCTACCCTTTCTTACAACTAGACCAAGGCGCTCCGCCTGAGTCGAGGGTAAGTAGTTGTAGGTAGCGCCCGTATCTATCATCTCCCGAATGGGCTTCCCATTCACCTTCATCTCGACGAACATCAAGGTCCTCTCATGTTTAAGAGGAGTCCCTGCATCAGCCTTTTTCTTCCCTTTCTTGGTGATTGAACATGGGTCATTCTTCTTACGGATACCAGCATTGGTCTCTACTAATGCCTCAAAAATAGAGCCAACAATTGCATTGAAGGCACCTACTAGTTTGATATGGCTCACATCATCTGAGTCGTTATTAGTCTCATCATCAAAAGCTTGATGGCATTCATCTGTGCATGTGGGCATTTATTGTTCAATGTGGTCCACCATAATGATGGCATCATGAAGGAGGCTTTCTCCCCCGTTTATTGTTGTTTGACACAACACTATTGATGCCTGAGGAGGGAGCCTTAGATTTGGTTGCACTCCAATCTCCCCCGCTTCTGCTAGGGCCACTATTGCTAGGCTGGCCACCTTTGTATCCCGCTCGGGTAGGTATTTGGGGCCTATATTTCCGAGCTTCCACTTGATAGTCCCCAAGGCATTCAGCTGCTTGGATTGCCTTGGGTTGGGTATCTACCCTTTGTCTTTGCAACTCCATACGGGCATAACGTTTCAACCCTTCCAAGAAGGTGAAGAGATTGTCTTTATCCCCCATGTCACGTATATTTAGAATGAGCATGGAGAATTCACGCACGTAGTCCCACATTGATTTGGTCTGGCGGAGCTACCATAGCTTTCTCCTTGTATTGCATTCAACATTTTCGGGGAAGAAGTGTAGGCGTATGGCTGTCTTCAGTTCTGCATATGTCTCGAGAGCATCTTCACCGGCCCTGATAGCTTCGCACTTCACCCGCCACTGGAGTTTAGCATCACCCTGGAGATAAATGGCAACAGTTGCTACCTTCTTAGCTTTTTCTAGGCCCCCAATAGCATCGAAGTACAGTTCGATGTCAAAGATGAAGTTTTCCACTTCATTGGTATTCCTAGCTCTATTGTATGGATCAGGCTTAGGAATTTTCAGTTTTTGTGTCACAGAAACAAGGTTCACACCACCCCCGATTTGGTTTCCACCTCCTCGAAGCAGGCCATGTAAAGTAGCATTGACAACACTGAGCATGCCTGTCAAGTTATCTATAGTTTAATGCATGGCAGTCACCTTGTCTGCCTATTATGCCTTGTAGGCCAAATCCTCGGCACGCTCATGTTGGAGGCCCTTGAGTCGTGAGTCGCGACTGATGTTTCCTGTGGCTGCTATTTGCATGTCTCCCTCAGAGTCGCAACTGATATTTCTTATGTCAACTTTGACCTGGAGCACTCTGCAGTCCAGGTCGTCCAACCTTTACACTAGGCTGGTTCTTAGTTCAGGCACCATATCCACAATAGGCCGTAATACATAAATCGTCTCTTCAAGGGCCGCAATGCGTTCCCCACGATTCACTTTGGTAAGAAATGGTAATAACGACAATGCATTCCCTCGTCCGATGTCGATCCTAGGCTCTGATACCAACTGTTACGTGACACCTTTTCGAGATTCCTTAGAAGGGCAACGTAAGGCTAAGCAACTGATGTTAGTGTAGTTAATATTCGCCAACCGAGGTCCCCTCCATATGCTAGACGAGATTGTCAATGTCGTATGGAAAAATCAATATCAAGAGAAATTGAGAGAACAAAAATAAGAATTAAAAATAAAAGAAAGCTTAATTGCATTAATGAAAGCTATTACAGAAAAGCAACGCGGTGTCGAGGGGGAGAGACACCAGTACAGTGAATTGTTTGCTTGCTACAAAGTTTGATTGCTTGATCCCTCCTAATAATGCTTAAAAAAATAACCAAAGTTACACGACTAGACTTGACTAAGGTAGAGAAACACAATGGAAGTACATGAAATAAAACTACTCTATATTTACAATGAAAAGGACTTAGTTTTCTACAATTTAGAAATAGGTTCAATGTCAGCAACACTGTCTTTGGCATCATTGTCTGCGCTATCGGTAGGGCGACAGAGGCACATGCACACTTGTCACTTGGCGCAACCAAGACTACGGGGCTGTCTGTGGTGCTAGGCATCGAAAAACTTGCTATGTCGCCACGGGGTGCACCCAAGGGGTAATGGGGCATGATTGGAAAGCTATCCGTAGCAGACTTCATGATTCTCCTCCTATGTTTATTAACCACTAGGCCATACCATTAGCAAGTGTAAGATCGTAAGGTAAGAAAATATATAACCAAACCAAATTCTACAAAATATCCAAAGAGTAGGTCAATAGGTCATTGAAGAGTTCATATTGTCATCTATGGAGAGGTTGAAATGGCAATTTTCTTTCTGAAATGGAGGAGCTGGAATCTTAAGTGGAAAGCAGCACGTACCCCATTTTAATTTATTTAATTGTGGAATAAATGAACAACCAAGCTGGCTGATCCTTTTCTTTTCTTTTATAATCTTTTTGTTAAAAAAAAGGACAATTATATTAGAGGAAAAGACAAGCAAGAAATTGTAAATTAAAGAACGGTAAACTTGGTCGTGTCTTCCAATAGCCAACAAATATACAGAATAAATAAACAAACATTAGTCTTTATCAAATTAGTGCCCAAGATTCGGTAAAGACACATCATGTTTGGCAGGCATGAGCTTGTAGGTCATTGTCAGCAACATATTTGAATTAATGTGTGCTTAATTAAAACAAAACCCTGAGATCTCGCAGTATTATTCCTAGAATGTTTCCTTGTTTCTCTGCTCAAACGTAAAAGTTAAGCAAACCCAAGCAAAATATTCCGATCTTTAGTGTTACTTCCTACAGTTCCTAGTAACATGCGTGTATCTTAAGCAACAATATGGAGCTATAATGTCTACTCATGTGAGACAAGAATGCTCGGTTGCTTTCACATTGATCCTTAAACCGCAAACTGAACTATGTATTCTGTATAGGGTCAAATTCTGCCCATTACATCTTCCAGTTGGTAGGAACGACCAATGAATATACGCTAATTGCAGTAAGGACACGACCTAAGAATGTCGGAGTGAAGTGTATCATCGGTTTCGTCGTCTCCTCAAAAGAACACGACCAATTTCTATATTATTTTATTATTTCAAGGAGGGTCTCCTATTATATAAATGAGGATCTCAATGTTGTAGAGAGGATCTTTGGTGGAACGAGCTTCTTCTCTTTCTATCTCTAAAAAATCATTCCTTCTCTCTCATATCCAATCTATTGGAAGCAATAACAAACATAATACATATCTCTAGGTCTCATTATCTTCGATTACAATATGCATTTGATTCACTTTGATTATTTTCACTTATAAAGTAATTAGTATCTTTCGAGTCAAATAATTCAGCGCCGTTTGTGGAGATTTCGGCAATCAAATCCATAGTTTACACCTAGAATATCGAAAAGAACAACGAACCACCGTTCTACACCCTACAGAAACCGAAAATGGCAGAAAATGACGCAAGAATGAAAGCAATAGCAGGCGTCACAACCAATCTCATAGGCTCTCTCAACGAGGCCAGTAGAGAGAACATCTTCAGTACAACACCTGGTAGTGCACCGGATGAAGAGATCTCACCCTCTTTATCTGAAGACCTGACCATCTTGCATGAAAAATGAGCCTCTACATCTGCAGTCAAAGAAACACCACCCCTGGTGGTCAAGAGACTACTAGAGGAGTGGTTGATGAACACTCTAGGTAGCTTGCTTGAAATGTCACCCCAAAGCAACATTAGAAATCCATTAGCGGCAGACATCGCCGCTACCACCGGTGAACTCGACATTGTACAAACAAATAACACCAACATTGATATACATGCCAACAATGGTGCACTCGCAGCCATCCTTAAGAAGCTAGAAGAAATGGAGAACGAGAATAAGGCACTTCGAGATCAAATAAAAGAGCATCAGGAAAGAGTAGACAAAATTCCTGGTGCTCCTAAGTTACTGCCAAAAAGCAACGTAGGAAGATTCGTCGAACAACCGTACAACGAGGAGGCTGACCCTCACTTTATCCCGAAAACTTTCAAGATGCCACCTTACTTGAGGATATATGACGGGACTACGGATCCCAAGGACCACCTGATCCACTATGTGACCGCTATGTAGGGCAACGATTTGTCAAAAGAACAAGTATCATCCGTATTGCTGAAAAAGTTCGGAGAAACATTGATAGGGGGCCCTAACATGGTATTCTCAGCTACCAGCTAGGACAATATCAACATTCGAAGAAATGGCAGATAAGTTTGCCACCGCCCATGCAGAAGCAAAGAAAGCAGAGGCTAAGGTCAACGATATCTTCCCTGTCAGGCAAATCGTATGAGAGGGACTCAGGGACTTTGTGGACAGGTTCAACAGGGTAAGGATGAGCCTACCAAATGTATCGGAAGGCATGGCAATCACAGCTTTCCAAAACGGGCCGAACAGAGATGGTTAGAGGGCGACCAAAAAGCTACTAAGCCGACTTATGAAATATCCCCCCACCATATGGGAAGAGATCCACAACGCCTACTGTGCCAAAGTACGAGCGAATGAGGGCGACCTCAATAGAACGACCCCAACGGTTAACAATAATACAATCAGAAACAAGAAGGATCAACGTAACGACGGGCAACGAGAACAGATCCCACGCTTCAACAAAGAAAGGCATCAACCCTACGTTAGATCCTTCCATCTACTATCGTCGAGGCACACATAGGCATTGCAACGACATATCGCTCCACTCCGGAATGAAAAAGGTATGCCCCTTTATTATCTGCCCATAACTTTTTCGTGTCTCCCTCAGAAATAATGTACGCACTGGAGAAGCTGGGCACCAAGGTGCAATGGCCGTAGAAAATGAAATTAGATCCTACCACAAGGAGGTCGAACGTCCTGTGCGAGTTCCATCAGGGAAGATGACACAAAACCGAAGACTACATAGGTCTACGACAAGAGGTAGTCAAGATGCTGAACCGAGGATACCTGAGGGAGCTGCGTAGCGATAAGGGAAAGACCAACTTCGCACGAGGGGGGAATAACCCCAAGGGCTGCCGAAACCACCTTCGCCAGCACGCCTCATAATTATAATCATAGGAGGTGGCAATGATTCAACAATCAACCACGTAAAGTTCACCACCACGCACAAACTGAAACGAATAATCGCCCATGAACGGTATGATGACTTCAAAGAAAGTATCACCTTCAATACGTCCAATGCCGACGGTTTGTCTTTTCCTCAATATGATGCTTTGGTCATAACTTTACGTATTGCCGATATTGATATTAAGAGAGTCATGGTTGATGGCAGAAGCGGTGCCTGTAATATCCATCCAAGAGTCCTCGTGCAAATGAGACTCGAAGATAAGATAATACTGCATTGCATAACACTGGCAGGTTATAATAATGCAGTAGAACAAACCTCCGGTGAGATATCATTGACGTTTTTATCGGGGGGAGTTACGCTGGAAACCACTTTCCACGTCATGAACCAGGAGACGGCCTACGACGCTATCATAGGATACCCTTAGATACATGTCATGCGAGCAGTCCCCTCAAGCTTCTACCAAGTGATCAAGTTCCCCACCCCATGGGGAGTATTTAGCATTCGGGGCAAGCCGTGCATCGCACAAGAATGCTACCTATCACACCTCCCTTCTTACTACCCCCGGAAAGCATAAATGTGCTTATAGGGTATACCTCGATGTTCAAATACCCGAGACAGATATAATAGCATAGAGGAAGGAGTTTTTCCACTTAAAGGACAATCGGTTTGGGAAGATGATTTCGACACAGACAGACAATCTTTGGGGCCGGTTTTTACTCTATGAACGTGTCACACCTCCCTTTTTACTACCCCAACATGCGTAAGGTGTATAAATACACTTGTAGGGTATACCCCGACGCTCAATTACCCGAGACGGATAAAATAACGTAAGGGAAGGAGTTTTTCCAATTTAAGGACAATCGGTTCGGGATTTATTAGAGATTAATCAGAGTCGCCACTTGGGAATGACAATGGTGTCCCAAGTCACCGGTTAATCCCGAATCCGAGGAATTTTGACTCTTAAAATGTCCGCGAAGCAGAGGTCCGGATAAGGAACTCTGTTAACCCGGGAGAAGGTGTTAGGCACTCCCGGATTCCGTGGTTTTAGCACGGTCGCTCCACTGTCGTTCTTGACTCTTGTTTGACTTAATTATAGTTTTAAACAACACAATGTGCTTTTTACGTTAAATATCATTTTTTAGGAATTTGCGGTATCGCGAAAACATGCCTCGAGTCATACCGCAACCAGTACGCCTATGACTTTTGGTGTATTTCAGCTTTACCGAGATTTGGATTTGAGTCGCACCAAGTGCACACTCGTTCATAGGAAGGTATATTAAAACCGTGCCCTAAAATAACGTCTATCGGCTTTTAAATATTTTGGGAGAAGCTATGGAATTTGCTATTAGCTTTCCCGGATCTATTTGTGTTTATATCATTACTAAGTGGGGGCCCCGGTGTTATTCGGGCGAGGCTCGTCCCAATTTTCGTTAAAGGATACTAGTATTTAACTATGTTTTCTATATTTGTTTTTTCCTTAATCGTATGCTATTACTATAATAATCCCAGGCCCGTATGATTTCTGTTATTTAAATGGGGCCTGGTTCCAAGTGAAGTTTTACACATATATTATATCGGCCCAGGCCTTAAAGGCCCAGGTATTTATTGAACTTTGATTGCTGGCCCAGTCGGTTTCATATAAAAATTTAGGCTCAAAACCAACAATAACAGAGAAAGTAAAAGAATGTACACATTTGAACTCAAAGAAAGAATCAGATGTCATTTTTATTGATCAATTAAAGAGAAAAGTCGTAATACAAATTTGGAAATAATGCTATCTACTAACAGGGAATTACAAGACTACTTCTGTTCTTGATTTTTTAACAAAAGAAAATATACTAGCCAGTGAATCAATTATTATCTAATATCAGTGAGCTATTTAACTCCATATATAGATGAAAGGGTATGTGTTACTTATAGCTATACTATTTTTTGCTACTGACTAACCGTATGCATTAAACTCATGGATATGTATATACACTTACGGACTCTAATATGACTTAACCCAGATATTACTTTTGAACTTATTCTTATATATTACTTCATGTATATGATTAAACACTGATATCAACACTAGTCGAACTCACTTAATACTATCAAGCCAATCGCACTCCAATTATCTGCCTTGTCCGATGGTTTCTTTAACTAATTTTAATTTGACTGATTAATGAAATGAATTAACTATGTGATCATGATTGTCATTTACTCATGTGATAGCCATTAGACTTTGTTTTAGAGGTTTTGCCTAATTAACTAAGTGATTTATACTACATTACCACCATACTACTACTATTACATTGTTTCTATTCTTGTTCTTCAGCTACTACACTATTACAATTAAGCTACTGATTAAGTAATACAAAATAGCAAATGGATTAAACAGGTACTTCATTCCATTACAGCATTTCAGCAACTACATCTTCATCAGAAATAGAGAAGTGTACCTGGATCAAATAGAAAGAACGAGTTCTAGGGGGTAAAGCAGGTAAGTAACAGCAGTAAGGACTCAAGCAGGGCAATGCAACAATGAGATCCAAAGAGCCAAGTATCACAGCAACAACAGGAACGAATCAACAATGTAACAGAAGAATCCAATCCAATTTCGAGCAGAAGAACACGGCAAAAACCAATGGAAACCAGTGAGTTCTACTGAGAAATTCCAGAAAAATCCTATTGTTCTATTGCTCTTTTATCTCTCAATGCTTTTGTATGAATTTCAGCTTAAGTGTTTTCAGATTATTCTCCAATGGAACCCCCTTTTTCAGCCCCTTTTCAGAGATATTTATAGCTAACCTTTAGGGCTGAATACTTGGGGAGGAAGTATGGGATTAATCCCACTTCCCCCCTCCTAAAATTATTAAATCTACACTTAAGTCCCCATTTTCAGTTATCAAAACCCTTCCAGCATGTGCTGGAAGGTTCCAAAGATTCTCTTTTATGGGTTTTTACTTGTATGACCCTAGGGGTTTGAGATTTTTACAGATTTCCCATTTTTAGGAGACCATTATACCCCTAAATCTCTGCAAAATTGCAGAAATCAGGAGCATAAATGTCTCCATTACCCTTTTAAGTTCTAAACTATTACTATTTTACCTATTCAATTCCCAATTGTGCCTCTAAGGGAACTGCTGATTTACCAACTTACCTAGGGCAGATTTCAGCTTGTTTTGAACCTATTTAACTAATAGCCAGCCCTGGCATTAGTATTTAAGGGCTGGCCAGATTTATTTTTAGGAACTATTTCAATTTTAGCCACTTTTAAACTAATTCCAGTCAATTAAGACTCATTTATTCCTAATTAAAGCTAATTGCAGGCATAGCCTGTTTTATTGTTATGTTTAAACTATTTAAAAGTTAGCCAGTCTCAAGTTGAGACTTAGCTTGGGCTATCAAAGCCATATACTGAACAGCTGGGCCCAAAACCTTTACAGGTTTGGCCACTTTGCTGTTCAGGGCTCAATATAGAGCCTGGGCTAGTCTGCACTTGCAAACATAGCCCCTTTGCACAACCAGCCACTGTTAACAGTGAGCTGTGTGTTAGGGCCTTATAGAATAGGTCAACCCTTTGCAAGGTTGACCATTCTTAGACCAATTATTAAACTTGTAGCCTATTTTGTTCATTTTCTGCTAATTCCTATTTAAAAACTAACTAATTAATGAGACCTAGCACTAGCAGCTATAGCCAATTCACCTAAGCATGAAAGCATTAACAGTGTTCAACTAACATGGAACTAGTGCAGTTTTAGCCATTTCAACATATAATTATACACATAACCATATGAAACCAAACAATGTTTATCAACTAATCAAAATTCAGAAGAGAGAATGGATAATGTTGAGTTTTAATCAGTCAGACTCACAAACTCAATCTCACATGGCAAAGTGTCAATTAAGATCAAATAGACTTAGCCACAATCAATTCATGTCAGGTGACATACTGGAAAGAACCCCAAAACACTTAGCATTCATGGGTATAGACACATAGACACTAAAACTCTCAGAAAACAGTCAACAAGGGCATAAAATAGGACTTATTTTAAACAGGAGAGCAATGGACTAAGCATGGCAATCAAAATCCCTTTTCAAGTACTAAGCCTAATCTTAATAATCATGAAGATGAAGAAGAGAAGGATATAGAGAGAAACAGTGAAGAAAACAGGAGAGTTCAATCAGGGTGCTTCAAAAACAACTTAATGTAATGATGAGAAGTTAAGCTACTATCAAAACTATGCATTCATGATAATGGGAGAAGGCTGGACTGTAAAAATTAAACAGATCCAAAGACTGTAATATCTACAAGATGAGGAAACAAAGGGAATTCAAAGTGACTCTTATGACTTAACATGATTGGTAGCAAACAATTATGAAGATGGACAAGATGAAAAAGAAACCTAACTCTTTCATAGATCATTAAAGCCAAACATCAAGAGTAGTCAAACAGATGCAAAAAATGAAGAAAAGGAAATGAATCAAAGTAACTTAAACTTATTATCTATGACTTTAAGCATAAAAGAACTAAAAGACAAAGGTCAACGGCCATGCTTTTGTAATGATTCAAAACCAATAGTGAAACAGTCAGGGGAAAAGATGAGACTTCTGAAATTAAGGCTAAGAGCCATGAAATCAAAACCAAACAAACAACATCTCATCACTAACATGCTCGGAAGAAAAGATCAAGGAACCTTATGACTAAATACCAAAGACAAACCCTAAGACTAAACATGTTGAGAAAAGCTACTCAGTATAGCAAGAAAACAGATTAACAGGAGGATATACAAAACCAAACCGTAGCACAGAGGGTAAGCAGAACATAAAATCAAAATCGGACCAAACCTAAAGCTATCATGTGAAACAAGATCTAAGAAAGCAAAAACATGCAAGAAGAACACAAGTAAAATCATAAACAGCCAAAACAAGAAGAGGGTAGGGACTTAGCTTGCGGGGCCTGTCCCCCGAGCTTCCTATTCTCTTTTCTTTTCTTTTCTTTAATCTCTCAGACTCTCCCAGGCTTTTCTTCTTGCTTCTTTTTTTCTTCTTTATTCTTTTTTCAGAACTCTTTTCTTCGATTTTTCTCTGATTTTTCTTTTAGGCTCAAAGGGGAAGCCTTTTTGGACTTCGGCTTGAAGAGGGGTGTTTGGGTGAGGGTAAAGAATGATTCTTGATTGGGGTTTGAACTTGGGGTCGCCGGAGTTAGGGTTCCGACGACCCTTTTTGGGATATTCGAAATGTTCCAGTAAGATTCGAGGGTAGCCAGTGGTATGGTTGGGTAGATCTAGTGGAGAGGAGGAGATTGGCATTAGTTTTAGGTGGATCTTCATACTTTGGGTGGTCACCGGCGGAGTTCCGGTAACCGGCTTATCAAGAACAGGGTTTCATTTCTAGGGTTTTGATGCCTGAGATGAAGAAGAAGAAGAAAAAGGCAGTGAATATGAAAGGGGTGGCCGGAGACTGCCATGGGAGACGACAGTCTCCATGGCCGACGGCTTGTGACGAAGACGACGAAGAAGGAGAGGGGTGAGGGAGAGAGGCGGCTAGGGTTTAAGGCTTATGAAGAATGGCCAAATTTCTTCAGACAAAAGCCTTTTATAGGCGATGTGTCTTAGGAAATCTGGACCGTTCGTTGAAGGGAGATCAACGGCTCTGGATGAGCGTTACTAAAACGGCGTAGTTTTGTCATTAATGAGACCAAAATGTCTCGCCCGTTGGATCATCAAACAAACGGCTCAGATTGCCTCCCAATTATTCAATTACACCAATAATTCACCTAATATTCTCGGCCGTTGGATATATCAAAATGGACGGCCGAGATCAAGATGATTATAAAACCAGGCGGGCCGTCTCTTTGGGCCAATATGCTGGGCCAAACAATTCAAATTAAACCAGCCCAACCGTGTTATACCCAAACCAATTTTGTATTCTCTGATTTTTATTAATTTATGTATTTTTCTTTTATACTTTTTTTTCTTTTCTTTTTTTTTATGAAAAATTATAAATCCTAATTTACTACCTACTCTAATTTTCTAGTATTTTTTGGTAATTTTCTGTTATTTTTCCTAATTTCTACTACATAAGCTATTTTTACTAATTTTCTAATTAACTAAACTAACAAATTAATTACTACTATTTTTTGATTTTTTCTAATTTCTTACTTATTCAAATACACAAAAATATAACTAATTTCAAGCAAAGCAAGTAATTGCACTCAAAAACATATTTATTTTAATTTTGGAATTATTTGCCCGGTGCAAAAATCATGTGCTCACAGCTGCCCCTCTTTGCTCGGGAACACGAAGAGTTTCAGTGCAAAGACAAGTGAGCAGTAATGAGAGATTTTTGCACATCGGCATATTCCGTGAAAGCATTTTTGAAAACCTTTTGACCGCACCTTGCTTTAGAGGTTGCCTACATATCCTGGGCTAAACAGGAATCAGGTCAGTGTAGTTCGGGAAGGTCTGGCAGTTTTAAAAACTACCGGACTCACTGTTGCATTGACACTGTTGAGACCTGCTGACTTACTCCTTATTACACCGGGGGGGAAATGTAAAATGAAGAAGCTATTCTAAGCTAAGATCCTACAATTACAATTGTTCCTAATCTAGCTTTTGCTCTTCTTCCCTTTCCGGTGATGCAGAATCTTCCTTTTTTGTTGATTTTCTTTGATGCTGACTCTTTTTTTTGTTGATTTTCTCGTTTTTCTTGTTGACTCTCTTTTTTTTTGATTTTTTGATCTCGAGATGAACCTGCTTAAAACAAAACAACAAACTACCTTTTTTTTCTTTTTCTGCCCCAGTGTGGGCTTTTGTATAAACCATGATATGCAAAAAAAATATTCCCGTATTAGAAGGTGGGCGCCTAACAGAAATTAAACGTGCAATGCGATGCAGAAAAATATTCCCGTATTAGAAGGTGGGCGCCTAACAGAAATTAAACGTGCAATGCGATGCAGAAAATATTCCCGTATTTGAAGGTGGGCGCCTAACGGAATTTAAACGTGCAATGCAAATGCAGAAAATATTCCCGTATTAGAAGGCGGGCGCCTAACGGAAATTAAACGTGCAATGCGAATGCGGAAAATATTCCCGTATTTGAAGGTGGGCGCCTAACGAAATTTAAACGTGCAATGCGATGCAAAAAGTATTCCCGTATTTGAAGGTGGGCGCCTAACGGAAATTAAACGTGCAATGCGATGCGAAAATATTCCCGTATTTGAAGGTGGGCGCCTAACGTAATTAAACGTGCAATGCGATGCGAAAATATTCCCGTATTTGAAGGTGGGCGCCTAACGTAAATTAAACGTGCAATGCGAATGCGGAAAATATTCCCGTATTTGAAGGTGGGCGCCTAACGAAATTTAAACGTGCAATGCGATGCAAAAAGTATTCCCGTATTTGAAGGTGGGCGCCTAACGTGAATTAAACGTGCAATGCGATGCGAAAATATTCCCGTATTTGAAGGTGGGCGCCTAACAGGAATTAAACGTGCAATGCGATGCAGAAAATATTCCCGTATTTGAAGGTGGGCGCCTAACGGAATTTAAACGTGCAATGCGAATGCAGAAAATATTCCCGTATTTGAAGGTGGGCGCCTAACAGAAATTTAAACGTGCAATGCGATGCAAAAAGTATTCCCGTATTTGAAGGTGGGCGCCTAACAGAAATTAAACGTGCAATGCGAATGCAGAAAAGTATTCCCGTATTTGAAGGTGGGCGCCTAACCAGAAATTAAACGTGCAATGCGAATGCAGAAAATATTCCCGTATTTGAAGGTGGGCGCCTAACAGAAATTAAACGTGCAATGCGAATGCAGAAAATATTCCCGAATTTGAAGGTGGGCGCCTAACAAAAATTAAACGTGCAATGCGAATGCAGAAAATATTCCCGTATTTGAAGGTGGGCGCCTAACAGAATTTAAACATGCAATGCGAATGCAGAAAATATTCCCGTATTTGAAGGTGGGCGCCTAACATAATTTAAACGTGCAATGCGAATGTAGAAAATATTCCCTCAGCCTGAGGACTGGGGAGTGGATTTTAAAATATGTTACCTCCTCTTTTTGGTATTTTCTTTTACCAACTTATCTCTTGCTTGTGAATTTCTCCACTTATTCGGCAGACTTTCTCTTTTTGGTATTTTAAATTTTCCACATTGGTCACATTCACTTTAAAGTGATTAGTGACAATTTGTTCCTGCATGAAACAAAATTTATTAGATATAAACTGCTGGCAACTGGCATCTGCCGTCCCCACTTCTTATTGCTTCCTTTGTTTTTTGCTTTTTCATGTTGCATGGCTTTCGACTTCTTGTCCCTTGCAGACTCTTTTTTGTATTTTCTCATTTTTCCCATTTTTGTTTTGTTTTCTTTTCCTTTGGCCATGTTTGCCAAGCTTCTTTATTCCTTTCTCCAATCTTCCATTCTTTCTGATCCAGTGTTATTTCAACTTCCGTTATCAGGAGCTGGTAGTTAGCTCTCAAAAGGGTAAACAATGAAATGCGGAAAAATGAAAGAAAGGTAAGGGTATTTTGGAGAGATGACAGAACTTATTTGGGTGTTTGCTGGCTGATTCCGCTGACCATGCCATGTATTTAAACTCCGACCCAGTTCGTTCCAATCATTATTCTGACTCTGAATTGCCTTTGACCCAAACCAATACTCTTTTTTGTTGCCTTTTTCTCTTTTGATAGTCCTCACGATCGCCTTACGGTGCCTCGAAAGGTTTTCACCAATAAGACTCTCTCGTTTATTCTCTCAACCTCACAATCATCTCACAGTGCCGATTAAGGTTTTCACTGATGAGACTCTCTCATTTTATTTCTCTCAACCTCACAATCGTCTCACAGTGCCGGCTAAGGTTTTCACTGATGAGACTCTCTCATTCATTTTTTTTTCCATTTTTCCTTTTGTATTTTGTTTTCTGTTCCACGGGTATTGTCCGATACTTCGCTCCTCCTTCGTTGTATTCGTTATCATTTCAGAATCGATCAGAAGGTCTTTCTTTGGACTGTAACGTGGCTTTTGGACGGGTTAAGAAAGAAAGATATAAAGGCTCAAAATTTCGACGAGGGTTAAACATATTTACAACTCTCGGAATTATTAAAACATAACTTCTGCCCCAGTTTCAATATGTGGGGAATTTTTTGGATTTTTCTTTATTGTGACTGAACCTCAGAGAGGCTGCCTACGTACCCTTTCGGGATCAAGTCAGACGTAGTTCATCCAACTTCATAAGTTAGATGGATTTCTTTTTGACTTTTTCCGATTTTTGTCTTTTTCTCTTTTTCATTTTTTTTTTTCATTTTTTCCTTTTTTTCATTTTTTTGTCATTTTTCCATCATTTCATTTTTCATTCTGGCAATTTCGATCTTATTATACTAAAGCAGTTCCGAGAGAGGGATATGAAAGAATTCATTCATTAAGGCTCAAAGGGGTTAACAATGGATAAAGTGTTTGGATAGAGAATAAAATGCCTTCGTCATTTCAATTCCAAAATCACAACAAAAATACAAAACATACAATTGAAAAGGAATCATACATAGTATCTTTTGACCGCATCTGAATTGATAGCAGTCTCTACGCACTTTCCTTCAACATTAGTTAAGTATAACGCTCCATTGGACAACACCCGTGATACCACGAACGGTCCTCGCCAATTCGGTGCAAACTTACCTTTTGGCTCTGCCCAATGTGGTAAGATACGCCTCAATACCAATTGTCCAACTTCAAACTTTCGAGGTCGTACCTTCTTATTATATGCTCTGGCCATTCTCCGCTGATACAACTGTCCATGGCAGACTGCGGCCAACCTCTTCTCATCAATCAAATTCAACTGTTCTAACCGGGCCTTTACCCATTCATCGTCATCTATCTCATATTCGGCTATAATTCGCAATGACGGTATTTCTATTTCTGCGGGTATAACGGCCTCTGTTCCATACACCAGGGTATAAGGTGTGGTTCCGATAGAAGTACGTACCGTTGTGCGGTAACCCATGAGAGCAAAGGGTAACTTTTCATGCCACTGCCTGGATCCCTCCACCATTTTCCGGAGAATCTTCTTGATGTTCTTATTTGCCGCTTCTACTGCACCATTTGCCTTTGGCCTGTAAGGTGTGGAATTACGGTGCGTGATCTTAAACCTTTCACAAACTTCCGCCATGAGATGACTGTTTAAATTGGCTCCATTGTCTGTGATAATCACTTTGGGGATTCCAAATCGGCATATGATATTCTCGTGCACAAAATCCACCACCGCTTTCTTCGTCACCGCCTTGAATGTCTTAGCTTCGACCCACTTGGTGAAATAATCAATTGCAACCAGGATAAACCCGTGCCCATTAGAAGCGGCTGGATCTATTGGGCCGATGACATCCATGCCCCAAGCAACAAAGGGCCAAGGTGCCGACATTGTGTGCAACTCATAAGGCGGGGAGTGGATCAGATCCCCATGTACCTGGCATTGATGGCATTTCTTTACATACCTGATACAATCACGCTCCATCGTGAGCCAGTAGTACCCAGCTCTCAAGATCTTCTTTGCTAAAACATAACCGCTCATGTGAGGCCCGCATACTCCAGCATGTACTTCAATCATAATTTCATCCGCTTGTTGTGCGTCCACACATCTCAATAAGCCCAGATCTGGTGTCCTTTTGTATACCACTCCTCCACTGAAGAAAAATCCATTGGCTAGACGCCTGATGGCTCTCTTTTGGTCTCCTGTGGCTTGCTCCGGGTATTTGCCAGCTTTCAAGTATTCTCTAATATCATGATACCACGGCTCTCCATCCGACTCTTCTTCCACAACGAAGCAATAAGCATTCCGATCTCGGACTTGGATCTGGAGTGGATCTATATATGTCTTGTCCGGATGATGCAACATAGAGGACAGTGTGGCCAAAGCATCTGCAATCTCATTGTGCATTCTCGGGATATGCTTGAATTCTATAGACCGGAATCTTTGAGACAACTCGTGCAAACAATACCGATATGGTATCAATTTCAAATCTCGTGTCTCCCATTCCCCTTGAATTTGGTGTACCAAGAGATCCGAGTCACCCATGACCAAAATCTCTTGAATACCCATGTCAATTGCCATCCTTAATTCCAAGATGCATGCTTCATATTCGGCCATATTGTTGGTACAGAAAAATCGAAGCTGAGCTGTAACGGGATAGTGTTGACCCGTACTTGAAATGAGTACCGCTCCGATACCAACGCCCCTGCTGTTGACAGCTCCGTCAAAGTACATTTTCCATCCTGGCCTCTCCTCTTGCTCCGTCTCCTCGACAAGCATTGCCTCTTCATCCGGAAAGTATGTTTTCAGTGGTTCATATTCATCATCCACCGGATTCTCGGCTAAGTGGTCCGCAATAGCTTGTGCCTTCATTGCCGTACGAGTTACATAGACAATGTCAAATTCTGTGAGCAGAATCTGCCATTTGGCCAGTCTTCCCGTAGGCATAGGCTTCTGAAATATATACTTAAGAGGATCCAATCGTGATATCAAGTACGTAGTGTATGCTGACAAATAATGCTTTAGCTTCTGGGCCACCCAAATCAATGCACAACAAGTTCTCTCCAGCTGGGTATACTTCACCTCGTAAGATGTAAACTTTTTGCTGAGGTAGTAGATGGCTTGTTCTTTCTTGCCTGTCTCATCATGTTGACCCAGTACACAACCAAAAGAGTTATCTAGCACCGTCAAATACAAAATCAAAGGTCGCCCTGGTTCTGGAGGTACTAACACCGGAGGATTAGCCAAATATTCTTTGATCTTGTCAAAGGCTTCCTGACACTCGTCGGTCCACTTCACTGCTGCATCTTTCTTTAACAACTTGAAGATCGGCTCGCATGTTGATGTCAATCGAGCAATGAACCGACTAATGTAATTCAACCTTCCTAATAAGCTCATGACCTCCTTCTTGTTCTTCGGCGGAGGTAGACTTTGAATAGCCTTGATCTTTGATGGATCCAGTTCAATACCTCGCCGGCTCACAATAAACCCCAGCAGTTTCCCTGAAGGTACTCCAAAAGCACACTTCACCGGATTGAGCTTCAGATTGTACCTCCGGAGTCTTTGGAAGAACTTCCTCAAATCTTTCACATGATCAGGTTGTTTTCTGGACTTTATGATGACATCGTCCACATATACTTCAATTTCTCTATGCATCATATCATGAAACATAGTGGTCATTGCCCTCATGTAAGTTGCCCCGGCATTCTTCAATCCAAACGGCATTACCCTATAACAGTACGTTCCCCAAGGTGTAATGAAGGCAGTTTTCTCAGGCATCTTCTTCGTCCATCAGGATCTGGTGATAACCTGCGTAACAATCCACAAACGAACCGATCTCATGCTTGGCGCAATTGTCGATCAATATGTGAATGTTTGGCAATGGGAAGTTATCCTTCGGACTGGCTTTATTGAGGTCTCTATAGTCTACACACACTCTGGTTTTGCCATCTTTCTTTGGGACCGGCACAACATTTGCCAACCAGGTGGGGTATTTGGTAACTCTTATGACCTTTGCCTCAAACTCCTTATTCACCTCTTCTTTTATCTTCACGCTAATGTCCGTTTTGAATTTCCTTAGCTTTTGTTTTACCGGCCGGCATTCCGAGTAGATAGGCAACTTGTGTACCACTAGATCCGTGCTAAGCCCGGGCATGTCATCATAGGACCAGGCAAAGATGTCCTTAAATTCATGTAACAACCTTATCAATTCATCCCTGAGGGGTGCCTCCAAATGCACACTAATCTTTGTTTCTCGAACATCATCTTCGCTCCCCAAATTTACAGATTCCGTATCACTCAGATTCGGTTTGGGTTTTTCCTCGTATTGTTTCATGTCCTTACTTATTTCCTCCAGGGCTTCCTCATCCTCACATTCTATTTCACTATCTTCCTCGATTTCTTGTATAGTAATGTGATTGTCAGAACTGGGTCTAGAATCCTTCACGCATGACATGGCATTGGAATCAACACATGCAAAACCGTACAAAAGGAAAAATAAAGAAAAATAAGGCAAAAGTGAAGACAAAGGAAAACTGCATTTCATTGATAAAAGAGTGAACAATGTTCGGGATACATGGTGATTTTCTTTTCATGAGGGGAATGGGGAAATTATAAAATAACAACTTTCGGGGAAACAATGATGAAATTTTGAGCTAACTACCAAGACTCCTTCCGGATAAGGAAAGGAGTAGCTTCCCAATTGTTCAATGTGACTCGGGGCCCCACAAATTGCACGTCCATTCTGCTCGTGCCTTCCCCTGCTTCAATCGTATTCACCTCCCATAACATTTTCTTAAAACCAAGCATTTCTTCATCAAGTTGGGTCTCAATGCACTTTGCTGCAGCAGATGGTTGATATTTTGTACCAGGCCTGATAAAGATGTCGGATAATTTGGGTATGGGTTTGGGCAAGGTCCAGCTTCTCTTGGCTTTAGTGGCTCTTTGGATATCGGTAAAGGTGGGTTTGAACCCTAAGCCGAACGTACCTTTATTCTCCGGAAGCTGAACTGGTTGAGTGACTCCCTGCAGTGTTTTGCCTAATCCCCTCCCCGGTGCAAATCCGTTTCTCAGCATTTCTCTGGCCACCATTACAGCAGTTGGTGCCAACATCGGGGTTGGTAACTTTTCTCCTTCAGCAATTTTGTTCACTACAACAGCATCCGTCACTTGGTAAACCCAAGGACCCCTATCCCCATCAGTACCGTCAAAAGGTGCTACCACATTACAAGCATTTTCCTCTCCGTGTACAACAATCTCTTGTTGCTCCCATTCAAACTTGACCATCTGGTGTAGAGAAGATGGTACCGCTTTGGCCGCATGAATCCAGGGTCGACCTAACAGCAAGTTATATGATACGACAATATCGAGCACCCGGAACTCCATCGTAAAATCAACGGGACCGATGGTCACTTCCAAAATAATATCCCCCAGCGTGTTCTTACCTCCGCCGTCAAACCCTCTCACATTGATACTGTTTCTCCGGATTCTATCCGGGCTAATGTTCAGCTTCCCTAGAGTTGACAGTGGGCAGATGTTCGCGCTCGATCCATTGTCAATCAATACCCTAGTCACGACTGACTCTTCACTCTTTACCGTGAGGTACAATGCTTTATTGTGTTCAGTTCCTTCCACCGGCAACTCCCTATCAGAGAAGGTGATTCTATTGGACTCGAAAATTTTGCTGGTAATCTTCTCCAAATGACACACCGAAATCTTCTCCGGAACATGAGCCTCATTTAGAATCTTCATAAGAGCCTTCCGGTGCTCCTCCGAATGTATCAACAAAGATAGCAAAGAAATTTGGGCCGGGGTCTTTCTTAACTGCTCAACCACTGAGTACTCTTGTGACTTCATTTTCTTAAGAAATTCTTCTGCTTCCTCCTCCGACACTGGCTTCTTCAGCTGACTTTCTTTTACCGTTTTCATCTTTCTCAGTTCCTCTGGAGCAAAACACCTTCCAGATCGAGTAAGTCCATGCGTTTCATTAATTTCACCAGAAATCTCTTTTCCCTTGTAAACTACCGTTACCTTGTTATAGTTCCAAGGCACAGTCTTTGTATTCACCACTGGCATTTGCACTACTGGTTTTATGATCACTGGCTCTGCACTTGCTCCTTTCACAGTTACGATCGTCTTTGCACCTGGAACTACCACCTTTAAACCTCCCATCACTACCGGCTTTGGTTTCTCAACAATTGCTTCCTCTTTCACAATTTCTTTCTCTAACTTGTCACTCGACTTTATCATCATGACGGCCTGAGATGGTTTTTGATTGCCATCACCCTGCACCAGCTCTATCATATTCGTTTCGTGGTGATTCGGCAATGGATTCTGGGTAATGTTTGGGGCCTCGGGAGCCTGCACTTCAATTCTCCTCTCATCGATAAGATCTTGAATGGCATTCTTTAATTGCCAACACTTCTCAGTATCGTGGCCCAATGTTCCTGAACAATATTCACATCTGACAGAAGAATCAAGATTTTTCGGGGGTGGGTTCGGATTTTTTGGTGCTATTGGTCTCAACATCCCCAATTCTTTCAACCTGTGGAAAAGACTGGTATATGACTCTCCGAGAGGAGTGAATGTCTTTCTTGCTTTGTTTCTCCAATCAGCGTCCGGCCTGGGTCTATTCTGGTTTCGGTAAGGTTTAGGGGTTGGGTATGTGTTCTGGGTGTGGTACACATTGTGTGGAGCTTGAGCTCTCCACACGTGGGGCGATGGTAGTGGTGGGTAAGCTTGGGTTTGAGGGTGATGGTAATGTGGTACAGTCGGTGGGTATGGTGGTGGTGGTGGGTTATATAGGCTTGGTGCATTGTAGGGATTTGGCGGGTAAGATGGTGGTGGTGGATTATATGGGGTTGACGGGCTTGGTGGGTGTTGGCGGTAAGGTCTGGGTGGGTTATAATGTGGGTTGCGACTCCAGGGCCTGCTTTCAACGGTTGCCACTTCTTCTTTCTTCTTCTTTCCCATCACTCCTCCACTTCCACTCTGTATAGCTTGATTGGTGGCTTTGATAGCCGAGAAACTCATAATTTTGTTTGTCTTCAAACCCTCTTCTACAAAACTTCCCATTTTCACAACTTCGTTGAAACTTTTTCCAATTGCTGACACTAGATGGCCGTAGTAGGTTGGATCCAAAGCTTGCAGAAAACAATCCACCATCTCTCCTTCTTTCATCGGTGGATCCACTCTAGCGGCCTGTTCCCTCCATCTAAAACCGTATTCTCTAAAGCTCTCTCCCGGCTTTTTCTCCAGCTTGGTAAGGGATAACCTGTCGGGTATGATCTCCAGATTGTACTGAAAATGACTAGCGAAAGCTTGTGCTAAATCATCCCAAACGAACCATCTTGTATGGTCCTGTCGAGTATACCATTCCAGTGCTGATCCACTCAAACTTTGGCTGAAATACGCCATCAACAATTCATCTCTACCTCCCGCGCCTCTCATCTTGCTACAATATCCTCTTAGATGAGCTACCGGATCCCCGTGTCCGTTGTACATGTCGAACTTGGGCAACTTAAATCCTGCAGGAAGCTGCACCTCGGGGAACAAACACAGGTCTTTGTAGGCTACACTTACTTGCCCTCCCAGCCCTTGCATATTGCGGAAAGCATTCTCAAGACTCTTCACTTTCCGAGCCATCTCTTCCTGCCCGGCACTTGCTTCTATCATGGGAGCGTGAGACTCGTGTTGTCTGAAAGTAGGCTCCGGTGGGTAGTAGTGAGGGTCCTGGATATGGAATATTGGTTCACTAGAAGATTTGTGGATAACAGCGGGCGGAGGTGCCACATATACAGGAGCGACTTGTGGTATAGGAGGTGGTGCTTGCTTGGTTGGAGGTGGTGGCATTTGGGAGGTGGAAGCATAGTAATGAGGGTAGTCGGGGTAGGTGGAGGACGAGTTCATTGTTGGTGGCTCGGGGTTAGGATTGGCTGGAGGGACATATGCAGGGTTAGCAGGGTAGGCTGGTAGTGGTTGACCTCTCGACCAAGCCTGGTACATTTCAGCCATCTGTTGTCTTAACTTGTACATTTCTTCTTTCATCCCCGCCACATCCACGATCTCTTCTTCGTGAGCAGGGTCTACAATGGTTGCCTCGATCTCCTGGGATACAGCCTTTGTCATCTTTTTGGATCTGGTGTTGTATGAGTGGGTAGCCAGTATGCTAGTTGCCTAGAAAATCTGAACTCACAAACATCAACACTTGTTAGTTGTTAGCGCATGAATAAGATGTAACGACTTAAAAAAACAAACACATTTGCTCGAGTCGTTATGCATCATCCCGGCCGCTGCTCACTTCAATCATCTTTTTTCTTTTTCCGCTCTTTTGTTTTCTTTCTTTCTTTTCTTCTTTTCTTTTCTTTTCTTTTTTTGCTTTTTCTCTTTTCTTGCTTTTTCTCTTCTCTCTTTTTCCTTGCCGTTTTCATAATCACGCTCCTATTTATTTGCCTAGCGGATACAAAAGAAATGCCATAAAGTAAAAGAATTGGTAACAACACTTTGTTTTCTCAATGATAATTCAAAACCTTGATTACAAAGCGATGTTTAAGAAAAAAAAAAAAGAAAATAAAAGACGATGCATGACCTAAGAATACATTAATGCACCTAGTGCCCGCGAGGCATCGTTCGGCCTTGCCGCGGGCCTATATGCTAAACCCCTTTGAAGCCTATCCAGGTCGGCCATGACTTGTTGTACAAAAAACTTCACTGCAGAAACAAAAGTCCTCCAAGTCATATCTTCACAAAGCTGAGTCTTTCGGGTGATGTATTGGGCGATACGAACAATCTTTTCTCTAATGACCCCTTTTTCTTGCAATAGACGGCTTATTTGCTGAGTGCGAGCATCCAAGGTGTGTTGGTTGTCCTTTTGCACTTGTTGCAGCTTCAATTCCAATCTAGCCATTGTCGTGTAGCAGTGCTCTCTTTCTTCTTCAAGATCTTTGATAATCTTGTTACTTTTGACTGTGGCTGAGATCATTTTCTTTCTAAGCTGAGCTATTTCAACATCATGCTTGCCTTGTAGCTGCCGGACCAACTTGGCTCTTTCCTCGGCGTCTTTGTCCATTTGCTTCCGAGCCTTGGCTAACTCTTTTTCAGCTACGTCCAAATCGAAGCCATAGTCGTTTACTTTCCGCCGGAGAATCTCAATTAACTTTTCATCGCGGGCTGAACGAACTGGGGTCTCGGATGCAATTTTCATTTGAGCTATTTGAGCTTTCAACACATCATTTTCTTTCTTCAGCTGTTTCTTTTCCCCTTCATCGGATGCTGCTTGTAAGCCACTTTCGAAATGAAGATTTCTCAGTTTATCTTCCAACAGACTGATTTTTGCCTTATATTCCTTTTCCTTGGATGCCCATTTCAGATTTTCCTCGGATTGCTCTATCAGGTCTTGCAAGTGAGGTCTCTTTGAAAGACGTTCGTGTTCGACCCCTCGTCGGCACCATGTGGAGTACCCAGGTGATATCTCCCCCTTAGCTCTATTCGGCACACAAGTATCAATCTTTAAATTTTGGCACTCGTTCCAGATTTGCCGGATTTTTGCTTCCGGGAATTGCCCGTCCGGACCAATCTCCACAGCTTGCACACTGAGATCCCCATCTCTTGGAATAATCTGACACCGACCCAACTGTCGCAGGGCTCTGTACGGGGCATAGGGTTGTATACTCTTCAAACCCATGATCAAAAACGGCGATCCCTCCGTTGGCATGTATATCACCTCGTCAAGAGGTAACCAGTCATACGTCCAATCGATTTGACCGTCAGTTAGTGATCGAAGATACACAATCCAACCTTGGACTCCTTCTGGCAACTTTACTTCCTTTGTCCTCGCATTGAACTCTTCCAAACATGTCCGATCGGCCGAACCATAGCTCGAGAATGAAGGGTGGTGGCACAGATGCTCGATTAGCCAAATTTGCAAGATCAAGTTGCACCCCTCGAAGAAGCTAGCCCCTGCTTTGCACGCAGTCGGAGCACGATAGATATCCGCAACAATCATCGGGGCCAGAGTACAGTTTTCTTGTACCATCAGTGTGGTAGCTACTCCGGCAACTTTTATATTGATATGTCCATCTTTCCTCGGGAATACAACAACTCCAAGAAATGCCACCAAAAATGCGAACCTCCGGTGTTCTTCCCATTTCGCCCGGTTGGACTTGCAACATAGCTTGTTGGTAGGATCATTGAAACCCCCAACGTGTCCAAACCTATTGTAGATGAAGCTTAAAGAACAAAACCCGTCGGCCAGATCTTCATTATGAACATTCCGGGCAATTTTCAAAGAGTCGAGGAAGCGATGTACTGTCACCGTCCTCGGAGATACCGGGTATTTTCCTTTCAGCGGAACCTCGGTCTTCCCAATGTAAAAGGCAATCTCCTCCAAAGTCGGGGTAAGTTCAAAATCTGGGAAATGAAATACGTTGTGTGCCGAATCCCAAAACGTGACCAACGCTCTAACCACATCACCTCGAGGAACTATTTCGAGTAACCCCGTAAGGCCTTTCAAGTACCTTTTGACCCAGTCTTGACCATCGGATCCCATGTCCTGCCACCATAATCTCAGCTCCAAAGGGATTTTATTTAGGGAAAATTGTTCATTCATCATCGTGCTCGTCCCGCACATTTATTAAGGTGATTTTATTTAGAAAAGGAAAAATCTTTTTCAATGCAAGTTTTCAATTTTTGAATGAAAGAAAAGGAAAATAATTTTCGAAGTGGCCATTTTTGCAAAAACAACCTTCCGTCGTCCTTTCGGAACATTCGGCCATTTCCAAAAATAGCAATCACCTCGATTATTTGAAAAGAAAATCTTTTTGGTCTTTTTCTAAAAGTGTGGTTGGACCCGTTTAAGGGTTGCCTACGTATCCCACCTAATGGCGAGAATCAAACCTGCCGTAGTTCGGTCAGATTAAATGACCAATTATTTCAACAAAAACAGTTCCTCCTATTTTCAAATTTTCAAATTTTCCATGTACCTATTTTCTATAAATCATTATTTTCCTCTATCTCTTTTTTCTTTCAACAATTTTTCCAATCTCGGGATTTTCGCCGGTCCGCATAACGATCAAGGACAATAAAATGCAACACATAGCATGCTCGGTCTTTTCAATACCGGGTCACCTGTCCTAGACGGACCCAACCCCTGTGTTGAGTCCCCTAAGTCAAATATGGTGCAAATAATCGTCCTAGACCTATGTTCAAAATCTTACGGTTTCATGGATTGCTAGACCGTGTACCCGAGCGGACAACTCGAATCGAGGAGGGGCTACGTACCGGTGACCCGCGGAGTCAATCGGCTTTGTAACTTATCCGGCCTCTATTTTCTTAATTTAAGGTGACATTTAACAGAAAGGGGAGTCTCAACCAGTAAGCACATCCCCGGGGGAGAAGAGAGAAGGGTTTTCGGCACAATTTTATATATACAGTTCACATAATATCAAAGCGATAAAACACATAGCATGTTGTTCAAATCATATAATGAAGTCAAACAAAAACGCGATCGGCAGTTCTAAGGAGCTCGAGTTCTTAAACCCTGAAATCGAAATTCAGGGTTGGTTCCCCAGTGGAGTCGCCAGAGCTGTCACACCTCCCTTTTTACCACCCCAACATGCGTAAGGTGTATATATACACTTGTAGGGTATACCCCGACGCTCAATTACCCTGGATGGATAAAATAACGTAAGGGAAGGAGTTTTTCCAATTTAAGGACAATCGGTTCGGGATTTATTAGAGATTAATCAGAGTCGCCACTTGGGAATGACAATGGTGTCCCAAGTCACCTGTTAATCCCGAATCCGAGGAATTTTGACTCTTAAAATGTCTGCGAAGCAGAGGTCCGGATAAGGAACTCTGTTAACCCGGGAGAAGGTGTTAGGCACTCCCGGATTCCGTGGTTTTAGCACGGTCGCTCCACCGTCGTTCTTGACTCTTGTTTGACTTAATTATAGTTTTAAACAACACAATGTGCTTTTTACGTTAAATATCATTTTTTAGGAATTTGCGGTATCGCGAAAACATGCCTCGAGTCATACCGCAACCAGTACGCCTATGACTTTTGGTGTATTTCGGCTTTACCGAGATTTGGATTTGAGTCGCACCAAGTGCACACTCGTTCATAGGAAGGTATATTAAAATCGTGCCTTAAGATAGTCTATATCGGCTTTTAAATATTTTGGGAGAAGCTATGGAATTTGCTATTAGCTTTCCCGGATCTATTTGTGTTTATATCATTACTAAGTGGGGGCCCCGGTGTTATTCGGGCGAGGCTCGTCCCAATTTTCGTTAAAGGATACTAGTATTTAACTATGTTTTCTATATTTGTTTTTTCCTTAATCGTATGCTATTACTATAATAATCCCAGGCCCGTATGATTTCTGTTATTTAAATGGGGCCTGGTTCCAAGTGAAGTTTTACACATATATTATATCGGCCCAGGCCTTAAAGGCCCAGGTATTTATTGAACTTTGATTGCTGGCCCAGTCGGTTTCATATAAAAATTTAGGCTCAAAACCAACAATAACAGAGAAAGTAAAAGAATGTACACATTTGAACTCAAAGAAAGAATCAGATGTCATTTTTATTGATCAATTAAAGAGAAAAGTCGTAATACAAATTTGGAAATAATGCTATCTACTAACAGGGAATTACAAGACTACTTCTGTTCTTGATTTTTTAACAAAAGAAAATATACTAGCCAGTGAATCAATTATTATCTAATATCAGTGAGCTATTTAACTCCATATATAGATGAAAGGGTATGGGTTACTTATAGCTATACTATTTTTTGCTACTGACTAACCGTATGAATTAAACTCATGGATATGTATATACACTTACGGACTCTAATATGACTTAACCCAGATATTACTTTTGAACTTATTCTTATATATTACTTCATGTATATGATTAAACACTGATATCAACACTAGTCGAACTCACTTAATACTATCAAGCCAATCGCACTCCAATTATCTGCCTTGTCCGATGGTTTCTTTAACTAATTTTAATTTGACTGATTAATGAAATAAATTAACTATGTGATCATGATTGTCATTTACTCATGTGATAGCCATTAGACTTTGTTTTAGAGGTTTTGCCTAATTAACTAAGTGATTTATACTACATTACCACCATACTACTACTATTACATTGTTTCTATTCTTGTTCTTCAGCTACTACACTATTACAATTAAGCTACTGATTAAGTAATACAAAATAGCAAATGGATTAAACAGGTACTTCATTCCATTACAGCATTTCAGCAACTACATCTTCATCAGAAATAGAGAAGTGTACCTGGATCAAATAGAAAGAACCAATGAGTTCTAGGGGATGCAAGTAAGTAACAGCAAAGGGTCAAACAGGGCAATGCAACAGTGAGATCCAAAGAGCCAAGTATCACAGCAACAACAGGAACGAATCAACAATGTAACAGAAGAATCCAATCCAATTTCGAGCAGAAGAACACGGCAAAAACCAATGGAAACCAGTGAGTTCTACTGAGAAATTCCAGAAAAATCCTATTGTTCTATTGCTCTTTTATCTCTCAATGCTTTTGTATGAATTTCAGCTTAAGTGTTTTCAGATTATTCTCCAATGGAACCCCCTTTTTCAGCCCCTTTTCAGAGATATTTATAGCTAACCTTTAGGGCTGAATACTTGGGGAGGAAGTATGGGATTAATCCCACTTCCCCCCTCCTAAAATTATTAAATCTACACTTAAGTCCCCATTTTCAGTTATCAAAACCCTTCCAGCATGTGCTGGAAGGTTCCAAAGATTCTCTTTTATGGGTTTTTACTTGTATGACCCTAGGGGTTTGAGATTTTTACAGATTTCCCATTTTTAGGAGACCATTATACCCCTAAATCTCTGCAAAATTGCAGAAATCAGGAGCATAAATGTCTCCATTACCCTTTTAAGTTCTAAACTATTACTATTTTACCTATTCAATTCCCAATTGTGCCCCTAAGGGCACTGCTGATTTACCAGCTTACCTAGGGCATATTTTAGCTTGTTTTGCACCTATTTAACTAATAGCCAGCCCTGGCATTAGTATTTAAGGGCTGGCCAGATTTATTTTTAGGAACTATTTCAATTTTAGCCACTTTTAAACTAATTCCAGTCAATTAAGACCCATTTATTCCTAATTAAAGCTAATTGCAGGCATAGCCTGTTTTATTGTTATGATTAAACTATTTAAAAGTTAGCCAGTCTCAAGTTGAGACTTAGCTTGGGCTATCAAAGCCATATATTGAACAGCTGGGCCCAAAACCTTTACAGGTTTGGCCACTTTGCTGTTCAGGGCTCAATATAGAGCCTGGGCTAGTCTGCACTTGCAAACATAGCCCCTTTGCACAACCCGCCACTGTTAACAGTGAGCTGTGTGTTAGGGCCTTATAGAATAGGTCAACCCTTTGCAAGGTTGACCATTCTTAGACCAATTATTAAACTTGTAGCCTATTTTGTTCATTTTCTGCTAATTCCTATTTAAAAACTAACTAATTAATGAGACCTAGCACTAGCAGCTATAGCCAATTCACCTAAGCATGAAAGCATTAACAGTGTTCAACTAACATGGAACTAGTGCAGTTTTAGCCATTTCAACATATAATTATACACATAACCATATGAAACCAAACAATGTTTATCAACTAATCAAAATTCAGAAGAGAGAATGGATAATGTTGAGTTTTAATCAGTCAGACTCACAAACTCAATCTCACATGGCAAAGTGTCAATTAAGATCAAATAGGCTTAGCCACAATCAATTCATGTCAGGTGACATACTGGAAAGAACCCCAAAACACTTAGCATTCATGGGTATAGACACATAGACACTAAAACTCTCAGAAAACAGTCAACAAGGGCATAAAATAGGACTTATTTTAAACAGGAGAGCAATGGACTAAGCATGGCAATCAAAATCCCTTTTCAAGTACTAAGCCTAATCTTAATAATCATGAAGATGAAGAAGAGAAGGATATAGAAAGAAACAGTGAAGAAAACAGGAGAGTTCAATCAGGGTGCTTCAAAAACAACTTAATGTAATGATGAGAAGTTAAGCTACTATCAAAACTATGCATTCATGATAATGGGAGAAGGCTGGACTGTAAAAATTAAACAGATCCAAAGACTGTAATATCTACAAGATGAGGAAACAAAGGGAATTCAAAGTGACTCTTATGACTTAACATGATTGGTAGCAAACAATTATGAAGATGGACAAGATGAAAAAGAAACCTAACTCTTTCATAGATCATTAAAGCCAAACATCAAGAGTAGTCAAACAGATGCAAAAAATGAAGAAAAGGAAATGAATCAAAGTAACTTAAACTTATTATCTATGACTTTAAGCATAAAAGAACTAAAAGACAAAGGTCAACGGCCATGCTTTTGTAATGATTCAAAACCAATAGTGAAACAGTCAGGGGAAAAGATGAGACTTCTGAAATTAAGGCTAAGAGCCATGAAATCAAAACCAAACAAACAACATCTCATCACTAACATGCTCGGAAGAAAAGATCAAGGAACCTTATGACTAAATACCAAAGACAAACCCTAAGACTAAACATGTTGAGAAAAGCTACTCAGTATAGCAAGAAAACAGATTAACAGGAGGATATACAAAACCAAACCGTAGCACAGAGGGTAAGCAGAACATAAAATCAAAATCGGACCAAACCTAAAGCTATCATGTGAAACAAGATCTAAGAAAGCAAAAACATGCAAGAAGAACACAAGTAAAATCATAAACAGCCAAAACAAGAAGAGGGTAGGGACTTAGCTTGCGGGGCCTGTCCCCCGAGCTTCCTATTCTCTTTTCTTTTCTTTTCTTTAATCTCTCAGACTCTCCCAGGCTTTTCTTCTTGTTTCTTTTTTTCTTCTTTATTCTTTTTTCAGAACTCTTTTCTTCGATTTTTCTCTGATTTTTCTTTTAGGCTCAAAGGGGAAGCCTTTTTGGACTTCGGCTTGAAGAGGGGTGTTTGGGTGAGGGTAAAGAATGATTCTTGATTGGGGTTTGAACTTGGGGTCGCCGGAGTTAGGGTTCCGACGACCCTTTTTGGGATATTCGAAACGTTCCGGTAAGATTCGAGGGTAGCCAGTGGTATGGTTGGGTAGATCTAGTGGAGAGGAGGAGATTGGCATTAGTTTTAGGTGGATCTTCATACTTTGGGTGGTCACCGGCGGAGTTCCGGTGACCGGCTTATCAAGAACAGGGTTTCATTTCTAGGGTTTTGATGCCTGAGATGAAGAAGAAGAAGAAAAAGGCAGTGAATATGAAAGGGGTGGCCGGAGACTGCCATGGGAGACGACAGTCTCCATGGCCGACGGCTTGTGACGAAGACGACGAAGAAGGAGAGGGGTGAGGGAGAGAGGCGGCTAGGGTTTAAGGCTTATGAAGAATGGCCAAATTTCTTCAAACAAAAGCCTTTTATAGGCGATGTGTCTTAGGAAATCTGGACCGTTCGTTGAAGGGAGATCAACGGCTCTGGATGAGCGTTACTAAAACGGCGTAGTTTTGTCATTAATGAGACCAAAATGTCTCGCCCGTTGGATCATCAAACAAACGGCTCAGATTGCCTCCCAATTATTCAATTACACCAATAATTCACCTAATATTCTCGGCCGTTGGATATATCAAAATGGACGGCCGAGATCAAGATGATTATAAAACCAGGCGGGCCGTCTCTTTGGGCCAATATGCTGGGCCAAACAATTCAAATTAAACCAGCCCAACCGTGTTATACCCAAACCAATTTTGTATTCTCTGATTTTTATTAATTTATGTATTTTTCTTTTATACTTTTTTTTCTTTTCTTTTTTTTATGAAAAATTATAAATCCTAATTTACTACCTACTCTAATTTTCTAGTATTTTTTGGTAATTTTCTGTTATTTTTCCTAATTTCTACTACTTAAGCTATTTTTACTAATTTTCTAATTAACTAAACTAACAAATTAATTACTACTATTTTTTGATTTTTTCTAATTTCTTACTTATTCAAATACACAAAAATATAACTAATTTCAAGCAAAGCAAGTAATTGCACTCAAAAACATATTTATTTTAATTTTGGAATTATTTGCCTGGTGCAAAAATCATGTGCTCACAACCGGTTAATCCCGAATCCGAGGAATTTGACTCTTTTGTTAATGTCTGCGAAACAAAGATCTGGATAAGGAACTCTGTTAACCCGGGAGAAGGTGTTAGGCATTTCCGGGTTCCGTGGTTTTAGCACGGTCGCTCAATTGTCGTTCTTGACTCTTGTTTGACTCGTTACAGATTTTAACAACATATATGCACTTTTACTTTAATATTTTATAGAATTGCGACATCGCAAAAATACGCCTCGAGTCACACCGCAACCAGTACGCCTGTGACTTTTGGTATATTTCAGCTTTGCCGGGATTTAGGATTTGAGTTGCACCAGGTGCACACTCGTTCATAGGAAAGTACATTAAATCGTGCCCTAAAACAGTCTATCGGCTTTGGATTATTTTGGGAGAAGCTATGAAATTTACTAGTAGCTTTCCCGATTCTATTTATATTTTTACTTTGTTACTAAAGGGGCCCCATTATTTGGTGTCATGTGAGGCTCGTCCCGATTTAATTTTAAAGGCTCAAACTTACTATATACATACTATGTTATCTATGCTGGTTTTTCCCTTAATTATATATGGTACCAAACATTCCAGGCCCGTCAGTTTTATATTATTGGGCCTAGATCTACATTACATGATTTAAATGGGCATTAGACCTGCCCATGCCTTAAAGGCCCAAATCATTTTTGAGCTCCTGATCATCAAGCCAGTTGGCCTTGCATAAGGGTTCAGGCCCATGGCGTTTATTGAGCCTAAACTAAACATGAACAATAGTAATAAGAACAGAAACAGGGAACTTAAGACAGAACAATCATATAGCATTAAGAATCGCATTTTTTATTCATCAAAAGAGAGAAATCATAATACAAATTGCCAATGTTAACTCTGAACAAACTATTTATTGTACATGAGAACCAAAAGACTGTTTCTGTTTTTTTGATTTTTCTAACAATGAATTTACACTAACATTTGAAGTCCATACTGGTTCTGAGAAAACGGTTTGATTATATAAGAGTCTTGAAGAACAATTAAACTAATTACCTATAGATTATCTAAGACTAAAGCAAGTTGTAACAGGGTTGAGATTATATACAGGTTTCATTGTGAGCTAAATCTATCAACATCACAAATCTGATTCTAATCGAGCTATTTCACTATCCAGTTATTTCCCTTTTAAACCTACTCAGATCTGAGCATTGATTTCCAAATAAGCTAACTACACGATCATGGTTTAAACAGTCCAAACATTCATGGCTATAACTCGAATACTTTCATCTAAATGGCTCAAAGACTTTATCATAATTAAACCACTCATTTTTACTATGGATTATCTCATTATCAGATTATCAATTCAATTATGAGTGAATCACTATCTAACGTTTTGCTATTCCATGTTCAAGTGTAGATCTATTACATTAGCTAAGTGATGATGATTTACGACACTCTCCGTGAAGCAGTAGTGATTAGCTATTTGAAATCATGATTTGTTTACTTATATTTTAGGGTTTACCTATCTAAACTAGGCGTGATATACTACTACTACTATACTACTACTATACCACTAGCTATTACAAAATTTTGTGTTTGTTTCTCTGCTACTATCTACTGCAAAATAAACTACAGATTTATACTAATACTAACACTAACAACAACATTTAAGTTACATAATAACATAAAATTAAGCTGAATCTCCATCTTTTATTCAATCAACTTGCCATTACAGCTTCTAATGAACAGAAGAGTACCTGAATCAGCAAAAGAAGCCAATGAGTTCTAAGGATTTAAGCAAGTAATCAGCAACAGACTCAAACGGCAATGCGACAGTTGAATTTGAATATCAGCCAAATAGAAGACCACAGCAACAACAAATAAGAAATCCAAGCAGAATTCGAGTAGAAATCCACAAAACAGGCAGTTAACCAGATCTCCTCACTCGAAAAATTCGAGAAGAACTACTTGCTATCACTATATTTTTTACTCTCAATTTTTCTCTCCTAAACCAGCCTCAGAAATAATTGAAGAAGCCCCTTCATCAGCCTTTTTAGGGGGTATTTATAGGTGTGGGCAAGGCTGATGACTTGGGGAGAAAGTTTGGGATTAAATCCCACTTCTCCCCTCTTAAATAACTAAACTTACACTAAGGCCCCAATTTCTGTTATCAAATCCCTTCCAGCATGTGCTGGAAGGTTCTAAAGATTCCTTTTTAAAGCCTTTTACTAACATATCCCTAATGGTTGAAGATTTTTACTGATTTCCCTTTTTAGGGAGACCATTATACCCTTTAATCTCTGCAAAATTGCCGAAATCAGGGGTACAAATTACTCTCATAACCCTTTATGTTCTAAACAATTCAACATTTTACCTTTTTGGCTTCCTTTTATGCCCCTAAGGACACTGCTGAATTACCCGACCTACCTAGGTCTGGTTTCCAGCATTTTTGGACTTATTTAACCTATGGCCAGTCCTTGCATTGGTATTTAAGGGCTGGCTAGTTCTACCATTTAGAACTGAGCCTCTTTTGTTTCATTTTCAGTCAATTAAGACCTTTTATTTCATTTTAAAACTAATTGCAGGACTAGCCTACTTTATTATTATATTTAGCCTATTTAAAATATAGCCAGTCTCAAGTTGAGACTTGGCTTGGGTAATTAAACCCATTTACTGAACATAAGCTGGGCTAAGGCCTTTGCAGGCCTAGCCACTTAAGGTTCAAGGCTCAAAAAGAGCCTGGGCAAGTCTGCATTTGCAGACTTAACCAATTATTTACAAAACTAACCTATTTAATTGAACACAGGTTGGGCCAAGGCCTTTGCAGACCTAGCCACCTGTGATTCAGGGCTCAAATTGAGCCTTGGTAAGTCTGAACTTTCAGACTTGCACCACTTGTTACACAACTAACCCTTTTAAGGTGGGCCAGTGTGCTGGACCTTGTAGAGTTGATCAATTAGCAAAATTGTCCACTCGTTGGTCACTTATTTATCTTATAACCTATTGTTGTTTGATTTTTTAGTTTTAACCTATTTCAAAACTAGCCATTTTATGAAACTTAGCACTAACAGCTATAACCAATCCCCCTAAGGTTAATGTGTATTAATCACTGCTCATCATAACAAAAACTATTGTAAACTCAGCCATTTCAACACACAATTGCACACATAACCACATGAAACCAAATATTGTTCATTAATCAATTAAAACTCAGAAGGGAAGTTTGATAATGTTGAATCTTAACTAATCAACATACATAACTCAATTTCATGTAGCAAAATGTCAATTAACATCGATCAAACTTAATCACAAACAATTCATGTTAGATGATGTACTGAAAGACCCAAAACACTTAGAGTTCATGGGCATAGACACATAGAAACTAAATCTCACAAAACAATCAACAAGAGATAAAACATGGCTCATTTTAGACATAAGGACAATGGACTTTAACAGAACAACATAAGCATGGTAATCAGAATCTCTAACCCTAGCTTGATATATACGTGAGACAAATAAGATGAAGATAAAGAGTAGAAGAATCATGGAGAGACAGTGAAGAAAGATCCCTAAATCTATCATTCCAAGTAACATAAAGAGAAGCAGAATTAGATTAGCATGCTTATTTTAGCATATTGAAGGCACACAAGAGGTGGTATAAACCAATCATTAAAGAAAAGCCCTGGTTTTAATCATGAAACGAAGAGGAACAGTGAGACTAGAGAAATAGACAAAGGTAAAGCAAAATAAACCTAATGAAGGGGAATGGGGAACCAAACGGCTAATCCTAGCACTAAAACTAAGCATGCAAAGAGACAGAAGAGAAGAACATCCAAGCTATTGAAAGCTAACAAAAGATATCCTAATATAAAGATGACACGGAATGAGAGTCAAGAAACTGAACTAGTACTAGAACTAGACATGCAAAACAACAGAAGAAATATCAAGATCCAACAAGATGAGGAATCCTACTACTAACAGAAGAAGAAGAACAAAGATATCGAGGTCAAATCTTCAAAACAGAGAATCAAAACAGGATCCAAACAAACGAGATAACCATAGTATAAGAGATGAGAACAAAAATTACTAGACAACTAGACATGTAAGGAATCATAAAAAGAGGAATGGTCATGTTGTTGAAAACTAACAGATCAGGAATCACAATACCAAGAAGATGAAGAAGAAAGGGTAAAAGATAGATCTTTTAAAACCAAAGAAACTAAACATGATCGAAACAAACAAAATAGAAGAAAGACATAAAAAAATGAACAAGTTAAGAAAAACCCTAATACTGCAGAAGATGAAGAAGCACGGGGGACAAAGAAATAAACAAAACACATCAAGACAACAAACACAAAATAGAAGAAAGCATGAACATGAATCAAGTAAAAGAAAGCAAGTAAGCAAATAGAGAGTGGGAACTTAGCTTAGCGGGGTCTGTCCCCCAAGCTTTCCTAACCCTTTTATTCACTCTCTTTTTTCAGACTCCTTTTTCTCTTTTTTCTTTGCTTTTTTTCTTTATCTCTTTTTCAGACTCTTTTCTTTGTTTTCTTCTTTCTGCTTTCTGCTTTGGCCTTCAAGACGAAGCCTTTATGGCTTTTAGTTGCAGAGGGGTGTTTGGGAGGGTAAAAGAGTGGATCTTGAAAGGGTTTGAAGTTCTGAGTCGCCGGAGTTAGGTTTCCGACGACTTTGTTTTGGATATTCGAAGAGCTCCGAAGATATTCGAGGGAGGTGAGTGGTGTGGTTGGGTAGATCAGACCAAGACGGTCCTTTTGGCATTGGTTTGGAAGGGATTCTCATTGTTTGGTGGTCACCAGCGGTAGATTCTGGTGACCGGAGTTTGGAGACAAAGGGACTATTTTATGGTTTCTTGGTGTTTGATGGGGTGAAGAAGAAGGAGAAGAAGGGAATAGGGGAGGAGAAGGGTTGGGAGTGGCTGGCGACCACCATGGAGAGTGGTGGCCGCCATGGTCGGCTAGGGTTCGCGAAGGTTGAAGAAGACGAAGAGGGAGAGAGGAGAAGCTTCGAGGGCGGCTAGGGTTGAAAGGGGGTTGAAAATGGCTTGGTCTCTTCAGACCAAAGCTTTAAATAGTCGGGGGGTTTGAGGAGATCTGGGCCGTTGGTTTGATGAAGATCAACGGCCCTCAGCAGCATTACTAAAACGACGTAGTTTTGTTATCAATGAGACCAAAGGTCTCGCCCGTTGGATCAGCATGGACGGACGGCTCAGATTAAACCCATCTTATTTTAATTAACTAATAATTCAGCCAATTATTCCCACCGTCGGATTCAACTTGATCGAGTGGTGGAGATTGAATCTCACCCTCATCTTTGAATTAATCCGGACTGCATCCTTGGACGTTGGATCAGGCCTGAATGAACAGTGGAGATTTAATCTCACACTTACCCTTTGAATTAAATCCGAAGTGATTCTCAGCCGTTGGATTAGGCCTGATGAACGGCTGAGATCAAATTCCTTGGTGGCCTGGACCGGATCTCTTTGGGCTGAAAGTGTTTGGGCCAATTAATTGGATTTCAACTGGCCCATTTTATTATACCTATATGTATATTTTTGTATTTTTCTGAAATTTTAATTATTTTTTATGTATTTTCTTTTTGTATATTTTCTTTTTCTTTTATGAAATATTATAACAACTTAATCTCCTACTTGCACTAATTATCTAATATTTTTTGCAATTTTTCTACTATTTTTTCCTAATTTCCACTATTAAGAACTATTTTTTTGATAATTTTCTTCTTAAAACTAATTAATTCAAACAAAGTAAGTACTTGACCTATTTTTTTTGATTTTTCTAATTTCCAATTATTCAAACACACAAAGTGTAGCTAATTTCAAACAAGGCATGCAATTGCACTCAAAAATATATTTATTTTAATTTTGGAATTGTTTGCCTGGTGCAAAAATCATGTGCTCACAGCTGCCCCTCTTTGCTCGGGAACACGAAGAGTTTCAGTGCAAAGACAAGTGAGCAGTAATGAGAGATTTTTGCACATTGGCGCATTCCGTAAAAGCATTTTTGGAAAACCTTTTGACCGCACCCTGCTTTAGAGGTTGCCTACATATCCTGGGCTAAACAGGAATCAGGTCAGTGTAGTTCGGGAAGGTTTGGCAGTTTAAAAAACTACCAGACTCACTGTTGCATTGACACTGTTACGACTTGCTGACCTTACTCCTTATTACACCGGGGGGGGGGGGATGTAAAATGAAGAAGCTATTCTAAGCTATGATCCTACAATTACAATTGTTCCTAATCTAGCTTTTGCTCTTCCTTATCTTTTTACTTGATTTTCTATGATGCCGACTCTGTTTTTTGTTGATTTTCTTTTCTTGCTTTCCTCTTTTTTTTTTTTTTTTTTTTTTTTTTTGTCCTCGAGCTGAAGCCTGCTCAAAACAAAACAAAACAACAAACTTTTTCTTCTGTCCCAGTATGGGCTTTTAGCTAACATAAACAAAAAATTGCAGGAAGTAAATATGCAGAAGTGTATTCCCTTGTTAGATAGGTGGGCGCCTGGACAGAAATTAAACGTGCATGAGATGCAATGCAGAAAAGTATTCCCTTGTTAGATAGGTGGGCGCCCGGACAGAAATTAAACGTGCATGAGATGCAATGCAGAAAAGTATTCCCTTGTTAGATAGGTGGGCGCCTGGACGGAAATTAAACGTGCATGAGATGCAATGCAGAAAAGTATTCCCTTGTTAGATAGGTGGGCGCCTGGACAGAAATTAAACGTGCATGAGATGCAATGCAGAAAAGTATTCCCTTGTTAGATAGGTGGCGCCTGAACAGAAATTAAATGTGCATGAGATGCAATACATAAAATATTCCCTTGTTAGATAGGTGGGCGCCTGGACAGAAATTAAATGTGCATGAGATGCAATGCAGAAAAGTATTCCCTTGTTAGATAGGTGGGCGCCTAGACAGAAACTAAACGTGCATGAGATGCAATGCAGAAAAGTATTCCCTTGTTAGATAGGTGGGCGCCCGGACAGAAATTAAACGTGCATGAGATGCAATGCAGAAAAGTATTCCCTTGTTAGATAGGTGGGCGCCCGGACAGAAATTAAACGTGCATGAGATGCAATGCAAAAAAGTATTCCCTTGTTAGATAGGTGGGCGCCTGGACAGAAATTAAACATGCATGAGATGCGATGCAGAAAAGTATTCCCTTGTTAGATAGGTGGACGCCTGTACAGAAAATAAATGTGCATGAGATGCAATGCAGAAAAGTATTCCCTTGTTAGATAGGTGGGCGCCCGGACATAAATTAAACGTGCATGAGATGCAATGCAGAAAAGTATTCCCTTGTTAGATAGGTGGTCACCTGGACAAAAATTAAATGTGCATGAGATGCAGAGCAGAAAAGTATTCCCTTGTTAGATAGGTGGGCGCCTGGACAGAAATTAAACGTGCATGAGATGCAATGCTGAAAAGTATTCCCTTGTTAGATAGGTGGGCACCTGGACAGAAATTAAACGTGCATGAGATGCAATGCAGAAAAGTATTCCCTCAGCTTGATAACCGAGGAATGGATTTTAAAGATGCTACCTTCTTTTTTTGGTATTTTCTTTGACCGATTGACTCTCACCTGTGAATTTCTCCACTTATTGGCAAACTTTCTATTTTTGGTGTTTTCTATTTTTCCACATTGGTCACATTCACTTTAAAGTGATTAGTGGCAATTTGTTCCTGCATGAGTCGTGAAACAAAATTTATTAGATGAAATGTAATGCAGAAAAGTATTCCCTTGTTAGATAGGTGGGCGCCTGGATAGAAATTAAACATGCGTGAGATGCAATGCAGAAAAGTATTCCCTTGTTAGATAGGTGGGCGCCTGGACAGAAATTAAACGTGCAGGAGATGCAATGCAGAAAAGTATTCCCTTGTTAGATAGGTGGGCGCCTGGACAGAAATTAAACTTGCATGAGATGCAATGCATAAAAGTATTCCCTTGTTAGATAACCGGGAAAAATGGATTTAAAAGATGCTATCTTCCTCTTTTTGGTATTTTCTTTGGCTAATTGTCTTTCACCTGTGAATTTCTCCACTTATTGGCAAACTTTCTCTTTTTGGTGTTTTCTATTTTTCCACATTGGTCACATTCACTTTAAAGTGAATAGTGACAATTTGTTCCTGCATGAATCATGAAACAAAATTTATTAGATATAAACTGCTGGCAACTGGCATCTGCCGTCCCTGCCTCTTATTGCCGTCCTCTTTTTTGCTTTTTCTTCCAGTGTGTGGTTTTTCCGGCTGCCTATCTCTTTCAAACTCTTTTTGTATTTTCTTACTTTTCCCTTTTTGTTTTGTTTTCTTTTCCTTTGGCCATGTTTGCCAAACTTCTTTATTTTCTCCCCAACTTTTCTTTCTTTTTGATCCAGTGTTGTTTCAGCTTTCGTCATCAGGAGCTGGTAGTTAGCTCTCAAAAAGGTAAACAATGAAATGCAGAAAAATGAAAGAGGGTAAAGGGTGTTTTGGAGAGATGATAGAACTTATCTGGGCGTTTGTTGGCTGATTCCGCTGACCATGCCATGTATTTAAACTCCGACCCAGTTCGTTCCAATCATTATTCTGACTCCAAATTGTCTTCAACCCAAATCGATACTATTTTTTGTTGCCTTTTCTCTTTTTCTGGTAATCCTTACGATCGCCCTAAGGTGCCTCGAAAGGTTTTCACCAATATGACTCTCTCATTTATTCTCTCAACCTCACAATCGCCTCACAGTGCCGGTTAATGTTCTCACTGATGAGACTCTCTCATTTTTATTTCTCTCAAACTCACAATCGCTTCACAATGCCGGTTAAGGTTTTCACTTATGAGACTCTCTAATTTTTTTTCATTTTTTCTTTTGTCTTTTGTTTTCTTACACCACGGGTGTTGTCCAATGTCTTGCTCTTCCTTCATTGCATCCGTTATCATTTTGGAATTTGATCAGAAGGTCTTTCTTTGGACCGTAACGTGGCTTTTGGATGGGTTAAAGAAAGAAAGGTATAAAAGCTCAAAATTTACGAGGGTTCAAAAATATTTACAACTCTCGGAATTATTAATCATAACTTCTGCCCCAGTTTCAATATGTGGGGAATTTTTGGATTTTTCTTTGTTGTGACTGAACCTCAGCGAGGCTGCCTACGTACCCTTTCGGGATCAAGTCAGACGTAGTTCATCCAACGTCATCAGTTAAATGAATTTCTTTTGACTTTTTCCCGATTTCTTTGTCTTTTTCTTTTTTTTTCTTTTTTTTTTCCTTTTTTTTCATTCATTCACCACTTTCCATTTTGTCAATTTTAATCTTTATTTTCCTTGTTGCGCTATACGCGATTCCGAGAGAGGGATATGAAAGAATATATTCATTAAGGCTCAAAGGGGGTTGTCAATGGATAAAGTGTTTGGATAGAGAATAAAACGCATTCGTCCTTTCAATTCCAAAATCACAACAAAATACAGATCATACAATTGAAAAGGAGTCATACATAGTATATTTTGACCGCATCTGAATTGATAGCAGTCTCTACGCACTTCCCTTCAACATCTGTCAAATATAATGCCCCATTGGACAACACCCGCGATACCACAAATGGTCCCTGCCAATTTGGCGCAAATTTACCCTTTGCCTCGGCCCAGTGCGGTAAGATACGCCTTAATACCAGTTGTCTGACTTCAAACTTCCGAGGTCGCACCTTCTTATTGTATGCTCTGGCCATTCTCCGTTGATACAACTGCCCATGGCAAACCGTGGCCAATCTCTTTTCATCAATCAAACTCAGTTGTTCCAGCCGGGCTTTTACCCATTCTTCGTCATCTATTCCAGCTTCAGCTATGATTCGTAATGACGGTATTTCTATTTCTGCGGGTATGACAGCCTGTATCCCATACACCAGTGAATAAGGTGTGGTTCCAGTAGAAGTACGCATTGTTGTACGGTAACCCATGAGAGCAAAATGTAACTTTTCATGCCATTGTCTGGATCCCTCCACCATTTTCCTGAGGATTTTCTTGATATTCTTATTTGCCGCTTCTACTTCCCCATTCGCCTTTGGCCTATAAGGTGTGGAATTACGATGCGTGATCTTAAACCTCTGGCAAACTTCCGCCATGAGATGACTATTTAGATTGGCTCCATTATCTATGATGATCACCTTGGGAATTGCGAACCGGCATATAATATTCTCATGCACAAAGTCCACTACTGCTTTCTTTGTCACTGCCTTGAACGTCTTCGCCTCCACCCACTTGGTGAAATAATCGATTGCAACCAAAATGAATCTATGCCCATTGGAAGCTGCTGGATCTATCGGACCGATAACATCCATGCCCCAGGCGACAAAGGGCCAAGGTGCAGACATCGTATGCAATTCATAAGGTGGGGAGTGGATGAGATCTCCATATACTTGGCATTGGTGACATTTCGTCACATACCTGATACAATCACGCTCCATAGTGAGCCAATAATACCCAGCTCTCAAAATCTTCTTCGCTATTACATATCCGCTCATGTGGGGTCCACAGGCTCTAGCATGTACTTCATTCATAATCTCATCGGCTTGTTGTGCATCCACACACCTCAACAACCCCAGGTCTGGTGTCTTTTTGTATATAACTCCTCCACTGAGAAAAAATCCATTAGCCAAGCGCCTGATAGCTCTTTTCTGATCTCCAGTGGCTTGCTCTGGGTATTTGCCAGCTTTCAGGTATTCCCTGACGTCATGATACCACGGTTCTTCATCCAATTCTTCTTCCACAACAAAGTAGTAAGCATTTTGATCACGGACTTGGATCTGGAGTGGGTCTATATAGGTCTTGTCCGGATGATGCAGCATGGAGTATAGTGTGGCCAAAGCATCTGCAACCTCATTGTGCATTCTTGGGATGTGTTTGAATTCTATGAACTGGAATCTTTGGGACAACTCATGCAAACAATACCGGTAAGGTATCAATTTCAAATCTCTTATCTCCCATTCTCCCTATATTTGGTGTACCAAAAGATCCGAGTCACCCATGACCAAAATCTCTTGAATACCCATGTCTACTGCCATCCTTAATCCCAAGATACACGCCTCATATTCGGCCATGTTGTTGGTACAGAAAAATCGAAGCTGAGCTGTGACGGGATAATGTTGACCCGTTCCTGAAATGAGTACTGCTCCGATACCAATGCCCTTACTGTTGACGGCTCCGTCGAAGTACATCTTCCATCCTGGCTTCTCATCTTGTTCTATTTCCTCGACATTCATTGCCTCTTCATCCGGAAAATACGTCTTTAATGGCTCATATTCATCATCCACTGGATTCTCTGCTAAGTGGTTCGCAATTGCTTGCGCCTTCATTGCCGTACGAGTTACATAGATAATGTCAAATTATGTGAGCAAAATCTGCCCATTTAGCAAGTCTCCCTGTAGGCATAGGCTTCTGAAATATGTATTTTAGAGGATCCAGCCATGATATCAAGTATGTGGTATATGCTGACAAATAATGCTTTAATTTCTGAGCTACCCAGATTAATGCACAACAAGTTCTTTCAAGTTGAGTATATTTCACCTCGTAAGATGTGAACCTCTTACTGATGTAATATATAGCTTGCTCTTTCTTGCCCGTCTCATCGTGTTGGCCTAGCACACAACCAAAGGAGTTGTCAAGCACTATCAAGTACAAAATCAGAGGTCGCCCCGGCTCTGGAGGAACTAACACTGGAGGATTGGCTAAATATTCCTTGATCTTGTCGAATGACACTCGTGGTTCCATTTCTCTGCTACATCTTTCTTTAACAACTTGAAGATCGGCTCACATGTTGATGTCAACTAAGCGATGAACCGGCTAATGTAATTCAACCTCCCAATGAGCTCATTACTTCCTTCTTGTTCTTCGGCGGAGATAGACTTTGGATGGCCTTGATCTTTGATAGATCTAGTTCAATACCTCTCCTGACTCACTATGAACCCCAATAGCTTCCCTGAAGGTACTCCGAAGGCGCATTTCGCAGGATTGAGCTTTAAATTGTACCTCCGGAGTCTTTGGAAAAACTTTCTCAAATCCCTCACATGATCAGGTTGCTTTTTGGACTTTATGATGACATCGTCCACATATACTTCAATTTCTTGGTGCATCATGTCATGAAACATCGTGGTCATTGCCCTCATATAAGTTGCTCCGGCATTCTTCAATCCAAACGGCATTACTCTGTAACAATACGTTCCCCAAGGTGTAATGAAAGCAGTTTTCTCCGCGTCTTCTTCGTCCATCAAGATCTGGTGATAACCTACATAATAATCTACAAATGAACCGATCTCATGCTTGGCGCAATTGTCGATCAATATGTGGATATTTGGTAATGGGAAATCATCCTTTGGACTGGCATTGTTGAGGTCTCTGTAGTCCACACACACTCTGGTTTTTCCATCTTTCTTTGGGACTAGCACAACGTTCGCCAACCAGGTGGGGTATTTGGTGACTCGTATGACCTTTGCCTCAAACTGCTTATTCACCTCTTCTTTTATCTTGACACTAATGTTCGTTTTGAATTTTCGCAACTTTTGCTTCACCGGCCGGCATTCGGGGTAGATAGACAACTTGTGTACCACCAAATCAGTACTGAGTCCGGGCATGTCATCATAGGACCAAGCAAATATGTCCTTAAATTCATGCAACAACCTTATCAATTTTTTCCTGAGGGGTGTCTCCAAATTAATACTAATTTTTGTTTCCCGGACATTATCTTCGCTCCCCAAATTGATGGATTCTGTATCACTCAAATTTGGTTTGGGCTTTTCCTCATATTGGTTCATGTCATTACTTATTTTCTCCAGGGCTTCCTCATCCTCACATTCTATCTCACTATCCTCCTCAATTTCTTGTATGATAATGCGACTATCAGAACTGGGTCGAGAATCCTTTATGCATGACATGGCATCAGAATCAGCACATACAGAACTGTACAGAAGAAAAGATAAAAAATAAGGCAAAAATGAAGAAAGAAGAAAAGTGCATTTCATTGATAAAAAGATGAACAAAGTTCGGGATACATTTTGACTTTTTCTTTTTCATGAGGGGTGGGAGGACTACAAAAGTAACAATTGTTTCTTCCGAGAAAATGATAATGAAATTTTTAGAGCTAACTACCAAGACTCATTCCTGATCGGGAAAGGAGTGGCTTCCCAATTGTTCAGCATAACGCCGGATCCCACAAATTGCACGTCCATCTTGCTAGTGCCTTCCTCCGTCTCAACCATGTTCACATCCCCAAATATCTTCTCAAATCTCATCAAAAGCTCTTCATCGGGTCGGGTCTCAATGTACCTTGACGCAACAGATGTCCTATTTTTAGTACCAGGCTTGGTAAATGTGTCAGATAGTTTGGGTATAAGCTTAGGCAGGGTCCAGTTCTTTTTGGTTTTGGAGGCTCTTTGTATGTCCGCGTAGGTGGGTTTGAACCCTAAGCCGAAAGCATCTTTGTTCACCGGCAGTTGAACCGGTTGGATGATTCCTTGCAAAGCTTTGCCCAGCCCCTTTCCTGGTGCAAACCCGTTTTTAAGCATTTCCCGGGCCACCATCACAGCAGTCGGTGCTACCGTAGGGATTGGCAGTTTCTCTCATTCAGCAATTTTGTTCACTACTATGGTGTCTGTCACCTGGTATACCCAAGGACCCTTATCTCCATCAGCATCATCAAATGGCATAACAACATTGCAGGTATTTTCCTCTCCATGCACTACAATTTCTTGTTGCTCCCATTCGAATTTGACTATCTGGTGTAAGGATGACGGCACTGCTTTGGCCGCGTGGATCCATGGTCGGCCCAACAATAAATTATAGGACACAGCAATGTCCAACACCTGAAATTCCATGGTAAAATCCACAGGCCCAATGGTCACCTCCAAGATAATGTCTCCCAACGTGTTCTTACTTCCACCATCAAATCCTCTCACATTTATACTGTTCCTCCGAATTCTATCCGGACTGATATTCAGCTTTCCAAGAGTTGACAGCGGGCAAATGTTCGCTTGAACCATTATCTATCAACACTCTGGTAACTACCGACTCCTTGCTTTTCACCGTAAGATAAATCGCCCTATTATGCTCGGTTCCCTCAACAGGCAATTCATTATCTGAGAACGTAATCTTATTAGACTCGAAGATCTTATTGGTAATCTTTTCAAGGTGACAGACCGAGATCTTCTCTGGGACATGAGCCTCGTTCAATATCTTCATCAGAGCTTTTCTGTGTTCTTCCGAATGTATTAACAACGAGAGCAAAGAGATTTGTCCGGGGGTTTTCCTCAGCTGTTTGACTATAGAGTAATCCTGCGATTTTATCTTTTTGAGGAATTCCTCCGCCTCTTCTTCGGACACAGGCTTCTTCAACTGATTCTCTTTCACCGCTTTCATTCTTCTTAACTCTTCCGGGGCAAAACACCTCCCGGACTGAGTTAAACCGTGAGTTTCATTGATTTCTCCGGATACCTCTTTCCCTTTGTAGATCACTGCTACCTTGTTGTAATTCCAAGGTACAGTCTTGGTGTTCACTACCGGCATCTGCACCACCGGTCTTATAATCACTGGTTCTACACTCGCGCCTTTCACTGTCAATACTGGCTTCGCGCCCGGTACTACAACCCTCAACCTTTCCACTACTGTTTGACTTTTCACTGGTTCTTCGACAATTATTTTTCCTTTCTCTGCTTCCTTTTCAGTTCTGCTACTGGCCTTAATCATCATAACAGACTGGGACAGCTTCCGACTGCTCTCATCCTGCGCCAATTCTATCATATGCATTTCATGGTGAGCCGACAGTGGGTTTTGCGTGATGTTTGGAGCCTCTGGAGCCTGCACTTCAATCCTCTGGCTATCAATAAGATCCTGGATAGCACTCTTTAGATGCCAACACTTCTCAGTATCGTGTCCTGGTGCTCCTGAGCAATACTCACACCTGACCGACTGGTTGATGTTTTTCGGAGGTTGGTTTGGAAGTTTAGACTCAATCGGGCTCAAAATTCCCAATTCTTTTAATCTGTGATAGAGGCTGGTATAGGACTCCCCCAACGGGGTGAATGTTTTCTTTGCCCTATTCCTCATTTCTGGGTCAGGCCTGGGTCTGCTTGGATTTCTGTAGGTTCTAGAAGAAGGGTATGTGTTTTGTGTATGGTAAACATTATGCGGGGTTTGGGCTCGCCATACATGTGGCGGTGGTGGTGAATAGGTTTGGGCTTATGGGTGGTGGTAGTACGGGGCAGTTGGCGGGTAATATGGTGACGGTGGGTTATATGTGGTTGGTGTATTGTATGGGGTTGGTGGGTTATATGTGGTTGGCGGGTTGTATGGAGTTGACGGGTTTGGTGGGTATGGATGGTATGGTCTTGGTGGGTGATGATGTTGGTTGCGGTTCCAAGGCCTGCTTTCTACAACTGCTACTTCTTCTTTTTTCTTCTTCCCAATTGCTCCTCCATTCCCAGTCTGTATGGCCTGATTCGTGGCCTTAATTGCCGAAAAACTCATGATCTTGTTCGTTTTTAAACTTTCCTCAACAAAACTTCCCATCTTCACAACCTCATTAAAACTTTTCCCGATAGCTGACACTAAATGCCCATAATAAGTAGGCTCCAAAGCCTGTAAGAAACAATCTACCATTTCTCCTTCCTTTATCGGCGGATCTACCCTTGCCGCCTGTTCTCTCCACCTGAAACCAAACTCCCTGAAGCTTTCTCCCGGCTTTTTCTCCATCTTCGTGAGTGATAATCTATCTGGTATGATTTCCAGATTGTATTGGAAATGGTTCACGAATGCTTGCGCGAGGTCGTCCCGGATGAACCACCTGGTGTGATCCTGGCGAGTATACCACTCCAAAGCAGAACCGCTTAAACTTTGGCTAAAATACGCCATCAACAGCTCATCCCTGCCTCCTTCACCTCGCATTTTACTGCAATATCCCCTGAGGTGGGCCACCGGGTCTCCATGTCCGTTATACATATCAAACTTCGGCAACTTAAATCCGACAGGAAGTTGCACTTCAGGAAACAGACACAAATCCTTGTATGCCACGCTTACTTGCCCTCCCAATCCTTGCATATTGCGAAAGCCATTTTCCAAACTCTTTACCTTCCTAACCATTTCCTCCTGCCCTACATTTTTAGCAGGCTTCTCTTCGCTCGTCTCCATCAGCGGAGCGTGGGATTCGTGCTGTCGAAAAGTTGGCTCGGGTGGGTAGTAGCGAGGGTCTTGTATATGGAACATTGGTTCACTAGACGATTTGTGTAGGGTGGCAGGAGGAGGTGCCACATACATTGGAGCAACCTGGGGTAGATGGGGTGGTACTTGTTTCGTTGGAGGTGGTGGTACTTGGGAAGTGGAAGCATAATAGTGGTGATAGTCAGGGTATGTAGAGGGTGCATTCATCGTGGGTGGTTTAGGATTGGGGTTAGTTGGAGGGATGTATGTGGGATTGGCAGGGTAAGTTGGCAAGGGTTGACCCCTTGACCAAGCCTGATACATTTCGGCCATCTGCTGTTTTAATTTGTACATCTCTTCCTTCATCCCCGCTACGTCCACAATTTCTTCCTCCTGGGCGGGATCCATGACTGTTGCCTTGATCTCTTGCGACACAGCTTTTGTTATTTTCTTATATCTCGTGTTGTAAGGGTGAGTAGCTAGAATGCCAGTTGCCACTAGAATCTGAATATCACAAACATCAACACCCATTAGTGGTTAGCGCATGAAGAGATAAGATGCAACGACTTTAAAATAAACACATTTTCCTTGAGTCGCCATGCATCATCCCGGCCCTTACTTATTTGAACCAATCATCTTTTTTTTCCACTTTTTCTCTCTTCTTTTTTTTTCTTTTCATTTCACAATTGCGTTCCTATTTATTTGCCTATCGCAATAAAAAGAAATAACATAAAGCAAAGGGATTGACAATAACTCTTGATTTTATTTGATATTTCAAAAACATTGGTTTACAAGATGATGTTGTAAATGCTAATGTAAAGAAACATAAAAATAGAATGCATGCCCTATAAATACATTAATGCTCCTAGTGCCCGCGAGACATCATTCGGTCTTGTCGCGGGCCTATATGCTAATCCCTTTTGGAGCCTATCCAGGTCAGATATGACTTGCTGCACAAAGAACTTCACTGCTGATACAAAGGTTTTTTGGGACATATCTTCACACAGCTGACTCTTCCGGGTGATGTATTGAGCAATACGAACAATCGTCTCTCGAATAACCCCTTTTTCTTGAAGCAATCGGCTTATCTGTTCAGTGCGAGCATCCAAGGTATGTTGGTTATCTTTCTGTATTTGCTGCAGCTCCAACTCTAGTCGAGCCATAGTTGTGTAACAATGCTCTCTCTCTTCCTCGAGATCCTTGATAATCTTGTTACTTTTAACCGTGGCTGAAACCATTTTCTTTCTTAGTCGGGCTACCTCAAATTCATGCCTATCTTGTAGCTGCCGAACCAACTTGTCTCTTTCCTTAGCATCTCTGGTTATTTGCTTCCGAGCCCTGACTAATTCCTTTTACGCCTTGTCCAAGTCAAAGCTGTAGTCATTCACTTTGCGCCGAAGAGTCTCAATCAATTTCTCATCCCGGGCTAAGCGAATGGGGGTCTCGGATGCAATTTTCATTTGAGCAACCTGAGCCTTTAACATTTCGTTTTCTTTCTTCAACTGCTTTTTCTCTCCTTCATCAGATGCTGCCTGTAAACCACTTTCAAACTGGAGATTTCTCAATTGTTCTTCCAACAAGTTGATCTTGGCCTTGTATTCTCTTTCTTTGGCCGCCCAATTCTGATTTTCCTTAGATTGCTCCACCAAATCGTGCATGTGAGGTCTTTTCGAAAGCCGCTCGTGCTCAACACCCCGTCGATACCACGTGAAATATCCAGACGATACTTCTCCCCGAGCTCTATTTTGCACACAAGTATCTACTTTCAGGTTTTGGTATTCATTCCAAATTTGACGGATCTTTGCTTCCGGGAATTGCCCATCCGGACTACTTTCTATAGCTTGTGAACTGAGGTCCCCGTCTCTCGGTATAACTTGACATCTACCCAGCTGTCGCAGGGCCCTGTATGGGGCGTAAGGTTGGATGCTTTTTAAACCCATGATCAAGAAAGGTGACCGTTATGTCGGCATATAAATTACCTCGTCAAGAGGTAGCCAATCATATGTCCAATCGATCTGGCCATCAATCAATGATCGAAGATGTGAAATCCAATCCTTTACTCCCTCTGGCAATTTAACTTCTTTTGTTCTCGTACAAAATTCTTCCAGACATGTTCGTCCAGTCGGACCATAATTTGAGAACGAAGGATGATGGCATAGATGTTCAATCAACCAAATCTGCAAAATCAAATTGCACCCTTCAAAGAAGTTGGCTCCAGCTTTGCATGCAGTCAAGGCACGGTAGATGTCAGCTAAAATCATTGGAGCTAGAGTACAATTATCTTGTACTATCAATGTGCTTGCTACCCCGGCAACCTTTATACTGATGTGCCCATCTTTTCTCGGAAATATGACAATTCCGAGAAATGGCACTAAGAAAACAAACCTCCGATGCTCCTCCCATTTTGCTCGATTGGACTTGCTGCATAACTTGTTCGTGGAGTCGTTGAAACCCCCGATGTGTCCATACCTACTATAGATGAAGTTCAAGGAGCAAAACCCATTGGCTAAATCTTCGTTGTGGACATTCCTAGCAATTTTCAAAGAATCCAGAAAACGATTCACCCTTTACTGTTCTTGGGGATACCGGGTATTTTCCTTTCAAGGGGACCTCATTCTTCTCTATGTAGAAAGCAATTTCCTCCAGAGTAGGAGTGAGTTCAAAATCCGGAAGATGTAGTACATTGTGTGCAGGATCCCAATATGTGACCACTGCTCTAATTATGTCGCCTCGGGGAATTATGTCCAATAACCCCGTAAGATCTTTCAAATAACCTTTGACCCAGTCCTGATTTCCGTTCCCATGTCGTGCCACCATAGTTTCAGCTCCAAAGGGATTTTATTCATTAAGGAGAAATGTTCATTCAACATTGTGCTCATCCTGCACATTTATTAAGGCGATTTTATTTAGCAAAGAGGAAAATATTTTTCAATGCAAGTTTTCATTTTTTGAAAGAATCATGGTTCTCGAAGTGGCCATTTTTGCCAAAACAGCCTTCCGGCTTCCTTTCGGGACAATCAGCCGTTTCCAAAAATAGCAATCACTTCGATTATTTGAAAAGAAAAAATCTTTTTGGTCTTTTTCTAAAGGTGTGGTTGGACCCGTTTAAGGGTTTCCTACGTATCCCACCTAATGGCGAGAATCGAACCTGCGTAGTTCGGTCAGATTCGTCGACCAATTATTTCAACAACAAAAACCATTTTTTTTTTCAAATTTTTGGATTTTCTGGATACCCAACTTCACTAACTCTTATTTCCCTCTTTTTTTTTTTTCAATAATTTTTCTATCCTCGGGATTTTCGCTAGTCCGCATAACGATCAAGGACAATAAAATATGCAACACATAATATGCTCGGTCTTTTTCAAATACCGGGTCACCTGTCCTAGACGGACTCAACCCCTGTGTTGAGTCCCCTAAGTCAGATATGATGCAAATAATCATCCTAGACCTATGTTCAACATCTTATAGTTTCATAGAATGCTAGACCGTGTACCCGAGCGGACAACTCGAATCGAGGAGGGGGCTACGTACCGGTGACTCGCGGAGTCAATCGGCTTTGTAACTTATCCGGCCTCTATTTTCTTAATTTTTGGTGACTTAACAGAAAGGGGAGTCTCAACCAGTAAGCACATCCCCGGGGGTGAAGAAGAGAAGGGTTTTCGGCACAATTTTTATATACAATCCACATAATATCAAAACGATAAAGCACATAGCATGTTGTTCAAATCATATAGTGAAATCAAACAATATCACGAACGGCAATTCTAAGGAGCTCGAGTTCTTAAACCCTGAAACCGAAGTTCGGGGTTGGGATCCCCAGCAGAGTCGCCAGAGCTGTCACACCTCCCTTTTTACTACACCCGGAAAGCATGAATGTGCTTATAGGGTATACCTCGATGTTCAAATACCCGAGACGGATATAATAGCATAGAGGAAGGAGTTTTTCCACTTAAAGGACAATCGGTTCGGGATTTTGTTTTAATTATCAGAGTCGCCACTTGAGAAGATAATGGTGTCCCAAGTCACCGATTAATCCCGAATCCGAGGAATTTGACTCTTTTGTTAATGTCTGCAAAACAAAGATCTGGATAAGGAACTCTGTTAACTCGGGAGAAGGTGTTAGGCATTCCCGGGTTCCGTGGTTTTAGTACGGTCGCTCAATTGTCGTTCTTGACTCTTGTTTGACTCATTACAGATTTTAACAACATATATGCGCTTTTACTTTAATATTTTATAGAATTGCGACATCGCGAAAATACACCTCGAGTCACACCGCAACCAGTACGCCTGTGACTTTTGGTATATTTCAACTTTGCCGGGATTTAGGATTTGAGTTGCACCAGGTGCACACTCGTTCATAGGAAAGTACATTAAATCGTGCCCTAAAACAGTCTATCGGCTTTGGATTATTTTGGGAGAAGCTATGAAATTTACTAGTAGCTTTCCGATTCTATTTATATTTTTACTTTGTTACTAAAGGGGGCCCCATTATTTGGTGTCATGTGAGGCTCGTCCCGGTTTAATTTTAAAGGCTCAAACTTAATATATACATACTATGTTATCTATGGTGGTTTTTCCCTTAATTATATATGGTACCAAATATTCCAGGCCCGTCAGTTTTATATTATTGGGCCTAGATCTACATTACATTATTTATAGAGCAAATATCATTTGTAGCCCATCAGGCCAAACATATATCATCCAGTAGCCATAAATTGACCCATACAATTCATAACCTAAAAATAATAATAATTGGTAGCCGTCACCTCCCATCCTTGTCTTTCTTTCTTATTATCTTTCTACTTCTCTCGCCAGCAACCCATGGCTGTGAGGCCATGGGCGCTTTTCTCTCTCTCCCTCTCTCTCTTTCTTTAAAAAACCTCTTTGGTTTTTCTCGTCTCCCTTTTCTTGTATTTCGGAATTTGGATCCTTTATTTGCTTCTGGAAAATCTTAAAGCCATTGTAATTTTTATCTTATATTTTAATTTTGGTTTGCAATTCATGATTTTGTGCTATATCTGGGTTTTGAATACAAATATGCTATGATCCCAATTTATTGTCATCACAAACTTATAATCCCAGATCTATTATGGATAAGAAAGTATGCATTATGTTGTGGACCACACATGTGAGATGCTAATGAGCTATGAGAATATTGTGTTTTTGCAGAATAGTATGTTGGATCTGACGATATGTGTTTTTTTTTGTTCCATTTTGTGTTAGTTTCTCTAAATCTCCATTAGTTTGTATTTTGTGACATAGTTAATTGATGATTTATAATTTTACTGTTTTTATAATATTGGGGTTACCATTTTCGGCGACTGTGAGGCCATGGAGGCCGGTAGCTGGTTTCTCAATAAGAGGAAGAACATAGGAGATGACTATGAAAAAAGTTAAAATATCTACAAAATAGACTGTCATTATACAAAATAAACTGTCTCTATACAATTTATACAATTTATATACAAATGGAGTGTCACTATACTAAATATATACAAAAATAGAATATCATTATACAAAAAATATATTAAAGAGACTGTCATTATACAAATATGTATAAAATAGACTATTAATAAAAATATACTAAATAGACTGCAACCATACAATTTATACAATTAGCTCTCACTAAACAAAATATATACAAAATAGACTGTTACTATACAAAATATATACAAAATAGATTGTTAATATACTATCATTATACAAAATAGAATGTTACTATACAAAAAATATACAAAATAGATTGTCACTATACAAAAAATGTACAAAATAGACTATCATTATACAAATAGACTGTTACTATACAAAAAATATACAAAATAGACTGTCACTATACAAATAGACTGTTACTATACAAAAATATATAAAATAGACTGCCACTATGCAAAAAATATACAAAAATAGTCTGTTATTATACAAAAACATTACAAAAATTGATTGTTATTATACAAAAAATAGACATTTTGTATATGACCTGCATTATATATTTCATTCAATTGTTAGCTAATACTTATTAGATCCATAAGTACATTTAAAAGGGCAAAAAAAGGGTTTCTCTATCGCACCAGGTGAGGGTCGAACCTGCAACCTTCAACTTAAAAAGCAAGCGCTCTAACCACTGAGCTACAAGCCCTTATGTTGTCATGTTTATTCCTTTCGGCTGCTATATGCAATACGTTTGGGTCGAAGGGCCATTTTTTGTAAGTAGAATAAAATATGGGCTATTAAAATTTTGAGTGGCTATAGATGGTAGTTTTCTCTTATTTAAATGGGCATTAGACCTGCCCATGCCTTAAAGGCCCAAATCATTTTTGAGCTCCTGATCATCAAGCCAGTTGGCCTTGCATAAGGGTTCAGGCCCATGGCGTTTATTGGGCCTAAACTAAACAGGAACAATAGTAATAAGAACAGAAACAGGGAACTTAAGACAGAACAATCATATAGCATTAAGAATCGCATTTTTTATTCATCAAAAGAGAGAAATCATAATACAAATTGCCAATGTTAACTCTGAACAAACTATTTATTGTACATGAGAACCAAAAGACTGTTTCTGTTTTTTTGATTTTTCTAACAATGAATTTACACTAACATTTGAAGTCCATACTGGTTCTGAGAAAACGGTTTGATTATATAAGAGTCTTGAAGAACAATTAAACTAATTACCTATAGATTATCTAAGACTAAAGCAAGTTGTAACAGGGTTGAGATTATATACAGGTTTCATTGTGAGCTAAATCTATCAACATCACAAATCTGATTCTAATCGAGCTATTTCACTATCCAGTTATTTCCATTTTAAACCTACTCAGATCTGAGCATTGATTTCCAAATAAGCTAACTACACGATCATGGTTTAAACAGTCCAAACATTCATGGCTATAACTCGAATACTTTCATCTAAATGGCTCAAAGACTTTATCATAATTAAACCACTCATTTTTACTATGGATTATCTCATTATCAGATTATCAATTCAATTATGAGTGAATCACTATCTAACGTTTTGCTATTCCATGTTCAAGTGTAGATCTATTACATTAGCTAAGTGATGATGATTTACGACACTCTCTGTGAAGCAGTAGTGATTAGCTATTTGAAATCATGATTTGTTTACTTATATTTTAGGGTTTACCTATCTAAACTAGGCGTGATATACTACTACTACTATACTACTACTATACCACTAGCTATTACAAAATTTTGTGTTTGTTTCTCTGCTACTATCTACTGCAAAATAAACTACAGATTTATACTAATACTAACACTAACAACAACATTTAAGTTACATAATAACATAAAATTAAGCTGAATCTCCATCTTTTATTCAATCAACTTGCCATTACAGCTTCTAATGAACAGAAGAGTACCTGAATCAGCAAAAGAAGCCAATGAGTTCTAAGGATTTAAGCAAGTAATCAGCAACAGACTCAAACGGCAATGCGACAGTTGAATTTGAATATCAGCCAAATAGAAGACCACAACAACAGCAAATAAGAAATCCAAGCAGAATTCGAGCAGAAATCCACAGAAACAGGCAGTTAACCAGATCTCCTCACTCGAAAAATTCCAGAAGAACTACTTGCTATCACTATATTTTTTACTCTCAATTTTTCTCTCCTAAACCAGCCTAAGAAATTATTGAAGAAGCCCCCCTCATCAGTCCTTTTTAGGAGGTATATATAGGAAGGGAAAGGTTGATGACTTGGGGGGAAAGTTTGGGATTAAATCCCACTTCTCCCCTCTTAAAATTACTAAACTTACACTAAGGCCCCAATTTCTGTTATCAAATCCCTTCCAGCATGTGCTGGAAGGTTCTAATAGATTCCTTTTTAAGGCTTTTACCACAATATCCCTAAGGGTTGAAGATTTTTACTCATTTCCCTTTTTAGGGAGACCATTATACCCTTTAATCTCTGCAAAATTGCAGAAATCATGGGTACAAATTACTCCCATAACCCTTTATGTTCTAAACAATTCACCATTTTACCTTTTTGGCTTCCTTTTATGCCCCTAAGGACACTGCTGAATTACCCGACCTACCTAGGTCTGGTTTCCAGCATTTTTGGACTTATTTAACCTATGGCCAGTCCTTGCATTGGTATTTAAGGGCTGGCCAGTTCTACCATTTAGAATTGAGCCTCTTTTGTTTCATTTTCAGTCAATTAAGACCTTTTATTTCATTTTAAAACTAATTGCAGGACTAGCCTACTTTATTATTATATTTAGCCTATTTAAAACTTAGCCAGTCTCAAGTTGAGACTTGGCTTGGGTAATTAAACCCATTTACTGAACATAAGCTGGGCTAAGGCCTTTGCAGGCCTAGCCACTTAAGGTTCAGGGCTCAAAAAGAGCCTGGGCAAGTCTGCATTTGCAGACTTAACCAATTATTTACAAAACTAACCTATTTAATTGAACACAGGTTGGGCCAAGGCCTTTGCAGACCTAGCCACCTGTGATTCAGGGCTCAAATTGAGCCTTGGTAAGTCTGAACTTTCAGACTTGCACCACTTGTTACACAACTAACCCTTTTAAGGTGGGCCAGTGTGCTGGACCTTGTAGAGTTGATCAATTTGCAAAATTGACCACTCTTTGGTCACTTATTTATCTTATAACCTATTGTTATTTGATTTTTCAGTTTTAACCTATTTCAAAACTAGTCATTTTATGAAACTTAGCACTAACAACTATAACCAATCCCCCTAAGGTTAATGTGTATTAATCACTGCTCATCCTAACAAAAACTATTGTAAACTTAGCCATTTCAACACACAATTGCACACATAACCACATGAAACCAAATATTGTTCATTAATCAATTAAAACTCAGAAGGGAAGTTTGATAATGTTGAATCTTAACTAATCAACTTACATAACTCAATTTCATGTAGCAAAATGTCAATTAACATCGATCAAACTTAATCACAAACAATTCATGTTAGATGATGTACTGAAAGACCCAAAACACTTAGAGTTCATGGGCATAGACACATAGAAACTAAATCTCACAAAACAATCAACAAGAGATAAAACATGGCTCATTTTAGACATAAGGACAATGGACTTTAACAGAACAACATAAGCATGGTAATCAGAATCTCTAACCCTAGCTTGATATATACATGAGACATATAAGATGAAGATAAAGAGTAGAAGAATCATGGAGAGACAGTGAAGAAAGATCCCTAAATCTATCATTCCAAGTAACATAAAGAGAAGCAGAATTAGATTAGCATGCTTATTTTAGCATATTGAAGGCACACAAGAGGTGGTATAAACCAATCATTAAAGAAAAGCCATGGTTTTAATCATGAAACGAAGAGGAACAGTGAGACTAGAGAAATAGACAAAGGTAAAGCAAAATAAACCTAATGAAGGGGAATGGGGAACCAAACGGCTAATCCTAGCACTAAAACTAAGCATGCAAAGAGACAGAAGAGAAGAACATCCAAGCTATTGAAAGCTAACAAAAGATATCCTAATATAAAGATGACACGGAATGAGAGTCAAGAAACTGAACTAGTACTAGAACTAGACATGCAAAACAACAGAAGAAATATCAAGATCCAACAAGATGAGGAATCCTACTACTAACAGAAGAAGAAGAACAAAGATATCGAGGTCAAATCTTCAAAACAGAGAATCAAAACAGGATCCAAACAAACGAGATAACCATAGTATAAGAGATGAGAACAAAAAATGACTAGACAACTAAACATGTAAGGAATCATAAAAAGAGGAATGGTCATGCTGTTGAAAACTAACAGATCAGGAATCATAATACCAAGAAGATGAAGAAGGAAGGGTAAAAGATAGATCTTTTAAAACCAAAGAAACTAAACATGATCGAAACAAACAAAACAGAAGAAAGACATAAAAAAAATGAACAAGTTAAGAAAAACCCTAATACTGCAGAAGATGAAGAAGCACAGGGGACAAAGAAATAAACAAAACACATCAAGACAACAAACACAAAACAGAAGAAAGCATGAACATGAATCAAGTAAAAGAAAGCAAGTACGCAAATAGAGAGGGGGAACTTAGCTTAGCGGGGTCTGTCCCCCAAGCTTTCCTAACCCTTTTATTCACTCTCTTTTTTCAGACTCCTTTTTTGTCTTTTTTCTTTGCTTATTTTCTTTATCTCTTTTTCAGACTCTTTTCTTTGTTTTCTTCTTTTTGCTTTCTGCTTTGGCTTTCAAGACGAAACCTTTATGGCTTTTAGTTGTAGAGGGGTGTTTGGGAGGGTAAAAGAGTGGATCTTGAAAGGGTTTGAAGTTCCGAGTCGCCGGAGTTAGGTTTCCGGCGACTTTGTTTTGGATATTCGAAGAACTCCGAAGAGATTCGAGGGAGGTGAGTGGTGTGGTTGGGTAGATCGGACCAAGATGGTCCTTTTGGCATTGGTTTGGAAGGGATTCTCGTTGTTTGGTGGTCACCGGCGGTAGATTCCGGTGACTGGAGTTTGGAGACAAAGTGACTGTTTTATGGTTTCTTGGTGTTTGATGGGGTGAAGAAGAAGGAGAAGAAGGGAATAGGGGAGGAGAAGGGTTGGGAGTGGCCGGCGACCACCATGGAGAGTGGTGGCTGCCATGGCCAGCTAGGGTTCGCGAAGGTTGAAGAAGACGAATAGGGAGAGAAGAGAAGCTTCGAGGGCGGCTAGGGTTGAAAGGGGGTTGAAAATGGCTTGGTCTCTTCACACCAAAACTTTAAATAGTCGGGGGGTTTGAGGAGATCTGGGCCATTGGTTTGATGAAGATCAACGGCCCTCAGCAGCGTTACTAAAACGACGTAGTTTTGTTATCAATGAGACCAAAGGTCTTGCCCGTTGGATCAGCTTGGACGGACGGCTCAGATTAAATCCATCTTATTTTAATTAACTAATAATTCAGCCAATTATTCCCACCGTCGGATTCAACTTGATCGAGTGGTGGAGATTGAATCTCACCCTCATCTTTGAATTAATCCAGACTGCATCCTTGGACGTTGGATCAGGCCTGAATGAACGGTGGAGATTTAATATCACACTTACCCTTTGAATTAAATCTGGAGTGATTCTCTGCCATTGGATTAGGCATGATGAATGGCTGAGATCAAATCCCTTGGTGGCCTGGACCGGATCTCTTTGGGCTGAAAGTGTTTGGGCCAATTAATTGGATTTCAATTGGCCCATTTTATTATACCTATATGTATATTTTTGTATTTTTCTGATGTTTTAATTATTTTTTATGTATTTTCTTTTTGTATTTTTTCTTTTTCTTTTATGAAATATTATAACAACTTAATCTCCTACTTGCACTAATTATCTAATATTTTTTGCAATTTTTCTACTATTTTTTCCTAATTTCCACTATTAAGAACTATTTTTTGATACTTTTCTTCTTAAAACTAATTAATTCAAACAAAGTAAGTACTTGACCTATTTTTTTTGTTTTTTCTAATTTTCAATTATTCAAACACACAAAGTGTAGCTAATTTCAAACAAGTCATGCAATTGCACTCAAAAATATATTTATTTTAATTTTGGAATTGTTTGCCCAGTGCAAAAATCATGTGCTCACACTACCGAATCACTCAAGACTGAACCCATATCAAACAGTTGAAAGGAGCAAGTGTAGAGGCATAGCAATCAGCTATATCGAGGACTAAGGTCGACCCGACGATAGAAGCCATCAAAGATCCAGACATCGTAGAAGCCTGCAAAGCGACGGTCAAACCCAGTCCTACTGGACAATACCGACCACACAAAGAAAGCCTAAATCACGCACAGCCTTTGCGACCCAAGTAAGTACCATGAATTTCTAACTAACCAAGCATATTTATTTGCCTTTTCTCATTCAGATATGCTGGGAATCCCGAAAGACATTGCCACCCACAAGCTGAACATCGACCCACTATATCCGCATGTGCGGCAAATTAGAAGGAAGTTCAACGCTGCAATCAACGATACAGTTAGTGAAGAAGTAGATAATCTACTTGCCAACGGGTCCATCAAAGAATCAAAGTAGCCCCAATGGGTTGCCAATATCGTCAAGGTCCACTACTAGAAAAAGGCAGATTTCCGACGGTCAAATCGGTCGGAATTTTGTCGGAAATCATGTATTTCCGACTATTTTCCGACCGAATTTCGTCTGTCGGAAAAACGATGGTCGGAAAATAATTTCCGACGGAATCCGTCGGTAATTACCGACTAAAGGCGTCGCAAATTTTAAATTGGTCGGGTTGCCAAGTAATTAAGTTTTACGACAAAAGTGGTCGGAATTTACCGGCTGAATCTATCGTAATAAACCAAGAAAATTACATAATTTATAATTAAATTTTATACATTTTCCGACGGAATCCGCCGAAAACTGTTGAAAATTATTTTTTTTTTCCTGAAATTTTCGACTGAAGCAGTCGAAAACTATTAATTAAAAATTAAATTTTATTTAATTTCCGACGGAATCCGTCGAAGAATTCTGAATATTAATTTTAAAAAAAATATATTTCCGACTGTTTCAGTCGGAATTTTGTACTAAACTGGGCAGAATTCTGCCCAATTTTGGGCTACACCACCTGTCAAACTATCACAAATAAAAAAATACATTAATACAATAATACGAACAAACAATACATTAGCACTTCCTAAATTAACAATACATTAATAATTTCTAAACCAACAATGTAAATCATTAAACCAACAATGTAAACCATTAAACCAACAATACCAACATTTAAACCTAATAAATTTGGGCATACAAACATCCAAATAGTAGCTCGTGTTCAAGTTTAAAAGCAATATATAAAGCTGTCTCTCACAATCAAGTTTACCAGTCAACCAAAACATCACAACTAAACTACACATCAGAATCAGTTTGTTCATCCTCATCTTCAGATAAATCATGCACATGTTTACACATGAATTTTTGCATCTTAACAAACATTTCGTTTTGGGAGTCCAATTGTTTCTTCAATCCACAAACTTCCTTTTTCAAATCTTCCATCTGTTCTTGATTTTGATGAGAAGAATTGTCTAAGAGTGGGTTTAGATGACTTGTAGGTCGATGTACTCCTAGCCCGTAAACTCTGCCTTTGTTTGATCCACCCGCTACATCTGTCCATAATGCAGCCATATCATCAGGTGTTGATGCGACAAAATGTTGTCTCTTTAAATGAAAACACATTAAAGGAAAAAAACAGAAAAGTTCTTTATTTATATAAATGAAATAACTTCTGCAAACTTGAAAGAGTTAATAATTTTACTAACAGTAGTGAGTAGTTGCTAGAAATCTTATATATCATCCTCCCACCACACTTAACTTGAAACCATAACAATTCATAAGATCCTTTTCCTTATAAATCATTTTTCCAGAAAAAGTGTTGTGTTCTAATTTTACTTCTATTGATGAATATACTTCCTTGATGCTGGCTTGGGTGAAAGTTTGAGAGTCAACCTTGACAACACCAAAGAATGAGGAGCCAATCGCTTATACAAATGCAAAAACCCAGAAAATATAAATGCACTTATACAATATAGAAGCTAACATAACTGCACCTATACAAATGCAAAAACCCAGAAAATACATATTTAAGCTTACGCCTTTGAATAAACCAGATTCCAAGAATTCACCGAACGAAATTCTGACCCACGTTAGCCATACCCAAATGAAAACTAAACCCATTTAATTTGGGTTCAAAATGTCAACAAAAAACAAAAAATCGTATACACTGCTCACATCATAAAGATTAAAGAAAAAAGAACGATTATAGAATATAATGTCGAAATTAGAAAAGAAAAATTACCTGAAGTTCGATTTCTCACTGATTTCCTTTTAGGTCGAAGCTTTCTCGATATTGAAATATTTTCTTCACCTGTAATCGCTGACTTTAAAATTACTCCTCTTTTCTTCAGATTCTTCGAGTAAAACAAATGGATTCCGGAACTTTGGGAATTTGAGAGTTTTGGGGTTACAAATACATGTATATTGGGTGAAAATATATGTAAGATGTGAAAATAGACAATGTTTGCAATTTTTAGTCAAAATTTTGGGTGGGGAAACGTACCTGGCACGATAGATTTACAGCAGTGTCGGCGGCAAGAGTTGCTCGGCAGCGGCAGATTTAGGTTTGGAAAGAGGTTTAAGTGAGAGAGAAGAGAGAAGGAATAAAATGGGAAAAGGAAAAGAAAAGAAACCTTCGCTAGGGTTTTTAAAAAAAATCTCCGACGGATTCGGTCGCTATTTTTTTTAATTTCTTTTTTCTTTTTATATTGTTTTCGATTAAAAACTTCTCCGACGGATTCGGTCGCTGTTTTTTTTTAATTTCTTTTTTTTTATATTGTTTTCGATCGAATTGGGCGCTAAGAATTGGCAGAATATTCCGCCAAAATTTACGACAGACATCGACGGAAAATTAGTCGTAAGTATTATTAAAAATCAAAAAATATATTTTTATGAATATTCCGACTGATTCCGTCGGAAATTTCCGACTAATTTTTTCTGTCGGAAATTTCGGTCGGAAATTAGCCGTTTTTTAGTAGTGGTCAAAAAGAAAAATGGGAAATGGAGAATGTGCATAGATTTCACCGGCCTTAATAAGGCATGCCCGAAAGATTCGTTCCCATTACCCCACATCGACTAGTTGATCGATGCCACGGCAAGACATGAACTACTAAGCTTCTTAGATGCCTACTCTCCAGCTACAACTAGTTTATGATGGACGAGGAGGACCAAGAAAAGACAACTTTTATCACCCACCAAAGGACGTATTGCTACAAGGTGATGCCTTTCGGACTCAAAATACAGGGGCAAAGTATCAGAGGCTGGTTACCAAAATGTTCAAGGAATAGCTTGGAAAGACCATGGAGGTCTATATCGATGATATTCTAGTGAAGTCGGCAAAGAAAAAAGACCACATCAACTATCTGAAAGAAGCCTTCGAGATACTAAGACGGGATGAAGTTGAACCCGGAACAATGTGCCTTCAGCATGGCCTCGGGAAAGTTTTTGGGTTTCCTCATATCACAACGAGGTATCGAGGTCATTCTGGACCAAATCAGGGCAATAGACGTAATACCTGAGATTTTGAACAACAAAAAGCAGGTACAAAAGCTGACAGGATGAATAGCCGCCCTATCCAAGTTCATCTCGTGATCCTCCAACAAGTGCCATAAATTTTTCAACGTGTTGAGAAAAGTCACGTGCTGCAGTGGAACGAGGAAAGCAACGAGGCCTTGAGAAAATTAAAATCATACTTATCTTCGCCACCATTGCTAGTCAAAGCGCACCTAGGCGAATCTTTGCTGGTATATCTAGCGATCTTCGAAGTCGCTAACAGTGCAGTCTTCGTCCGCAAAAACAAAGGTACGCAGTCTCCTATTTATTATATCAGCAAAAGCCTAGTGGATGCTAAAACACAGTACCTACACCTCGAGAAGTTGGCCCTAGCACTGGTCGTAGCTTCATGAAAGCTTAGACCGTATTTTCAGTGCCACCCCATAAAAGTAATAACGACATCCCCCCTGAGAAGCATCCTACACAAGCCTTAGCTATCGGGCAGGCTCGCTAGATGGGCAATAGAGCTCAGCAAGCACGACATATCCTGTCACCCAAGAAATGCCATCAAGTCATAGGTACTTGCCGACTTTGTTGCCGACTTCAGCACAGAGATATTGTCGGAGGCGGAAATGGAGGCAATTCGTGCCTCCCCTAGTACCGACCTTTGGACCCTCAACACTGACGGCGCCTCTAATGCCTCGGGATTGGGACTCGTTCTCGAAGTCCCCACGGGCAAAATAATTTGTTAGTCCATACGATGCCTCAAGATGGCTAACAATGAGGCTAAGTATAAGGTTGTGATTGCAGGTATCAAGTTAGCCATCAACTATGGGGCTCGACGACTCATCCTCCATTGCGATTCCCAACTTGTGGTGAACCAGATCACCGGGACTTACCAAATCAAGGAGCAGAGACTACAAAAATACCAATCAGAAATCCACAAGTTGATGCCTGAGTTCGACGAGTGTCGCCTTGAGCAAATACCTATGGTGCAAAATGTCGAAGCATACAGCTTAGCGAAACTAACCGTAGCCACCAAAAATATCATCAGGGAGAATGTAGTCACCCTCATCCATTTAGCCATAGATCACGCTGAGGTACTCTCTTTAAAGTTGACTTGGGACTAGCGCAACTAATTTGTCTCCTATTTGCAGGACGGGACACTCCCACTCGACAAAAAATAAGTGAAGAAGCTTCGCATACAAGTCGCCCGATACAGCCTAATAAATCACGATATCTACAAAAGGACGTTTGGCGGACCCCTCGTTAAGGGCCTAGGGTCGCACCAAACAAGGCAAGTACTCGAAGAGGTGTACGAGGGTCACTGTGGTGCCTATTCCGATAATCACGCCCTTGTCCGTTGCATTATCCGTGCCGATTATTACTGGTCCACTATGAAGAAAGAGGCAGCAGAGTACGTTTGCAGGTGCGAACAATGCCAAAAGTATGCCCCCATGATACATCAACCAGGAGGGCCTCTCCAATCAGTAACCTGACCTTGGCCATTCATCAAGTGGGGAATGGACATAATTGGTCCCCTACCAGTGGGACGAGGAAAGGTACGATTTCTATTAGTTTTAACTAACTATTTCTCCAAGTGGGTGGAAGCAGGTGCGTACGCCCAGATACGCGAACATGAAGTCACCGTATTTATATGGAAAAACATCATATGCTGTTTCGGCATCCCCAAGGAAATTAGCTACGATGGCCCCCAATTCATTGGCAAAAAGACAACTGAGTTCTTCGAGAAATGGTACATCAAGCGAATACTCTCAGTGCTATATCACCCCGCCGCCAACGGCGAAGCAGAATCTTCCAACAAAACGATATTGAACATACTAAAGAAGAAACTCGAAGAAAGGGCTATGGCTCGAACTACTACTGGAAGTACTATGGGCACATCAGACCACGCCCATATCAAGCACGAGAGAAATACCATACATATTGGTCTATGGAACCGACATGGTCATACCCCCCGAAATCGAAAAACCAAGCCTGAGGTTTTCATATGCCAGCGGAGTAGATAACGACATGAATAGACTTCAAGACGTCGACGAGGACGAAGAACGAACGGATATGGCCCACATAAGAATGACAACTCAAAAACAACAGGTCGAAAGGTATTACAACAAAAAAGCCAAAATAAGACCACTAAACGTGGGTGATTATATCCTAAAAGCCAAAACGTTGGTGTCAAAAGACCCGAGCGAAGGAAAATTGGGCACCAATTGGGACGAACCATATAAAATCACAATAGCAACGAGCAAAAGAGCATTCCAGTTGGAAACAATGGAAGGGAAAACACTCCAAAATAACTGGAACGTCGCTTACCTCAAGCACTTCCATTTCTGAAAGGCGTCTCCCGAGTCGTACTCTTTTTCCCTTACCTGAGTTTTGTCCCAATTGGGTTTTCTAGGAGTGAATTTTAACGAAGCGCGGAGGGGACACTTGGGGGTATCTGAAGACAAGTTTATCATATCAGCCACTCGACATGCTCTCCAGGCCGATATAATAAAGGGACTAGCCTAGTTGAATCTCCATTATGTAAACGGCTAAGGCCACCATCTCAATTGTGTAAACGGCTAAAGCCGCCATTTCCATTGTGTAAACGTCTAAGGCCATCATCTCTATTGTGTAAACGGCTAAGGCCATCGCCATTACACGTCGACCCCGCTCGACGACGAATAACACTTCAACGACAATTGAAGTTACATCTTATTGGCTAAGGCCATCGCCATTAAACGTCGACTCCGCTCAACGACGACGGATAACACTTCAACGACAGTCGAAGTTACATCCATTGGCTAAGTCCATCGCCATTAAACGTCGACACCGCTCGACGACAATGGATAAAACTTCAACAATAGTTGAAGTTACATCTTATTGGCTAAGGCCATCGCCATTAAACGTCGACCACGTTCTACGACGACGGATACCACTTCGACGACAGTTGAAGTTACATCCTATTCGCTAAGGCCATTGCCATTAAGAGTCAGTCAAGCTCGACTACGACGAACAACATTTGAACAATAGTTAACATTTCGTCTTATTTATTCACTAAGTTTGAGTTTTGACTTATCTACGATGGCGGTTAGCCCCAGGGAACCACCCCCAAGACCGCCTGTACTACTTCGGCGTTACCCAAAGAGGCGACGAATCTTCTACAAACAAATGAATATCAACTCCACGGAGGTGATGTTCCGAAAAACAAAGAACAACACAAAAAGAATAACAGCAAAAGTGTGATTCATACATTATGACAATAAAAGTATATACATTCAGCCCCGCAAAGGAAAACTATTACATTCCACAAAAAGCCAAACATATACAAATTTTAAGGAGCCTCGCCATCTTGCCCATCGCCCCCATCTATTCACCTTCTCGACCGTCACCACCGAGGCGGTAAGCTTCATTGAACTAGGAGTCGAAATCAAGCCGGTTAACATCCTCTGAAGCATAGCCCTCCCGGTCAGGAGAGTTGGAACTATACCCACATACTGCCCATGCGGCATGAGCTTCGCGCCACTGCTCCTGAACCTCCTCCCCAATGGCATGACCCGCAACGAGAATTTTTTTGTATACGTCCAGTCTAGCCTCCGCATAAACCAACATTTCATGCGCATCACGACGCGCATCCTCATCAGACAAGAGCTAGGAAGAAGAAGGTCGAGCCATATCTCCAAGCCTTGGTGGGACAGTGCGCCTAAGAACGTCGACCTCTACCACCTTGTCTTCGAGTTCGGCAGTCAAGACCACCACCCTATGGTGAAAATCGGCAACCTCAGCCGCCACCCCACGACTAAGCTTCAACTCCTCTTCCCTCAATTTGAGGAGTGATTCTAGCTCACTATTATGAGCCTCAGCCTTCACCAACTCCTTATCATTCTTCTCTAGCTCGGCCACCCTACGCTTTAATTTCACCTCCTTCTGTTCAAGACCTTCCTAGAACACCCGAAATTCGGGGTCCTGTTGGAAAAGGTCCACCGCCACCTGATGCTTGGAACAACACCTTTTATACTTTTTCACCATTTTATTAAAAATTGTCGCCTTTTTCTGCTCGTAACGTCTTCTCTCTACCTCCAAAACAAGGGTCTAAAGAGAAAACATGAGTTAGTACACATCAAAGTCAACCTCACAACACGCCGAAGAATAGAATTTTACCTGTAACGTCATGATGACGACCCTTCGAGATAGCTCTACATCACTGACATATCTTAGCATTTCATGCTCGGGGGCGGCACATAACAAAGCCATCTCCGCCTGCTCGATGTGTTGTAATAAATTATAAGCCACCGGAATCACGATTCGGCGGTCGGACCCGTCCGCCATCATCTCCACATGCATGAGGCCTTCTATCAGCCCGTCCATATCTTCTTGGGCGATCTCAGGGTCCGATCCCCTCAGCATCCCCACCAACGATGGATGTCGAGCCACCCTCAACAACACGAACTAAGCTTGCACCGGCAGTCACACTCGTCTGATGGGCCGACCTCCCTGAACGAATGGCATCAGCCATGAAGACAGGTCTAGGCGTTTGACGAGGCACATTACTCCTTTCATCCTTAGTCGCCACCGCCTTGCCCGTTTCAAGCCTCCGCCTTTTTATCTCCTCAGGATCCTCACCCTCGGAAGGCTCATCTGCAGGCTGCGGAGATGGTGTCGATGGGGTCACCTCATTCGTAGATGCCTCCACAGGTGTAACCTTTTGTAAAGGAAGTACAATCACACCCTCCCTGACGGATGCACAAAGTATCTCCTGAGTATCCGGGCCGATATCCGATCGAGCGGAGGTAGATACTGTCGCCTTCTTCTTGGGAACGTTTTGACCTATCGACATAAATAGTTCAGTTGATGAAGTTTGTGGAAACAACCGACTAAAGTCGAAGAATTACCCGAAGGGCCTACGGGGTTGTAGCATTGAAGAAATGCGGACCATGTGCGGGTTTCTTCCGCGTAAGGCAGCAAACTGGCTACCCATTTCTTGATACCAGTGATGAACCGGGGTGTGTGAGCTATTGCTTCAAAATAAAAGGAAAAATCATAACGATGGTATGACCAGAACCGCTAAGGTCACGCATGATAAAGAATTCGACGGATAGAAACTCTTACGTTTTGAATTCCACCTTTCTGGGAACCCGACGGGGTTAGACACCAGGTGCTCCGTTTTAATAAATAAGTACCTACGTCGATAACCACAGTTAGCTCGGTCATCGGTCTTGACGACCATCCCCTTCGAGCCACGGCTCTTCAAATGCAACATGGTACCCCTTAGATAGTTGGCGCTGAATAACTGCAAAAGGTGATGGACGGAGACCTCGCACCTAGCCAACTCTGTGTATGTAGACATTATCCTATACGGAGTAAGTTGAGATGGACACATGCTGTAAAAACGGCAAAGCTCCTCCGCCAAAGGAAAGATGGGATAACCATAACCGATTAAAAAAAAGATATTCATAGAACGCACAATATCCCGGTCTGTGGACGTTCGCATAATCCGTTCTCACTGAGACTATCACCACATGAGCAGGTATACTGAACGACGTGCGAAGACCATCTAAGTCATCTTGCTTTAACTCAGAACTCTCCAAAGGTCGTGGGGGGGGGGGGGGGGGGTCTTTTTGGAAGTCCTTCCTAACAAGAAGTTGCTTCGGTAGCACGTTGTCCACGGTAAGGGGGTGAGGTCCTCTTCCGTTTCTCTGATCACTGCCAGATGGAGGCGGTACATCTGATGGCGTATTATCACGAGCCCCCGGATTATTATCCCGTTAGGGTTTTTCCATAATTTCCATTTAGGGAGCGGTGTACAACATAACAGAAAATGTGATTTCTGAGAAACAGTAGGGTTTCGAAGAAAGGGAGTGCTTTCTTAGAAAGTCAGAAAATGCTTGCAAATGATCGAAAGTAGGATCAAGTTAAACCCTCCCCCTATTTATAGGGTTGGGTGCCATTGAAATCGAGAGGTGGAGTTCAAATGGGCGCGGGAAACCGATCATCAGAACTCTTTTTGTGCTTCCTCGAGAATACGCATAATGATGACACATGCGTGTGGTGACATTACTCTAAGAAAGAGATTGCGCGCCAGCATTTCAATAAACTCAAATGTTCACTCGTTCACTCTCATTCACGCTGCCGTCTTCAAGCATGGTCAAATTCTCCCAGAACAGGGTTCATGGTTCCGTCTATCGGGGACACACCTCGATGCGTCACCGACGAACGGCGGGACTAACTGTATAGGGTCAAATTCTGCCCACTACGTCTCCACGTTGGTAGGAACAACCAACGAATATACACTAACCAAAGTTAGGACACGACCTAATAATGTCGGGATGAAGTGTATCATCGGCCTCGTCGTCTCCTCGAAAGAACGCGACTAATCTCTGTATTATTTTATTATTTCAAGGAGGGTCTCATATTATATAAAGGAGGATCTCAATGTTGTAGAGGGGATCTTTGGTGGAACGAGCTCCTTCTCTCTATCTCTAGAAAATCATTCCTTCTCTCTCTCTCTCTTGAATATCCAATCTGTTGAAAGCAATAACAAATATAATACATATCTCTAAGTCTTATTATTTTCAACTACGATTTACCTTTGATTCACTTTAATTATTTTCACTTATGAAGTAATTAGTATCTTTCGAGTCAAACATACTCTATTCTAAATATTAGTAATGTTTTGACAAACTGAATGTGTTTAAACTATGACATTTTAGAGAAAAAAGAAGTTACTTTGTTATTGTTTTTTTCCTTCTAAACTACCACTATTAATAATGTTTAAAGAGAGATAAATAATAATTAGCCAAATACTCTTATGATATTTTAAGTAGTTTTCTTAAGTAGTGGGCACAAATGTTACAAGACGGAGGGAGTAAAATGGTAGACATAGCTTTTAGCTTTATGGAAACAAATCGCAGTTACTAAATCAAGGCCATTAAAAGAAGAAATTTAAGGGATTTGGGTTTGGATGCTGAGGAAACAAGCAGGCACCAATATGCTAGAATCCGGAACCGAAGTATTGTTTTTATTAAAATTAGTAATTTGGGTTTGGATGCTGAGGAAAGAAGCAGGCGCCAATATGCTACCTGTGTGCTAGTAGTTCTCTATTCTTTTTCTCCATCTCCATAAAAAGCCAATCATTGTTTTTCTTGGCATAAAATCAAGCATTTAAATGACATTATTAGTTCTGGTATAAGTTGCTTGCACGTCTTTTTCTATACTGATGATTATGCATGCTCCCTTTGAGCCAAGGGCCTATTTGCAACGGATTCTCTACCTGTACAAAGTAGAGGTAAGAATGCACACTCAGTTTCCCAAATCTCACTAGTGAAAGTACACTGGTTCTTTGTTTCGTATTAGATGTGGTCGAACTACAGCAAGTTATCTCTCGCCTTTATATGGATATGAAATTATCAGAATAATATCTTGAAACGCATGTTGTGTTAATATCCACTTGTCATTTTCTTCCGTGTTTCGTCCCAATCATAATATGCAACGAGAAGTACGTCCCAATCATAATCAAGCACTATACCGCTGCATTAGCTCAATATGACATCTTTGTTCATTGCGAAAAATGAGAATAACAACATTTCATGTCTAACATCTCCGCGTAATCTCCTTTATCTTTTGAGTATCTATGGAGTTACAGTAACCATTTTACCAAATTAGCTCCTTCTCCGTCTAGCCAATGTCAGCCTAATCAGATTAACAAAATCCTAGACAACAAAAACTAGGAGAATAAGAAGCAATCACCAACCCAGTGCCACTATAAAATAAGACTCACTGTCAATCTTCATCCATTCTAGCATTTTCTGGATTTTGCTTAGGGAACAGTCCTTCTGGTGAAGCATGGCAAAACTGCACCTGTTACCTGTCAGTGTCAAACCACATTTCAGTGGGACGCTTGCACATGTGTACAAGCAAATTAATTTTACAATCGAAACTCCACAAGGGAGGAGGATGGTATACATTGCTTTTCCACTTATAACATATGTTTTGAGATGGAAATGCAGATAAAAAGGAAAACCTCCATCCAGCCATGCAAAAGACGGAGGCATTTAGAAGTTAGAACCTTAAGTCATTTTGAATTTACCTGACTGTAAGTTATAACTCTTTATCATCACCAGCTTCAGCTTTTGTAGCAGCTTTCTCTGCTTCTTCTAGTGCAAAAATTTTCAGCAATTCAATATCTCTTGGTCCTACAACAACAGATGTAATATACAGGATTTCTGGTCAAATACAAGTTAATGGGCTTGGCGAGACCAACTTATCGCATTTTATGGTATTACTGTCTTATAGTTATGATAGATGCTAACGGAGCTAAAAGGATGTTTTGATTACAAGTGGGATATATGTTAACAATTGTCTTACCTATATTTACAGCTTTTTGATGAAGTAGCAGTGAGTACTTAGCTAAATATTCATTGATATTACAAGATCCTAGGTCTTTTTAGACAGCTTCAGTATACATGATCTTGGGTCTACCTCATCCCTTTTTTGCATCATCAATCATCCTATTGTTACACCTATTGACCGGTGCATTTGGAGGTTTATGTAAGACATGATCAAACCATCTTAAGTCGCCCTCTTACAGTTTATATTCTATGAATGCTACTTGCATCATCTCTCTGATGTGCTTACATTTTCCAATCTTGTGTGACCACATAACAATCTCAACCTCCGTAATTCTACAACACTAATCTTGCTGATATGTTGCGCCTTATACGCCCAACTTTCATTCCCGTATAATATTGATATTCTCACTACCTTTTTGTAGAACTTGTCTTTCACATTTTAAGGTAGCTTTTTATCCTATAGCACTCTTCCATTTCAACCATATTATTGTCTATATGTCACATCTCCATCTATCATGTCTTATTTTTGACAACTAAGCCTACACATCCACATTACTGTGAAACAATAGTAACATTACAAGAACTAAGCAATTAACAAAAGTTCAAAATATAAATAGAATAAATACTAGTAAAAGCACAAAAAAGTAACTTCTTTTCTTCCTTCAAATGTGTGTTCTGCCTATCTCCCTATCTCAATTATCAGGCCTTTTATAGGAACGAAAGGTGAGAGATAGCTGGTAAGAATCAACATTGCACAGTGACAATAATGGACATATAGCAAGGGAATCCATCCATAAACTACCTCCTTGAATGACCATGTAGAAAAGGAAAGATATGCCTCGTTAAGACCATACTAGGAAAAAACCCACTGCCAAAATATCCTAGTGAAAGAAAAGTAATACTACATAGTTATTTGTAATATACATTGCTTGTTGCTTCATTAAAAACCTTACCCAAAAAGCCTAATGAGACAAAACCTTGGTTAAGGAAAAAATAGTGCAACGCATATTTAACTCTCCCTGATGAATACACCACTTATGTCTTGAAGATGACGCATTTCAATCTTGTATATCAACTTTTCAAATGTTGAGATTGACAATTCTTTAATTGAGCTATGCATGCAGCATTATTTTCATACATTGTAGTTGGATATTCCTTTTGAAAGGAAGATCACATGTTTCCTGAATGTATTGAATTATTGATCTCAACCAAATGCATTCTCTAATTGCTTCATAAATGGCGATTATCTCTATATTGATTGGAAGAAGTAGCAACTATATTTTTTGCTTTGTTGAATCACATGTAAATAAATAACTTGTTTGGGATCGACTTTTATTTGGATGAGACAAATATCTTACATTTGCATAGTCAAACATCTGTGAGTTTATTGATTTGAATATAACAATCCCATATCAATTTGGTAAGAACTAAATCTTGCTAACAAGTTTATAAAGAAAGCTATATTTGGTAGAGAATTACAAAACAACAATAACTACCCAGTAAAATCCCACATAGTGGGGTCTAGGGAGGTTAATGTGTACGCAGACCTTACCCCTGCCCCGATAGGGGCAGAGAGGCATATTTGGTACAAAATTATTGGCAAGATAACATTAATGCACCAATTGCACTAAAATATGGTGTTTCAGCACTAACGAGCTCTTCATCATTCTCATAAGGTCGAAATGGATATTTATTAATGTCAAGCGATCTCACAACCACAGGGTACTCAATGGATATGCTTTATCCATGTAAAATCACTTTAAAATTTAGTATACACTGATTGGTGGAAAAATATTCCATTTGTAAAATGCTTAAACCAAGATAGAATTGTCTTTCCAAGATCTTTCATTTTTAATTCTTTCTTCATATATTCTACGGTCATTGGAGGCTCTTCTGAAGTTCTAGTGATATTCAAGTCATCAACATATTATGACAATTCCATACCTCTTAACGAAGACATAAAGGCAAACTGGGTCATTTTTGTTCTTTCAACAGGTACTCGCTAAGGTGAGTATACCATATGTGCCCTAATTGTTCCGTATAAGTATTTCTAAAGCTTTATTAAACAATTGTTCCAGAAATCTTTATATGCATCAGGCACTTTGAACCCTTCAAAGATTTTCATAAGAATTTCATTGTCTAGTGAACCATATAAATAGGCCGTGACAATATCCATAAGATGCATATCAAGTTAAACATGAACTGCAAAAGTTATAAGATACCTAAAAGTTATTGCATCCACCACAGGATAAAATATACTCTTTTTCTTTCACTAAGACTTTTCCCAATAATTTTTTTCTAGTAAGGTCTTATGAAGAATATTGGTGTTGTTGTAAATAGCTTATGGATGGACGCCCATGCTATTCAATCCTTGACACTATACAATGATGATTCTTACAAGCTATATGTCACCTTCCTTGCCTATAAAAGGCGTTGTAGTTGAGATAGGCAGAACAAACATTTGATAGAAGAGAAGGAGTTACTCTTATGTGCTCTTAGTCTTACTGTTATTTATTCTCCTTATGTTTTAAGTTTTTGTTAATTCTTAGTTCTTACAGTATTACTTTTATTTCACAACATGTCAGAACGAGGTTCTAATCTTCTCCAAGTAGAGTTTTGAGTTTCTACTTCAAATTAGGTATGCATTTACAGTTTATTGAAAGAACTTTGATCATTACTTGTTTTTATTTTTAGATAACTCCTTTTTCTTCTTCCAATTGTATGTTATCATTCTCAGTCACATTGCCTTTTATAGACATGAAAAAGTAAAGAATAACTATTGTAAAACAGTGAAAGGAATGGACACCCACAACAAGCATGGGCATCCACTCCATATTATTTACAACAGCACCAATTTTTTGTCTACTCTTGCTTCTTTTTTATCCCTCTTATTGAGACTAAACGTGGGTGTGTATATACTATCTTACTTCTGTTTTTCATAATCATACTATCTTACTTCCGTCATCCTCAAAAACTGCACTATTAAGTACATTCTCCGTAGTTACGACATTTGATTGGCTCCATCACTAGTTCCATTAAGTAAACTGTATCATCTGCAAATGGGATGCACCATGGAACCTTATCCTATATAGTTAGAGAACTCAGATAATAAAATGCTGCGTTGCACCAGAGCAAGAAATGGCAAAACGTGTCTCCATCCCAAATATGTTTTAGAGTTGACACAGCTTCACTCTTATCCTAATAATTTCACACTGTTCATAAATTCATTCACAGAAGAAACCAAATTTGAAGCATGATGTAATCCTTATATTATCACACTAAATTTAATATTTTCTTCTACACAGACTGTTTTTTAAATAAGAAATTCTACAGGCACTGATATAATCACTGGTCAATTTAGAAAAGCAGATAAAATTTGGAGTAGCAAGAGAATCTAAATTAGGCATCCTTGTAACTTAAAATTTTAAATCGACTATGAAATAGTTAAGAGATATTTCAAAGAAAAAACTCCTACCTTGGTACTTTGCAACTTCTTCTCCATTGTAGAAGAGTTTGAATGTAGGATATGAATGGATATCAACTTTGTTACACACTGGTTTATGTGTACCACAATCAACTTGTCCCACCTCTATCTCATCCTCCCCTTCCATCCCTTTCCCTAAATCATCCCAAAGTGTTCCCAGGTTCTTGCTGAAAAAAGATTTCAGAATTAGCAAAACGAAAGAACCTTCTTAGGACAATACAACAATGGGAATATCAAGGACTAATTTTGTGATATATAAAGAAACTCAAAAACTAAAATGAACCCAACTCAACATTATCTTATCAAATACACATTGGCTGCGGAATCATGTTTTTTCAGTTAAACTAAGCCAGTCACAGACAGGTACATGCCTTGTGATGGACTAGTAAGTATCTTTTGAAGTCCTTGGACATCTATAATTATGAACACAAGACTAGCCTGTTCTCTTGAAAAGTATGGTACTGGCAACTGGGACTGTTAGGTTTATCATCCAGTTAATTCTCTTACCAGTCCCCATATATAACCAAAAATAGCAGTTAGCTACAAGTCAAAATGCCACTTCTATAAAAAAAGCTACATGTGAAAATTTTACCAAAAGAAGAGTGTCAGTATGTAAAATACCAGATATAAAACTGCTAGACTTTTCAGCATGTCATTATCATCAGTTCTAAGAATAGTGAAGATCTAACTAATCTGTATTTTTGATGTAATAACGCTAAAGACATCGCAAAAGTTTGAGTTGACAGTGGTTCCAGAGGTACTTCACCACTCAGGTCGCTCTGCAGCGGCACCGTGAAGTGTCCCTATCTCACGCTGGCCTGGATACTTTAGAATGTAAAATTATTGGTTTACTAGTATCAGCATGCTGAGATGAGTCACTAATGCAATTATCATCCTCTGAATCAACCCAAACAAATCTGCAAACGACCAAATGTCTTTCTCACCAAACAACCAACATCCATTGGTGCCCTTGACCAGTGGCACCACTGTTCGAATGACCTCGGCAATAGTCATTGAACGAGAAGAACAAAATAAAGAATTTAAATTCTCAATTTGATCTATGAGAGTGAATAATTAGAATAAGAGATATTTCAATGAACCACCCTCCTCCACTTAACACTGACCTTTTCAAGTGGTTCAGTGACACTTAAACCCCCTTCCCCTAACCCTTTAACTTCATTCATATTCTGATAGGTATCCATCATCGGAAATGGGTCACAAGAAGACCATAGATTGAGAGTAGCCCTCTAAACTGTCTTTAAGTTCAAATTCGCGACATGTGTAATCGTTAAAATGGGTAAAATACTGATTCAATTTTATCCAATATGAAAATATCAAACAACCTTCTTCACAAGGCAGTCCTATCTCTATGTGGATTTTAGTCATATCAAATACATCAACAGTAACTTTCTAGTGTAGTCTTCAGAGCCAAAGCATTATGGGTGATTTATTTTACCTCTCAGCATGAAATTCCCTCATTCAAGAGACTTCGGCTTAGCGTTTTTTTTCTTTTTTCTTTTTGAGAAACTTGGAATGTTCATTAATCTTGAAAATTTCCTTTCCTTGTACTACTAGATGATAGTGTAAATGGGATTCCATATTAGTTAATCTTGACAATGAAATGATAGAATATTGGATCATTTTAACATAGCTCTTCCAGTCTTCTCTGTGGCCACAGATATAATCAGGCCCACCTATTTACAGAATATGCTTGAACTTGCAGTGAAGAGGCAGGCCACATTCATGCACTACAAGATTCTCAGAGCATCATGGCACCTTTAGCAATTTGAATTTGGAAAATGAGATCCTTCATGGATATCACAGAGTATCTATCTACACTACTAATACAGAAGGCTTTACGCATTCACAGTGGCAGTTTGGATACCAAAATTGCCGAGAACTTCCTAAATTTTCCTCACATTAAAGAACCAAATAAGTAGCTAGCAGGCAGAACTGGAAATTGAGTGGAGAATTCAGACTAGTCAACCATTTCTACAAGAGGAAAAGGGAAAACATTTAAAACTAAAGCAGACTAGTATAGACAGGGATGCCTTTGTGAGCTGGAGCTCCTGGAAAGTTGAGAAGTCTATCAAGAGAATATGGTCTATGGTTCCTGCTGCTATTTTGTGGTGCATATGGACAGAGAGGAATCAAAGATGCTTTGAAGGCATCTCAAATGCCAGTCACAAACTTAAGGCTAGATGTTTAGTTTTACTTTTTTGCTGGGTGAACCACTCCCCTGTGTATAACCTTGACCTTTGCTTGGACTTTCATCAGCTCCATAATATTGTAATAGGTTATTGTCTTCCCTAGGAGCTGATATCTCCTTTTCTTTTGTAATCATTGCATCTTCTGGATGCCTTTTAATTAATAAACAACTTACTTCATCAAAAAAAAAAGACTAGTATAGACAGACTTACCAGTGCTTACACCATGGTACACAAAATTTGACAAACCATGCAGTGTCCTTCTCATTTATCTAAATGAAACCAAAAGAACATGTGAGTATGGCTATAGAAACCATTCAAAAAGTTGCACAAAACCACCACCAGCTACCTCAAGACTGCAACTATTATTTAATTCAATGTTGGAATACTACTTGATGTAAAAGAAATCAACAGAACATATAAAGAAAAACTTAAATATTTAATTATGTGGCTGCTTAAATTAGCTACATGTACTCTACAATCTACATTCACCAATGGATAATCACTCTTCCAAACCAGAAACAACGGCAACAGGATGAAGAGCGATTATAGATTACCTACCACGTGCAAACCACCAATATCATAATCATCAACCAAACCGCAACTGAAAAAGGTTTTCTTTTTCCTATTTCATTTTATTATTATTTTTGAGTCACTAACTCCTTCTGCTGAAATGGTTTAGCCACCCACGTGTTACATAGGCCTTCAGATGCACCGGTTTTTAGATGTGAAAACATGATGATTGAAGGTGTTAAAAAGATGAAGAGAGACCTAAAATCACATGGGAAGAAGTTGTCTCAAAAGATTTAGAATATCTCAGACTCCAGATAGATCTAGCAAAAGATGGAAGTTGAAAATCCGTAAAGGTGATAGCAACTAGAACACTTGTGCTTACTAAAAGACTCTTAGTATATTAGTGATATAACAACTGGAGTATATTAGTGAATCCCGAGGCCGAGTGTTAGATAATTCTTAAGTACGCAGTATTGAAATATTATGGACCCAACAAAGCATTTATGATATGAGTATTGATGATTCATACAGCCCATCTCAACTAGCATGGAGTTGTTATTGCTGTTGTTCTTGCTACCAGATCCTAATCACATTACACAAAGAAAAATCCGTATGAGATAAGAGTATTGAGGATTCATACGGCCGGCCCAAACTAGTTGTTGGCTGAGATAGTATGAGATGCAAATGTCCCTATGATACTCCTAATTCTTTGTAGATTTTTTTTAACAATTTAGATAAATAACCAGTTACCAATATGGAAACATTCAATTTCCTACTTGGCAAAAATAACCAAAAAATCAAACAAACTATAAAAAATTAACAATAAACCAAATCAAAGCTAGATATCACTACTCAACAACCAATGAAATATCACCTCCAAAGTAAAGCAGAAACAGTAAAATAAGAAAAATAATTACTTGAAAACTCTAATATACATGTTACAGATCGTATAAACCCTAGTAGTTCTCTAGAAGGCAAATCCGATCTCTGATTTACAAACAAGAAACTAAGCAGCTCTATCAGAAGAAACAAAAAAGAAGTTTATTTACCTTGTCATTAAACGTATCGGCTGTGAGGGTAATGACTTCAGCTCGGGCGATAAATATCGAACTTAACAAAAAGATGCAACACAATAAGATAAAGGCAAATGGGAGCGTACAACGTTTCATCGTATCACCAGATTTTGATTCTGAAAATCGAAATTGCTCCAAAGTACTGCTTTGAATTTGAAGCAGACTGGGGACAAGGAAGAATTAAAAGGAGAAACGGGAAAAAGAATGAACCTGAAGGATGTCTGGGAATATTTCCAAAAGATAATGGGCCATTTTAACTATGCTGTTTCTTTCGTGGGTGAACTTCACTTTCGAGTTTGATCCCTTTAAGTTTTGACTAATTAAAAAAAGAAAAAAAAAATATTGTCTTTTACAGCTTGTTTGGATGGTTGTTATGTATCATTTCATAACTTATTGTATTATATTGTATTGTATAGTTTTAATGTGAACTCATAAGTTCAATACTAAACACATAGTAAATTATCATATCAATATATTAATCAAGAGTGCCATCTAACAACACTCCTTAACGACCAGATAGAATGAAGCATACAATTTGCTCTAAAGAATCAATTGAAGAATAATGTAGTTGTTCTTTTTGTCATGACCCAAACCGAATGGGACGCAACGGGCACCCGGTGCCTTACTCAACCGAGTACCAACGTAACATATCTTTTCTTATCATACTAGCATGAGTAAATGAGCCAGAAACCTCTTCATGAGATAACAAGAATAAAACATAAGAGAATACTCAACATATAATGACCCAACCTTATATACAAACTTATACATGTGACATACGGGCCTATAAGGCCGACACGACCATTTGTAAACTCAAAACATAGGGCGACAAGGCCATACAAGTATCCATAAATTTGACATATGTCTACAAGCCTCTAAGAGTACATAAAATCATAAAGGTCGGGACAGGGCCTCACCATACCAATCAATACATATCCAAAGCATACCGACGAAATAGGTAACTCCGGAGTAAGTGGAGTGCACCAACACCTTCGCTGAGCTGATAGCCTACTAAGAGGACTGTCAACCTATCAATCGGGATCTGTGGGCATGAAACGTAGCGTTTCCAAGTAAAAAGGACGTCAGTACGAATAAAGTACAGCGTATGTAAGGCAAGAAAGCATAAACAAGAACAGTAATGTAAAGAGAAATGGATGAAATACGACCTGTAACATCTGAGTGCCTCTGGGGGTTACTGACATGAAATGCACAATATATATATATATATATATATATATAAAGTTTTAAAAAGCATACACCTCTGTGGGCATCATCATCATCATCATATTGTACCCGGCCTCAAAGAGGACTCGGTAAAAACGTACCCGACCATCATAAGGCTCGGTAGAATCGTACCCGGCCACGTAGAGCTTGATAAACCCAAATGATCGGTGGTTGCACAATAAGTGTCGTACCCGACCGACTATAGTGCGACTCGGTAGAGTAAAATAGATACATATAGATAATGCATGCTCAACTCATAGAATCATGTTCTAGACCTTTCGGAGTGACGTAAGGTCATTGCACATTCGATTAACATTATGGACATCATACTATCAATATGAACCTTAGTAGGATTTAAGGATCATACATACTTGTTTAGAATAACTTTATAAGAAAGAACAACATGGACAATCTTAGTTTCTAGGAGTAGATCCATTATGAATTAACGTATCATTTATGTTCATGTCACTGTAAATCATGCCAAAAGAAAGAAGTAAGTGCCTTAACATACCTTAAACATGTTGAGTCCTTAATCTCTTCCAAGAAACTCTTCAAACAAGTCAACTTAATCTATCATAGTATAAGGAGATTCAAAATCAGTGTTGAGCAAAGGCTAGGTCTATGACTTAAGCTAGTAGCTCATTTACGTAAATTTGGGCAGCATCTTCCTTGTAAAAAGAGCCTCCACCAATACCATATACCAACAAAAACAACCAGAGAAATCCATCAACATATAAATATCAATAACAAGACATCATATAACAACAACAAGTCACAACTACTTTACGACAAGCGGCAAGCTCCAATTGGAATCCGTATAACCCATATCACCCCTTATAGACTTCTTACATTAACATAAAAGTATAATTAATATGATAATAAAGTCATTCATTAATTATTCCATCCTTATACTATATATTTATAACTAAGGAAACAATCCACAACTCCAACTATCTTCAATTAGTAACTTTGTTCACTAGTCCATGTGTACTCCATCCATTTAACTTAATCAAAATCAAAATAACCTTAAAAACATGAATGAACACAATAAACATATCTGTACAGTAACTTCAAGTCAAAATCCAAGTTATATTCAGCTTACAACAACCTTCAATGGCAATACAACACCAGAGAAGTGACTTAAGGTAATCCAAGTATATTTTGTAGTTTATCATCCTAACAACTTAACCAACATGTAATAAAGCTTAAGAACAATTAGTAAGATGTTATAATCACCTTAGACATCATCAAAAACTTGGAATTTCATTCAAATACAACCCACAACAATCCTTAATGAAAACACAACCTCAAAGAGATGTTATTCTTCACTTTTGATGTTGAAATATGGCGTAATCCGTTTGAAAGACTTGAAACAACCTAGGGTTGATATGAAACTCATGAGAGATTATTTTAAAGATAATAAACCACTTAAAACAACCTCCTACACGAGCTGGAACCACCCAAAAATCAGCAACAATAAGAAGAACAAGAAACTTACTAGTGCCACGGAATTTCCGACAGTTGATTTATGTTGTTTGCCCTTTGTTAGGTTCTTGGATCATGAGAGAACGTTGAGAGAGTGTTTATAGGGTTCTAAGGTCTGAAATATACTGAAAATAATGACTTAAAATGGGGTTGAGTCATCTTATATATATCCCTATGTCTTAAACCGCCTATGTGGGGCCACATAGAGAGCTGTTTGGCGCAGTCTCGCAAAAATATAAATCTCTCTCTAGTTTGATGTCGTATTAAAGAACGGTTTAATGTATTAGAAACTAGACTCGTATATATTCAATTTTGTAGGTATATCATCCCTCGATTCTAAGTATATTGGGAGAAAAGTGCATCTATATTTGACCTAAATTTTAGCAAATTAATAAATGTAACTTGTGATGACCTTTGCCAACTCTTGTTCCACAACTTGCTTGCCTTCAAAATGTATAAAATGAATATCATACGAATAAAATAACTCATAAAATAACCTCCTTATCATATTAAGAATCCTAGCATCACCCCAAAGTACATGTTATAACATTCCAAACTTGTCGACTTTCGATGAAACTTATTTTCTTCAATTGGTTTAGCTTCTAAGATTTCCAACCCTCTTGGTACTCATTATTAATGATCTTAAATATTTTTAATCTCCAAGGTAACATGATTAAATTATTGTATTTTCTTCCAAATATAATCTCAATTCCGAGGTTACATCAATGACTTACGACGTACTCTCACGTACGAAAACTTGGGGTGTAATATCATTCCCCCCTTTGAAACATTTGTCCTCGAATATTGGCTGATGCACTTATCAGTTTCATAAACTATAGCTCTTGTGAATACTTTAATGCTAATCTTTCCATCTAAGCAAATATTTTGTGAATAAATCCAAATGCTTGGGCATTCCCCCCTTTAGGCCTCGTTCTCACGCCATGACATGTGGTTGGAATTATTCCAATATCGTCAAATTTGCTACCTTATGTCATGCAGTATGTACGACTGTGTCCTTGTATGAGTGCCTAGCGACTCTTTTTTTTCTCTCCATCTTTTAGCCAATCTCTAAGCCTCTATATGAACATATATAGAATTATGACAAGCTGTCCCTCTAGGCATCTATAGGTGTAGTGATGTCTTTCGCTTGGTACTTTATCGAACTTAAGACTATTGCTATCTCTTGTTTCATAGCCTTGTATATATATATATATATATATATATATATATATATATATATATATATATATATATATATATATATATATATATATATATATATATATATATATATATATATATATATATCTTATGGATTTACTACATCTAGGTAGGTTATACTATACCATAAAACTTACTTCGGCTTATTATTACCGAGGTTTGCCACCCAACTCCAAGTTACTCTCTCACTGCTTATCCTATATGTATGTATAAATCTATGTCCTTTAGTGCTTCCTCATCACTATTCATCTTAAGAATAACAACCAAATCTCAGCTCGTACTTTGGAACTTGTACTCGTCTATTATTTATTCACCTTAATATTGATCTATAGTCTATCACTGATAACTTGCAACCTCTTACGTAGTACACTGTCACTGGGGCTCACATCTTATTAGGGAATATCGAAAGTGATTTTCCTGATCCACCTAGGGATAATACTATACTTCAATAATCGTATATCATTGCATCCCAACGCGATTCATCTTATGGGGGTACTAATCCCGCGCAATTAATGAAATCCCTTTCTCGCTAAATCGTTACTCAATCAAAGGACTAAGCCTCATCCTCTTATCTATCACAATTACACCCTTATTTTACTACCAGGGCAGCATTCCATCTCTTCTAAATGCACCTAGTCTTAGACTCCTCTGAGTTCATTCAGGCTGTACCGAGCTTTCAATAACTTACGGATGTCATTAACTCTCTTGTTTTGATGGGTTTAATCCCGAGAACGTACATATTCTCGTCACCTGCTCACTCACCATTTAATATCCTTACTCCTATCTACCTAAAACTTTTTTGCTCTACAATACTTTACCTTACGACCTACACCTATCTATTTATACTACTCGCAACCTTCCTTTAACTTGATAGCACCATAAATTTCCTTTCGTGCCTTCTTAGTTGTCCTTAAATGTAGGCAATTACGTTTTTTGGTCGTTCTATCACTTGTTGCATGAATACTTGGCTTATCTTATTGCCCACGAATACTGTAATTTCCTGTACCTCATATGATCTCAAACATCACCTTTGATGACTTTTTTTCATTTATTAGCCATGATAGGTTCCACTTTCTTATGGAGTGTATACAATATTGTAGTGAGACTGTTGTTACGAGATCATTTACTCTTTGGCTCACTATGCTTAGGTGGAAACCTTCTTCCTTATTTTTTCAGCTAGTCTTTCATTGTGGTACTTAGGGAGAGCTTCTAGCTCTTATAAAGTTGTGAGCTTGTTATATCGTACACCCAAAGGAAATTTTCGTTATTCTTACTCGCCTATAATAATCCTTGGTTACATAACTTTATGCCTTTGTGCTCGTAGGGTTACTTCTAAGCTCAAAATTTTATTGTCTCATTAGTGGCACTCTCTTATTTTCATAAACCTTAAACGGTACCTTTAACTGCCTCAACTCCTATCTGATTTTTTTTTTCAAATGATTGTGATCTCGTATCTGCGAGACTAAATTCACTATGTTGCGGTTCACTTTTTCTTGATGATCTATTAATTTATGTGTGACCTCTTGTCTAGCTACAACTGGGCTTGTCTTAACACTTATCTCTCGCCACTAACTCCTGATGTATCAAGTGTCCATTCACACTTATTTATCAATAACATCCTGGCCGGAAACTTTTACTGCCTCTCCTTGGTGTCGTGCTTGTATAATGTTCTGGAGTTGCAACATATCTGCAGGAACTAAATAAATGCAACATCATCCCTTTCTTCTTTTTACCGTACTCTTCCTTTACAATTCCATAGTTAACTCAGCCGCTTAACTCTGACCTAATACGATATCACACCACACTCCCCTCTTTAGGGGAGTACGAAGATTTAGTACTACGACAATCTACCTATAGTTGTTTTACCTCTTCATCTTTGGCGTCTTTTCACATTATCAATGAACGTTAATCGCCTTATGATAACCTTCTGTACCAGGGATAACTAAATTTCTTACTCATGAAGGTGACACCTACTGTAACTAGCACACTTAGTCCCTTAAGATTAACTCTGCTCAGAGTACTTGCTTTAGGTAAGCAAATTCCTAAATGGCCTTTAAAGGTTATTCGTCTATTGTCTATTCTATTATTGTTGGAGCATGATTTGTGGAATTCTCATGATGTCGATCATTATCAAATCCTCCGGTCCCTAATTCATGTTCAATTTTATCTTGTTCACCAGTCCATACTGATTTTTATTACTCTAGGGTCTAACCTTTCCTCCTGGTAATCGCGTTAAGGTCACCAACTCATTTCTCGAAATAAGGATATGACTTTATGGTTTATACTTTTTTATTGCCTAAGACCTATCACCTCTTGTGTTTTCCTTCACTTGACTATAAACTTTGTAATCTTATCATTTTTTGATTTTATCACTCTTATGTCACATCTTACTCATGATGCTTCATTTACTTTCTTCTTATTCTTCGGATAATATTTTTTGTTGTCTACCACTTTTTTTTAAAATCTCAACAAAAAGTTCTTTCCCTTTTATCTCCCCTAGCTTTCATCTCACTGGCTCTTTGGAATTCCTAACATTATTTTTTTTTACTCGGGGCTAGAGTTATATTAAGGTGAGTATTTGTCCCTTCTAGGATCCCACTGCCTATCTTCTAAAATTTATGAATATTACAGTATTCATATCTGATTATACTAATTTAGAGTTCACCATCTGGGTGTCTTACAAGGAGATCTATTACCACATTTTCACCATCTTTCAGAAACATTAGTTAATGATAACAGCCCATCCACAATTTTTGGGTTACTCTAACTCCAACTGGATCCTAATATCACATCTTTCTCTTATTGTACGTACCTCTATCATTGATGAAGGTACCAAAATGCTTATATTTCTCTACCTGATTTGAAAATATTGATAATCTTCATTAACTGGGTGCCTCATACTCATCCACACTTATTTCTTTTCTTCTTGAAATATCTAGCTTCTAAACCCCTCATAGTTTCACCATATTCGTGAATAAATATCCTTGCGTTAAGGTTCCTTATTAAGAAGCTTAAGCATCTTAGTATACATATGATCTGCTGAAGACCTCACATTTACTCATCATAAGCATGATGTGAAATCGAGTTCCTCTAACTCAACTCTTCCAAATCCACATGCAATCTCTTACCAACTGTCTTTGTGGATGTAGGTATCGTTGTATTATGACTAAAGTCGAATTTAGGAGTTTGAATTCTTAGAACTAAGCTTTACTACACGATCTAGAGTAAGAAGAAATAGTAGCAATCCTAAATGCCCCGTAGCCTTCTGCTTATAAGTGTGGTGCACGACACACCCATAAATAAGACTCTACTAAATACGACTTATAAACTCCCTAGGACAGAACTGATCTGATACCACTTTTGTCATGACCCAAACCGAATGGGACGCGACGGGCACCCGGTGCCTTACTCAACCTAGTACCAACATAACATATCTTTCTTATCATATTATCTTGAGTAAACCCCTTCATGAGATAACAATAATAAAACATAAGGAAATACTCAACATATAATGACCCAACCTGATATACAAACTTATACATGTGACATACGGGCCTATAAGATCGACACGACCATTTGTAAACTCAAAACATAGGCCGACAAGGCCATACAAGTATCCAAAAACTTAACATCTATATACAACTGTAACGACCCGGGCCGTCTTTACGGGAATTTCCACCCCGTTACCTTGCATTTGCATATCTTATGCTTTTATAATAGTATTAGAGTATATCGGGTGAGTTAGGAGTAATTTGGATTGAAAATATAACAAATAGCATGCTTGAAGGAAGCTTGAATATGGAAAGTCAACCAAGAGTTAACTATTGAGTTAGAGTGCTCGGAACCGGATTCTGATGATTTGACTAGTTCCGGGGGATCATTTATGACTTAGGAGAGCTATTGGAATTGAATTCGGAGGTCCGGTGTAGTTTTAGGCTTGAATTGGCGAAGGTTGATTTTTGGCGAAAACCGGATGGTAGGTGATATTTTGATCCGGGGTCGGAATGGAATTCCGACAATTTCTGTAGCTTCGTTATGTGATTTTGGATGTGTCTGCAAATTTTCAGGTCATTCGGACATCGTTTGATCGGGTTTTGGATTGAATGTTAGTTTTGAAAGTTTTGAAGAAACTTAGGCTTGAATTCGTGAGTAAATGGTGATTTTGATGTTTAGTATGGTGTTATTATGATTGGAACAAGTCAGTATCATGTTTTGGAGTACGTTGGTGGTTTTCGTTGGGGTCCGGGGGCCTCGGGATGATTTCGGACCATCAACCGGGCATTTGGACTTGGCAAAAATCTGCAGAAAAACTGCAGGTTCTGCCCAGGCCTTTAAGCCTTCGCGTTCGCGTGGCAAGGGCCGCGTTCGCGAAGGCCAAGCTTATCGGTGCATCGCGTTCGCGGGAAGGGGAGCCGCGTTCGCGTAGGCCAGGGATCGTGTGCATCGCGTTCGCGTTCCAGCAGTCGCGTTTGCGTAGGTGTGTTAGGGTAAGGCTTCGCGTTCGCGGGAGGAGTATCGCGAACGCGTAGAAGGATTTTGGGCGCTGGGAGTTTGAGCATCGCGAACGCGTGAATGGCGTCGCGTTCGCGAAGGGTAGCTGGAAGTTGGGCATCGCGAACGCGTGGAAGGCATCGCGTTCGCGAAGGGTAAATGAGGGCTGTTCATCGCGAACGCGTGGGAGCTCACGCGAACGCGTAGAACAAAATGTTCTGGCAGTGAATTTATATCACAGAACAGAGGGGTTACGGGTTTACAACCCCAAAACATAATTTTGAGCCCTAGAGAGAAGAAAACTCGAGGAGATCACTGAGAAATCATCGGGTATTCGTCGGAGGTAAGATTCTTGACTCAAAAACATCATTTTATGGTAGAATTAACATCAGTCTTCATGAAATTGGGTTGAAATCTTGAAGAAATGTTGCCTAAATAATGAAAACGGGATTTTTGGATTTGGAAGGCCATTTGAACTCCAATTTTGATAAATTTTATATGCACGGACTCGTGGCGAGATGAGGGTCGCGTTGGTACTAATTTCGGAATTTTCCGTGCAGTGGGCCGGGGTCGGGTTTTACCAACTTAGTGTATTTATGCGAATTTCATGTAAATTGAAATGGGTTATGATTCTTTGACCCGTATTTGATATAATTATTGTGGTTTGACTAGATTCTACGTACGAGGGAGCTAAATTCAAAGGAAAAGGCATCGCGGACGAGTCTACGACAGGCTAGAGGTGAGTAGTTTGTGTATATGGTAGCCTGAGGGTTCGAAACCTCGGCTTAGCACATTGTGATGCTAGTAGGGCGTGGCTCGCACACCGTGGCAGGTGCGGGATTGATTGTGACTAGGGATTGAGACTTGGTCCATCCCGGATGTGAATAAAATGTGGTTAGTGTTGGAAATACACTGTATTTGATATATTTGTGGGCTGTAAGCCTTGTTTGGGGCCTTGTGCTGACCTGTAGTGTCCTTAGAGGACAATATTTGTGTGATAGCTATAATTGCTTAAATCACTGATCTCAGTCCTGGAATTTGAAATTTCACTTTTGAAATGCTAAGTCACCGGGTTTTGCAAATTTAATAAAGTTTAAGTATTTTTCATAAATTATGAATTGAAAGCTGGAATTAAGAAAAATGAACCTGTTTTGTGACTTAATTGTTGATTGTTGGACTGAGCATGGGATCGGCTGCACGCCGCGATGGTTGATATGAGGATCGGGCTGCACGCCGCGCGGTATGTGCGCTTGGGCTGTAGGAGCCCCTCCGAGTCTGTACACACCCCGGTGAGCGCCGTCGACATTAAATTGGATCGGGCTACACGTCGTAGCGCGATTATGTGCATTGCATTGCATCCGTATTTGTTGAATTACTCGTGGTAGTTGTATTGTATTATTGTTGCTAGTTCGTAGGAGATTCGGACTGTAGTGTATCTTCATATTGTGGTATTTTGTGGATTTCTTACTTGCAGCTACTTATATATATTTGTTACTCGCTGAGTACTTAGTACCCATCCCTACTCCCGCACCTTTTGTGTACGGACTCGATACTCGGCGAAGTAGACGAGGCGATTCCGGCGTTTGCGGTGTCATTTCGAGTTGCTTGAGGTAGTGCGCTACGTTCGCAGAACCTAGCTTCTCCATTCTTTTCCGGTTGTTACTTGTATTTTGTATTCGAGACTTGAGTATTTCTATACGGTACTCTCTATTCTGTTGGTTTTGTTAGAGGCTCTAGACTTGTGACTCGGATCTTTGGGAGTGTCGGTATTTTGTTCACTTTTATTATTATTGGAGTTCTTAAACTCATATATTCTTCTTGGGATGTCCATTTGGGACTGATATCGTTGTGATAATTGAATTGTTGGTCTGGCTAGCCTAGCTTAATTGTTGGGCGCCATCACGACCGGATTTGGGTCGTGAAAACAACCCTCTAAGAGTATATAAAAAAATCATAAAGGTTGGGACAGGGCCTCGCCATACCAATCAACACATATCCAAAGCATACCGACCAAATAGGTAACTCCGGAATAAGTGGAGTGCACCAACACCTTCGCTGAGCTGATAGCCTACAAGAGGACTGTCAACCTATCAATCGGGACCTGCGGGCATGAAATGCAACGTCCCCAGGCTAAAGGGACGTCAGTAAGAAAAAAGTGCCGAGTATGTAAGGCAAGAAAGCATAAATAAGAACAGTAATGTAAAGAGAGATGAAGGAGATACAACCTGTAACATCTAAGTGCCTCTGGGGGATACGGACATGAAATGCATAATGCATAATACATACATACACACACACACACACACATACACACACACACACACACATATATATATATATATATATATATATATATATATACATAAAATTTTAAAAAGCATACGCCTCTGTGGGCATCATCATCATCATATCATACCCGGCCTCAAAGAGGACTCGGTAAAAACATACCCAACCAATATAAGGCTCGGTAGAATCGCACCCGACCACGTGGAGCTCGGTAAAACCCAACTGATCAGAGGTTGCATAATAGGTGCCATACCCGGCCGACTATAGTGCAGCTTGGTAGAGTAAAATAGATACATATAGATAATGCATGCTCGACTCATGTAATTATGTTCTAGACCTTTCAGAGTGATGTAAGGTCATTGCGCCTTCGATTAACATTATGGACATCATACCATCAATACAAACCTTATTAGGATTTAAGGATCATACACACTTGTTTAGAATAACTTTATAAGGAAAGAACAACATGGACGGTCTTAGTTTTTAGGAGTAGATCCATTTTGAATTAACGTACCGTTTATGTTCATGTCACTTTAAATCATGCCAAAAGAAAGAAGTAAGTGCTTTAATATACCTTAAACCTGTTGATTCCTTAATACCTTCCAAGAAACTCTTCAAACAAGTCAACTTAATCTATCATAGTATAAGGAGATTCAAAATCAGTGTTGAGCAAAGGCTAGGTCTATGACTTAAGCTAGTAGCTCATTTACGTAAATTTGGGCAGCATCTTCCTTGTAACAAGGGCCTCCACCAATACCATACACCAACAACAACAACCAGAGAAATCCATCAACATATAAATGTCAATAACAAGACATCATATAATAACAACAAGTCACAACTACTTTACGACGAGCGGCAAGCTCCAATTGGAATCCGTATAACCCATATCACCCCTTATAGACTTCTTACATTAACGTAAAAGTATAATTAACATGATAATAAAGTCATTCATTACTGATTCCATCCTTACACCATATATTTATAACTTAGGAAACAATCCACAACTCCAACTATCTTCAACTAGTAACTTTGTTCACTATTCCATGTGTACTCCATCCATTTAACTTAATAAAAATCAAAATAACCTTAAGAACATGCATGAACACAATAAACATATCTCCTAGAGTAACTTTAAGTCTAAATCCAAGTTATATTCAGCTTACAACAACCCTCAATGGCAATACAACACCATAGAAGTGACTTAAGCAAATCCAAGTAATCTTGTAGTTTATCATCCTAACAACTTAACCAACATGCAAGAAAGCTTAAGAACAATTAGTAGGCTGTTATACTCACCTTAGATATCATCAAAAACGTGGAATTTAATCCAAATACAGCCCACAACAATCCTTAATGAAAACACAACCACAAAAAGATGTTATTCTTGACTTTGATGTTGAAATATGGCGTAATCTATTTGCAAGACTTGAAATAACTTAGCGTTGACATGAAACCCATGTCAGAGTATTTTACAGAGCATAAAACACTTAGAATAACCTCCTACATGAGCTGAAATCACCGAAAAATCAGCAAAAACAAGAAGAACAAGAAACTTACTAGCGCCACGGAATTCCCGACACTTAATTTGTGTTGTTTGCCCTTTGTTTGGGTCTTGGATCATGAGAGAACCTTGAGAGAGTGTTTATAGGGTTCTAATGTCTGAAATATACTGAAAATAATGACTTAAAATGGGGTTGAGGCATCTTATATATATCCCTAATGTCTTAAACCGCCTATGTGGGCCCCATAGAGAGATGCTTGGCGCAGTCTCACCAAATGCGAATATCTCTTTAGTCTGATGTTGTATTGATGAAAGGTTTAGTGCAATAGAAACTAGACTCGTAGATCTTCAATTTTGTAGGTGGATCATCCCTTTATTCCAAGTATATTGGGACAAAGTGCATCTATATTTGACCTAAATTTCATCAAATTTATAAATGTAACTCGTGATGACCTTTGCCAACTCTTCTTCCACAACTTGCTTGCCTTCAAAATGAATAAAATGAATATCATATGACTAAAATAACTCATAGAATAACCTCCTTATCATGTTAAGAACCCTAGCCTCACTCCAAAGTACATGTTAAAACATTCCAAACTTATCGACTTTCAACGAAACTTATTTTCTTCAATTGGTTTAGCTTCTAATATTTCCAACCCTCTTGGTACTCGTTATCCATGATATTAAATATTTGTAACCTCCAAGGTAACATGATTAACTTAATTTATTTTCTTCCAAATATAATCTCATTTCCGAGGTTACATTAATGACTTACGATGTACTCTCAAGTACGAAAACTTGGGGTGTAATACTTTATGTCCCTTTAGCTATGGGTTACCCTAGAATATGATTCAACTGTCAAATCCTTATAAGCGACCAACTATGTGTTCATGTCAAATATAATGATCAACCATTGATTGACCTAAGGAACTCTTTTCGTTTTTCATTCAATTGTCCTGACCAAAGTCTTAGTTTGGTCGTTTATAATCACGACAACATGGAGCTCAAACTCATTACCATGAGTTGACATATTCCATCTTGATCAACCACTAACTCTACAAGTATTTAATTGTACCCAATATTATTTTAACTATTTCTCAAGGGCCATAGGTGTCTAGTATCAAAGCACAATAATTAACTTGTCAATTACTGTGACGATCTCAAGTCAAAGAACACTCTTACATTACATTCTTCAAGAGAATACCCTATTGACAGTTTATGGTAATTCTAGTCATTAGAAATTATCCAATGAGTCAGTTTAATGATCATATATCTATATGCATCATATATCTATGTAATTTAGTTAATGAGATCAACTAATCTTTATCCTATAAAGACGATCACATAAATATTGATATAATCGCATTACTAATGTTCAAATAATAATCCTACTACCAAGATGTTTTTTTAGATTAAATCGTAAGAGACTTTACTCTCATTATCATGATCTCCATCGGGATAACAAGTCTCAAAATTTAATCAATTACCTTATTAAATTAATTAAGTAATTAATAATAATTATGATAAAAGAATATCAAATGCCATATTGTTTATATCAAATAATGTTCACAAAAATATGTTCAAGTCATCAACTATGAGATTGGATCTCGGACATATCTTCTATATCCCTAACATATATCATACAATCTGTACAATCAAAACATTATTTTTAAAGTTAGTAATTCCTTTTTTTTTGTTGCGGCACATGATATCCATGCATGGGCAATGAGTAACCATCCAAGGTTTTCCTCGTATTTCAACTCAACCATATTATTATTGTGAGAGAAAGAGGGATTACGCTTCTAAATGGCCAAAGGTGCATGATTTTGAGAGTATTTTTATCTCATTTGTTGTGTGAGATACAAGAGATTACATGATATTTGAAGTGAATTATACTCATTACGTATTTCATATTTGTCGGAGTGAGCTTGAATGATAGTGGAGCAAAAGATATAAAATTATTACAAAAAGGAGAAAATGGAAGGATTGGGAGCTCGTATGGCACAGAAACAGACGCGAAAAAGGAGAAAAGTGAAGGCACAAAACATTGAAGTGAAGGAAAGGGACGGATCGCTTCGCGAAATGGAAGAATTTTAAAAGCTTAATCCGTGTCCATGGGCAAGCGACGTGCGAAGGCATATGAAGATTCCAGCTTCTCCTATTTGAAGTTGAATTGGAAAGTTCTGCCCCTTATCAACTCTAAGTGATATGAATACATCAAAGAACGACTTTTTAAGGGTTAGACAATATCTTTGAAGGCAAGAACAAGCAAGGAGCAAGACAGAAGATTGGGAAACGAGTTTTTATCTTTCTTCTTTCTTTTTCTATTATTGGTGATGATTTTTATATTGTAGTTGTGCAAATAATTATGAGTAGCTAAACTCTTTATTCTAGGGTTTGATGTAGGGCTGAGCATATATTGGGCAAAATAGATAATCCGAATCGTTAATTGTTTATTGGGTTATTAGGTTAATGGCTTGATAACAGTTTAGAATTTTTTTACAATTGGATTACTGGTTCGGGCCTCGATTTATCAATTTTCTTAATGGTTTTATCGATAACCCAATAAAAATTAATAAAATTATGACTTTATCCTTAAGTATATACAAATGCTAGGGCTTCAATTCATTCTCCCCTATTCGTTCTCAACCGAACTCTTCAGTTGCTTCATCTTCATTCTTCATAGACCTTACTAGTTACTCTTAGTGTAAGTCCTTAGTATATTATATGGGAATTCTTCTCTTTTTTGCTTAACTCCAGTGAATTATCTTTTTTTTTGCTTAACTCTATATTGAATTATCTTATTGGTAAATCAATAACTGAACCGATAATGATTGATAATCGATTAACCGATACCCAATACCCGATATCTTATCGGTTCGGTTATCGATTTATAAAATTGGTATCGGTTCAGTTATCGATTTATAAAATTGGTAAACCCATAATGGATATGTTAAACTAATAATATTCATAATTGAACCGAACTGACCAATACTGTCACAACCCCAAAACCTGATTGTGATGGCGCCCAGCACATTGCTTGGCCAGCCTGACCAACATTTCAAAATACAGAGCTACCAGCTCTCACTTTACCTTTAAAAGTATTAACAGAGATAAGAAAAGTACAATAGCCTAGCATTAATTGTGAAAAACATCCCAAAATAGTACAAGTCTCCCCACAGAATCTGGGGTCACGAGTCAGGAGCCACCTCCAGAGTGTCATAATAGAACTGAATACATAAGTGTAAGACAACATGCGGAAAATCAAGAAAAGGTAACATGGAAGGTCGGGTCCTGCGGATGCCAAGCAGCTACCTCGACAATCCGTATAATACTCTGGAGCAGCTAGGAAGCAACCCTAATGCGAAGTACATGGACCTGCACACAAGGTGCAGGGAGTAGCGTGAGTACTTCCAACTCAGTGGTAATAAGCACATATAAAGACATTGAAGGTAAAAATACCCAATAAATCACTAAACAAAGCTATGTAATAATCCTCTTTTGTCCTTTTCAATAGTATAAATAATAGATAAAGCAATGACAGTTAATACAGTACAACAAATATGTCTAAATGCAATGCAGATGCATGAGCATGACCGCTACGGCGCGTATCCCGATCTATTTGGGTACCCGCGCTCACTGTGGGGGTTCAGACTACGGAGGGGCTCCTACAGCCCAGTCGCAATATCAGTGATATGATGCGGCGCGTAGCCCGAGCCACTACCAATCCAGCTGCATGCAATGCAAGCTTCACAGGCATGGTAAATCATCATTTTGAAATCCTTTTTTAATAGTAATAGAAGAAAACAATGTTCAGAAATACCAGAGTTTGGAAAGCCATTTTAGACAGTGTTTAGCTCAGGACTGATATCAAGATAACATGCTATAATCATAGAAGCAATGATAACGATCCTCACAAAATCCAAATGACTGGCTCACAGCTCAAAGATATCCACAACCATCCAAGTAGGAGGTTTACCAGCTCATTTATAACCATCAACACAATATAACACTACATAGTCGGACTAAGCCATAGTCCCCAATCACAATCGACTCCGCACTCACAGTAGAGTACGTGTATACCTCAATACATCGTCACATAGTGATATACCGGGGTTTCAAACCCTCAGGTCATCATCCATACCCATTACTCACCTCGAACCGGCTCAAAGACTAGTCCGCAATGCTCTTGCCACGAGAATCGACCTCCACGGGTGCAGAATATGATAAAAACCAATAGGAATACATCAAAATAAGCTAAAGGAACATAGCCCAATCAAAATAACTCGAATTACACCCAAAAACACGAAGTTGCCAAAATTTGAGCCCCGGGCCCGCTTCTCAAAAAATTACGAAATCCACATTTTCAGAGTCCTCGTCTTGCCACGAGTCCATACATATAAAATTTATCAAAATCGGAGTTCATTTGCCCCTTTAAATCATCGATTTTCTATTTTTCTTAGGCTTCAAGAAAAATCCCAATTTACACCTTATTTCCTCCAATTTTCAGAGATTAAATCCATGATTTATCAATATATTAACACAATTTGGGTTCAAGAGTTCTTACCTGATGATACTCCTCAATTTCCTCCTTAAAATCGTCCAATTCTTCTCTAAGTTCGAAGCCCCAATTAATTTTACTCTACTGAAATTTTGAACCAATCTGAAGCAGTAAACCCTTCAGGGGTTTCACTCCTGCGACTTATGAGTCACTTCCGCGCTCCCGCTCCTGTAGTCAAATAATAGCTTCTGCGGCTTTCACTAAAACCCTGAAGTTCCTCTTCTGCGGATAACCAATCGCTTCCGTGACGTCGCTTATGCAGACATAGGTCCGCTTCTGCGAAAATCCCCAAACCTAGCCTTTCACTTCTGCGGGCTCGCCTATGCAAACTAACGTTCGCTTCGGCGGATCCAGTTGGCTTACTCAAACCTCGCACCTGTGCTCCCATTGCCGGTTCTTGCGGACCCGCTTCTGCGGTCCATTTCCGCAGAAGCGAAAACACCAAATGCCAGAACTTCAGACCTGTTGCGTTGCACAAAAATTCCCGTTTGACCTTCCGTAATCATCCCGAGGCCCCCGGGACCTCAACCAAAAATACAAACTCATTCTAACACATCATACGAACTTGGTCCAATCATAAAATCACACCCTTAAACACAAAAATTGCCAAATTACCTCAGATTCAAGCCTAATTTTCCTTAGAACTTCCGAAACCTACACCGAATCAAAAACCCGACTGAATGATGTCCAAATGACCTGAAAATTTGTAGACATATCCAAAATCACCTAATGAAGGTACTGCAACTATCGAAATTCCGTTACGACCCTCGGATCAAAATCTCACATATCGATCGGATTCCGCCAAAATTCCAACTTAACCAATTCAAGCCTATTTCTACACCGGACCTCTAAATTCAATTCAGATCGCATCATTAAGTCACAAATCACCTACCGAAACTAACCGAACCACCGGAATCCACATCCGAGTCCTCTAACCACATAGTCAACTTAAGGTTGACTTTTCTAAAACGAGCTTCATTCAAAAAGGCTATAGGCCTTATTTCAACCAGATTCAACCCAAAATCACCCGATAGACTCTAATATAGATATAGAAACATGAAACATATAATAAGGGGATAACGGGGCGGTAACTCTCGTGACGATGGGCAGGGTCATCACATTCTCCCAAACTTAAGCAAACGCTCGTCCTCGAGTGGGTCAAGAAACATACCTGGAGACTCAAATAAGTGAGGATATCTGCTCCGCATCTCCTGTCGATCTCCTAAGTGGCCTCCTCCACTGGCCGACCTCTCCACAGAACCTTCACTAATGCAATATCCTTGGGCCTCAATATCCGCACCTGACGACCCAATATAGCTATAGGCTCCACATCATAGGTCAAGTCATCATCAAGCTGAACTGTATTGAAATCCAACACATGCGATGGCTCGCCAACATACTTCCGGAGCATAGACACGTGAAACACCGGATGAACTCCCGATAGACTGGGTGGCAAAGAAAGCATATAGGCCACCTCACCAAACCTCCTAAGAATATCAAAATGGCCAATAAATCTCGGGCTGGGCTTTCCTTTCTTCCCAAATCTCATGACACCTTTCATAGGCGAAACCTTCAGTAAGACCTTCTCACCCACTAAATAAGACACATCCCGGACCTTCCGGTCCGCATAACTCTTATGGCGCAACTGGGCTGTGCGAAGTCTCCCCTGAATCACCTTCACCTTGTCCAATGCATCCTGGACCAACTCTGTCCCTAACAACCTAGCCTCACCGGGCTCAAACCAACCAATTGGAGATCTACACCATCTCCCATATAAGACCTCATACGATGCCATCTAAATGTTGGATTAATAGCTGTTGTTATAAGCAAACTCTACAAGAGGCAAATAATCAGGCCCATGAACCACCGAAATCAATAACACAAGTGCACAACATATCCTCCAAGATCTGAATGGTACGCTCGGACTGTCCGTCCGTCTGAGGATGAAATGCAATACTCAACTCAACCTGTGATCCCAACTCACGCTGAAATGTCCTCCGGAACTGTGAAGTAAACTGAGTACCTATGTCTGATATAATAGAAACTGGAACTCCATGCAATCTCACAATCTCATGAATGAATATCTCTGCTAACCGCCCCGAGAAGTATATAGTACACACAGGAATGAAGTGAGCTGACTTGGTCAGCCTATCCACAATCATCCAAACTGAATCAAACTTCCTCGCTGTCCGAGGGAGTCCATGAACAAACTCCATAGTGATCCTTTCCTACTTCCACTCGGGAATATCAATACGTTGAAATATGCCACTGGGCCTCTGATGCTCGTACTTGACCTGTAGACATTTGAGGCACCGTGCTACGTGACTCACAATGTCCTTCTTTATCCTTCTCCACCAGTAATGCTGTCTCAAATCCTAATACATCTTCGCAGCACCTGGATGGATAGAATACCGCGAGCTATGGAACTCCTCCAATATCAACTCACGAAGGCCATCAACATTGGGCACACATATCCGGCCCTGCATCCTCAACACACTATCGCCATCAATAGTGACATCTCTGGCATCATCATGCTTAACTCTGTCCTTAAGGACAAGCAAGTGCGGATCATCATACTGGCGCTCACGAATGTGATCATATAAAGAAGACCGAGAAACAACGCAAGCCAATACCCTGCTAGGCTCTGAAATATCCAACCTCACTAGCCGATTGGCCAAAGCCTGAACATCATATGCAAAAGGTATCTCCCCAGCTGGAATATACGCCAAGATGTCCATACTAACTACCTTTCGGCTCAAAGCATCGGCCACTACATTGGCCTTCCCCAGATGATATAGAATAGTAATGTCATAATCCTTGAGCAACTCAATCTACCTCCGCTGCCTCAAATTAAGATCCTTCTATTTGAACAAATGATGGAGACTACGATGATCAGTATACACATCACAGGACACGTCGTACAAATAGTGCCTCAAGATCTTCAAGGCATGAACTATGGCAGCTAACTCCAAATCATGGACAAGGTAGTTCTTCTCATGAGGCTTCAGCTGACGAGAAGCATAAGCAATAACTCTAACCTCCTGCATCAATACACAACCTACCCCCACTCTCGATGCATCACAATATACGGTATATGAACCTGAAGCTGATGGCAAAACTAAAACTGGAGCTATGGTAAAAGTTATCTTGAGCTTCTGAAAGCTCTCCTCACACTCATCCTACCACACGAATGGTGCACCCTTCTGCGTCAACCTGGTCAAAGAAGAAGCAATGGATGAAAATCCTTGAACAAACCGGCGATAATACCTTGCCAAACCCAGGAAACTCCGGATCTCCGTAGCTGAGGACGGTCTAGGCCAACTCTGCACTGCCTCTATCTTCTTTGGCTCAACCTGAATACCATCACAAGGCACCATATGACCCAGAAAAGCTACAGACTCGAGCCAAAACTCGCACTTGGAGAACTTTGCATACAATTTCTCCTCCCTCAACCTCTGCAACACAACGCTCAAATGCTGAGCATGATCCTCTTGGCTACGAGAGTACACCAGGATGTCATCAATGAACACGATCACAAAAGAATCCAGATATGGTCGGAACACATTGTTCATCAAGTGCATGAACGCGGCTGGGGCATTGGTCATCCCAAAAGACATCACAAGATATATCTCGTCCTGAAGGCTATCTTCATAATATCGGAATCTCTAATCTTCAACTGATGATAACCTGAACGAAGATCAATCTTTAAGAACACCCTCGCTCCCTAGAGCTGATAAAATAAATCATCAATGCGTGGTAGAGGATACTTGTTCTTCACTGTTACCTTGTTCAACTATTTATAATCAATGCACATCCTCATTGAGCCATCTTTCTTCTTAACAAACAACATTGGTGCACCCCACAGTGACACACTAGGGCAAATGAATCCCTTATCCAAAAGCTCCTGAAGCTGTTCTTTCAATTCCTTCAAATCTGTTGGTGCCATACGATAAGGAGAAATAGAAATGGGCTGAGTGCCCAATACCAAATCAATACCAAAATCGATATCCACCATACCTAACAATAGCAAATCCACTCGGGTCTGCAGACCCCCAATAGAAACAATACAGGGTCGATAGACGTGATCCACAATAATTGTATCACCTACCGGGGTGGATACATAAATCGGCAAAGTAAGACTACCGCGGGTTGCACCCAAATGATGTGCAAAATAAGAAGACACATACGAATATATAGACCCGGGATCAAACAAAACAGAAGCATCTCCGTGACAAACAGAAATGATACTTGTAATCACTGCATCTGAAGCAACAACATCTCTCTTATCTGGAAGTTCATAGAAACGTGCCTGACCACGACTCGATCGTTCCTGACTCCTGGGGAGACCTCTAGAAGACTGACCTCCACCCCTACTAGCCTGGGATAGTGCTGAAGAGAAGGGCTGATCCCTCTATTAAGACCTACCCCTGCAAAGTCTAGGACACTACCTCCTAATGTGGCCAACCTCGCCACACTGAAAACAACTGCCTGGCGCTGGAGAAGGGGACTGAAGGGAACCCCTCGCCGCAGATGAACCCTGGGCTCAAGAAGAAGGTGCTGAGCTCTAAGCTGGGAGGGCACTAAGTGAAGACTGGCCCTACTGAAAACCTTGATGGCCACGGATGGAAGAAGCTCCACTATACTCTGGGCGACCTGACTGAGGAGGTCTTGATGAACGAACTCTGCCCTGACGAAACTGACCCATGGATGGAGCACCACTATAACTGCCCAAACCTCGAGGCCTCTTGGCCTCCCTTTCCTCTCGCCAATGGCGACGATCCGCCTCAATCTAGCGTGCCATGTCCAACCTCCTCAAAAGATGCTGCCACTACTTTCTCTTTGGTCATCAAGATACGAATAGAATAGTTGAGGCCATCAATGAACCTCCTGATCCTCTCCCGATCTGTCGGGATCATCCAAATAGCATGACTGGCCAATTGAGTATACCTTAACTCATAATGAGTCACTGTCACATCACCCTACACTAGCCATTCAAAGTGGCGATGCAGCTCCTCTCTGCGAGACTTTGGCACATACTTCTCTAAAAATAGAGTGGAAAACTGCTGCCAAGTAAGGGATACTGCCCCTGCAGGCCTACGCCTCTCGAACTCCTTCCACCATATGAAAGCTGGACCTAAAAACTGGATGTAGTAAAAGAAACACCACTGGACTCAAGAATCCCCCCTGTACGCAACATCCTCTGATACTTCTCCAAGAATCCTTGGGCATCTTCGCCCTTGGTACCACTGAATGTAGGCGGTTGAAGTCTGCCAAATCTCTCTAATCGACGCTGCTCATCGTCAGGCATCATCGAAATAACATACCCTGGGACTGGCGTAACTGGAATAGCTGGTGCAACTACCTAAGCTGGGACTACCTCTGGCGTCTGAAGTCCCTGCACAACCTACTCTGGTATGGGAGCTACGGGGGTCTGATGACCACCCCCGGTCTGAGATGTCGCTGCCGCAGTAGTAGCTGAAACTGCTTGAGTCAACCCAGTGCAAACAGATAATATCTGGGCCAATGCCTCCTAAAGGCCAGGAATAACAATAGGCACTACCGGTGCCTAAGCGGGTGCTGCTGGAGCCTCAACCACCAGGGGCTGATCCTGAATAGGGGCAACAGGTGGGTCTACTGGCACTTCCCCTGCCACTCTACCACGACCACGACCACGGTCGCGACCACGACTTATAGTTGGTGGCAATGGTGGTCGTCCACCTCATCCTGTAGCACGAGTCCTTGCCATATACGAGAGAATAGAATACAGAAGTTCAGTTCTCAGAACAACAAACCTGCACGATAGAGTTCAAGAAATATGAAATGTTTCCTAAAAGGTCTGCAGCCTCCCGAGTATAAATACAGATGTCTCTGTACCGATCCGCGAGACACTACTAAACAGCTCAAGACTCATGAGGCTCTGATACCAACTTGTCACGACCCCAAAACCTGGACGTGGTGGCGCCCAATACATTGCTAGGCCACCCTCACCAACCTTTCAAAATACAGAGCTACCAACTCTCACTTTACCTTTAAAAGTATTAACAGAGATAAGAAAAGTACAATAGTCTAGCATTAACTGTGAAAAAATCCCAAAACAGTACAAGTCTCCCCAAAGAATCCGGGGTTACGAGTCAGGAGCCTCTACCAAAGTGTCATAATAGAACTGAATACATAAGTGTAAGACAACATGCGGAAAATAAAGAAAAGATAACATGGAAGGCCGGGTCCTGCGGATGCCAAGCAACTACCTCGATAATCCATAAAATGCTTCGGAGCAGCTAGGATGTCAACCCTGCTATGAAGTACCTGGATCTGCATACAAGGTGCAGGGAGTAGTGTGAGTACTTCTAACTCAGTGGTAATAAGCACGGATAAAGACATTGAAGGTAAAAATACCCAATAAACCACTAAGCAATGCTACGTAATAATCCTCTTTTATCCTTTTTAACAGTATAAATAACAGATAAAGTAATGATAGTTAAGACAATACAATAGATATGTCTAAATGCAATGCAGATGCATGAACATGACCGCTACGGTGCGTAGCCTGATCCATTTGGGTACCCGCGCTCACTGTGGGGGTTAAGACTACGGAGGGGCTCCTACAACCCAAACACAATATCAGTAATATGCTGAGGCGCGCAGCCCAATCCACTACCAGTCTAGCTACATATAATGTAAGCTTCACAGGCACGATAAATCATCGTTTTGAAATCCTTTTTAATAGTAATAGTAGAAAACAGTGTTAAGAAATACCAGAGTTTGAAAAACCATTTTAGATAGTGTTTATCTCAGGACTGATATCAGGATAACATGCTATAATCATAGAATCAGTGATAACGATCCTCACGGGATCCAAATGACTGGCTCACAGCCCAAAGATATCCACGACCATCCAAGTAGGAAGTTTACTGGATTATTTATAGCCTTCAACACAGTATAACACTACACATTCGGACTAAGCCATAGTCCCCAATCACAATCGACTCCGCACTCATAGTAGAGTACGTGTCTCGCCTCAATACAGCATCACATAGTGATATACCGGGCTTTCAAACCCTCAGGTCATCATCTATACCCATTACTCACCTCGAACCGGCTCAAAGACTAGTCCGCAATGCCCTTGCCATGAGAATCAACCTCCACGAGTGCAAAATCTGATTAAAACCAATTGGAATACATCAAAATAAGCTAAAGGAATATAACCCAATCGAAATAACTCGAATTACATCCAAAAGCACGAAGTTGCCAAAATCCGAGCCCCGGGCCTGCTTCTCGAAAAATTATGAAATCCATATTTTTAGAATCCTCGTATCGCCATGAGTCCATACATATAAAATTTATCTAAATCGGAGTTTATTTGCCTCTTCAAATCATCGATTTTCTATTTTTCTTATACTTGAAGCAAAACCCCAATTTACACCATATTTTCCTCCAATTTTCAGAGATTAAATCAATGATTTATTAATATATTAACATAATTTGGGTCCAAGAGTTCTATACATGATGATACTCCTCAATTTCCTCCTCAAAATCGTCCAATTCTTCTCTAAGTTTGAAGGCCCAATTAATTTTACTCTAGTGAAATTTCGAACCAATCTGAAGCATTAAACCCTTTAGGGGTTTCACTTCTGCGACTTATGAGTCGCTTCTGCGCTCCCGCTCCTACAGTCAAATAGCCACTTCTGCGGATTTCACTTAAGCCCTCAAGTTTCTCTTCTGCGGATAACCAATCGCTTCCGCGATGTCGCTTATGCGGACATAGGTCCACTTCTGCGGAAATCCCAAACCCAGCCTTTCGCTTCTGTGGGTGAGTTCCCGCTTTTGCGGGCTCGCCTATGCAAATTAACGTCCGCTTATGTAGACTCGGATGACTTACTCAAACCTCGCACCTGCGCTCCCATTGCCTCTTCTACGGACTCGCTTATGTGGTCCATTTCCGCATAAGCGAAAACACCAGATGCCAGTGTAAGGCCCCAGAAAATAACGCTAAGTAATATAGGATTCTGTGGTGCCACGTAGGCTAATTATTATATTTTATGTGCTATTAACATGATGGACATCAATTAGACCTGATAAATATAAGTATGAGTCTTATGGTAAGTGATACGAGGTCCAAATGGAAGCCCAAATGTAAGCCAAATGGGAAAATTTTCGAAATAGGCCAAAATTCTAAATGGATTCGCACATGGCTCCACTTCAAAGGATCATATATAATTATGTATAAGGTTTTATGTGGTGAATAGCATATCAAATGAAAGCCCTTTGAGTCTAGTTTCCAACGCTTCAAACCGTTCGTCATTTGGACATTCCTACACAAAGTTATGATCAAATTACCAAAGGTTGGAAAATGCTGTCTTGTGCCAAATATGCGACCGCATTCCTGTCGCATTGCTAACATTGCGGTCGCATTTCTGTCGCAAATTGAACCCAAGAAGCCCAGTTAATTCTTCTATTTTTAGAACCCGACCCCATTTCAATATATAGGCTTTGGGGTTCATTTTGGGGTCATTTCTTACTGATTTTAGAGAGAGGTGAGAGTATTTTAGAGAGAGAAGGAGGAACCCAACATCTAAATCATCCAAATCTTGCATCAATCTTCAATAATCAAGAACCCAATAGCAAGTTCTTCATCTAAGAGGTAAGATTCTATACCCTAGGGTTTAATTTCGAGTTTGGTGTATAAGATGAGTTATTGAGGTATGATTCTTGGGTTCATTAGTATTGTGTATACATGGATGTACAACTTAGGTTTATGGGAAGATTTTTTAACTTAAATAACTAAAGATTGGGTTAGGGAATGAAAGAAGTCTTAAAAAGGGGATTCGAAATCAAGATGCTCAATTAGTGTTTGATAAAATGTTCAAATGAGATAGTTTCATGAATATCTTTCTAATATGTGTTTAATTTTGTTATGTCTCATAGTAGATTGGAATTGCTACAGTTTTTGGAGTGTTGTAGTAACTTAAGGAAAGCTCAATCGAGGTATGTATGGCTAATTTTGATTATTGTAAAATTGCCCATATGTGTGAAATTGTTTGGCATGTGTTAATTTGAGAAATTGTATGTGAAATGTCACTGTTGGGTATTCAATTGATGATCGAACTACATGTGGTATGGTATGAACTATGAATTGAAAGATGACAAGTTAATTGGAATTGGTAAAGAACTGAGAACAATTATTGTGGTGGCATATATGGCTTATTGTGGAAAGAGATGAAACACTTGAATTGTGGTAAATTGTTGAACATACTTGTGTGTGTACTCTTGAATATGGTAACGTGGTTGTGATATCAGTTTGAAAAGTATTTGAGAATGTGAATCTAATTGCAAGTTGCTTATTTGAATTTGTTGTAATTGTGTGTAGTGCCTTATTTGCTGTTTGTGATTGTTGTGTTTGAAACTGTGCGGTGGGATCGGGTTGCGCGCCGCAACATGAAGTAATAAGATATGGGTTGGGGTGATAAGGGTGGCCGAGGTAATAAGGGTGGATGAGGCAATAAGGATGGAAGCGATCGAAATCGCTATTGAAAATTGATATAAAAATCATTGATGTGAAATTGTGAAAGGAGACAGCAGGAGAGTTTGCAACCCGTGGGGCACTGATTGCCCCTTTGTATGACTACTTGTGTTTTACGTGATTGAATTGTTGTTGTTCTACTTGTTGATTCTTAAATGTGATTTGTGTTGAGAATTATCTAAAATGAGGAAAAATGTGGAAAACATGGTTGGCTGGCTTAATTGATTCTTGATGTAATTTATTGGTGGTCTTATCATCGTGATTACTTGTTTAATGGCTTGAGTTTACTTGGGACAATGTTTGTCCATACATACCAGTACAATTCCAGTGTACTGACGTCCCTTTTGCGGGGGGCGCTACATTCGTGTTATGATTGTAGATGGATCAGTAGCAGGCACTTCAGCTCATCGGCAATAGTATCCTTCATCTTCCACTGCCCGTTTTGGTGAGCCCTTTTCTTCCTCGGGGCACTGTGTGGCTCATGCCACTTTCATTTTGGACTTTATTTTGAATTTTGTGTAAGATATAGCCGGAGCCTTGTTACCGGCAAGTATTGTATCCTCCTTTGTAATCCTAGAGGCTCCGTAGACATGTAAACTGTGGGATTCCAGGCTCATGTATATATTATGTTGGGCGTTGTAAAAACTGTAAACTTGTTAATGAATCACTCGCATGGTTATGTTTGTATATTGTGAAATTAGTTATAATTGGTTAGATCTTTGGTTTATGAGTAATAAACAACACAGGGGTATCGCGTGGGATAGAAAGGCACCCAGGTCCGCTTGACTGGGGCTACCCGGTCAGGTGCCTGTCATGTGCCACGATTTGGGGCGTGACAAACTTGGTATCCGAGCTTAAGGTTTTAAAGTGTCCTAGGATGTCTCGGAGCCATGTCTAGTAGTGCCCTTCTTATATGTGTGTTGTCGACCACATCATATAAGTTGGGGGCTGCACAGACATTTAGAAATTTACCAATTTCTTTGATATTCCAGATCGTGCGATATGGCTCAAGATAGGGAGCTAATTTCCTCTCTAAGTATTACCCTCAAGATTTGTAATTTTGATACCATAATCTGTGAATTTGAAGCATGTAAGGTGGGATTTATCCCACCATTGAGTCCAAGTGGATCACCCAAGGACTTGTTAGAAGAATGTGTTGAGCTATGGAGTGATTGGTAGAACTTGTTATTAAGGAGAGTACCCTTGTTCCAACTAATGTCACTATACCACCAGATCATGTAGTATTTCATCAGTATGTACGCCTAAAACCCCGTCTCTTAGAAATTAAGCTTCCATGGTGCTCACATAAATGTTGTAAGTTCAAAATATAATTGATGCAGTACTCGTTTAATTATATTAAGCGAATTATTGTTGTGAAAATATAGGTGGGAGGTATTTCTTCATGTGTTTAATATATTATTCTTGTTAGATGGGGATATGTAAAGAATGTGAACTATGTGCTAAAATGCCTAGACTTCAAGTCAAGTTTGAATTGATATTTGGATGCCAAATTTTGTGAGAAAACTTGTTATGGTTGATTCTTCAAAAATATTCTTACGTGTACCAAAGATATTTGATTGATTGAGTCTAGTTGTTGGTAATGATAAAGATGTTTGGAAATTAAGTAAGTGATTGTGTAAATATGGTAAGAATAAATGTTGGATTCTAGCTGTGATTGATACTTTACATGAATTTGTGTTGTGACCCGATGTTTTGTGAAAGATACTTTCCAATATGATCAATGTGCTATTATTGACAACTTAAAATGGGTTTTAGAAGTATGAATCATGTATTCAAATGTGAAGTCTTCTATGCATAGAGATGTTGAAATAAGTCAAATGCTTTTGAGAAATAAAGTATAGACAATGTGTCGAGAACTCAAAATGAAATTGTACCTGGTGATACTTGTGACATGAAGGAATATGAAATAGATTATGATGTTGATATGAAAAATGCAGAAATGAAGTGAAATGCGGGGAATAAGAGATTGTGTTATGAAATGTGGCCTAGTGCCAAGTCTGATGTGATAATTATGGCCCCAAGAGCCGATGGACTAATATACGTAAAAATGGCATGATTCTTTTATTCAATAATGTGGTGAACAAGTGATTTCCTTATTATTGTATGAAGCGCATAGGTGGATAACTTTATATGTGAACCCTATGGAAGGGCTATGAAATGCAGCCTAGAGGTATGGAAATTATGTAAAAAAAGAATTATGTGATCCATTTTATTTGGTAATGTGGTGATTGTTTAAACGTTTTGTTAAACCATTATGATTTCCTTGTACTTGCATAGATATGTTCTTAAAAAGAATCTAAATTACAAAACAGTTCATGCACATGCATACTCTTTGAATGAGACGTATTATCTACAAAGTCTCCTTATCATAGTTCTATTGTTTACAACCTCCTATGGAATGGAGCTCTATAATTATGTTCCAGAATTGAGTTATAGCACTATTGATACTTCCTAATTTCTTTTCCTAAATTCCCAACAAAGGACTATTCCCGATGAATTTCTTACAGAAACGTCTCATTTAAATTGACAACATCTACTCACTTGTACCTATACATGCACCATCGTAAAGTTTGTACATGTGGTGTCAAGTTCCATGCAAAGTATCCAAGATTTATGATCCTTCTCGAGTCACTATTTTACTTAGTTGTGTGTGTCTTATATGGCTTGATCAACCAATCTACTCTCTTACGAGTAATATCATGAAACCTTTTCAATATCTAGTAACATGTATGCACGTCTCAGTGCCTATCGTATGAGTTCATATCAATCAAAATGGTCACCGTGTGCATAAAGTCTCTCTGAAAAATTGAGGTCCTCACATCCCCATCATAGATATCTTGTGTCGCCATGGTTTTCGTGCCTACTTGGGACATCTCGCAGTAAGTAGCTCACTCTATCCTAGTATTGTGGTTGCTTGTGGCATGGTCGTGTATTGCAGTGGGGAGTTAATTTAGTAGAAGTGTGTCCAACTTATAACCAATGATTATTTTCTCATTATGTCTCCACAATGTTTTAATCGTATTCCTTATTTAGTGAATTTATTGTGCTAGTTCCCTACACTTGTACGACAACCATAAGAGAACATTCCCTTCTATGTATCACTATGACACTTCCTTTTTTCAAGTCAAAACCTATGGAGATCTCATCATGAACATCAGCAAACCTTCAGTGATTATTGTGCACTGTCTCATTGAGTTTGGTTTTCTTTACACCCTCAACTTCTAGAATCATGGACTATGTTATTGTCACGTGTGGAGAGTTTTACTACATTTGGTATCTCACCTTCTTGGATAGATATGAGTGTTATTACCTTCTCCCTGGAGCGTCGTGTTAACTATTAACCAATTCATGATTTTGTCCCAATATCAAGATTTCCTAGCTATTGAGTTTCACTCATGAAAGGTTGAGATTAGATGACTTAGGATTTTTGTACATATCATGAACATGTTGATTTGAATGAAAAACAAATGGTCGTTATTTTTAGTTTCCTCATATATGATCAATTACCAAGAAGTGTTAAGTTGTCTAGAATTTGGTAGTCTCATAAGCGTTCAATTATTTTCATCCTTATAGGCTTGTGGCATAGATTATGTGCGTCAAGTAATGTTAAGAGTGTAATTCAACTTCGTGTATTTTGAATCCCATATCACATTCAAGGTGCTAGAGTATTCCTATTCGGGGTCGACGGATTTTCCCTACACTTTAGAAAATGAGTGGTTCACATACTTGAGTATTCCTCCTTAATGATTCCTATTTCCCATGTACTACTTACTCCTATTCCTCATTTGTGTATTAATTGAGGTAGGCATAATGATTAACCATGTCAGTATTGTTAGTAGTAACATTTTCTATCTCTTAGTATACAACCTCATAAAGTACTCTACCCAGTGCATTAATGGATTCTTGAAGAACTCCAGCCTGATCTTGAACTCTGTTGTTCCTCATTGATTAGATCCCGATCCATTGAGCATTGTAAGTTTAGACGATTCAAAGATGAAGCTTCACAGTGTGGTCACATATATGTTGGGTAGGTAATTTTATGGTCAGTTTATGAAAGCACATCTTAGGGTAATTATTAATGGTCATCAAGGGTTTAGTGTGAGTGTACCCCTGAAAATGTTATGTGAGTTGATAATAAAAGGTAACATGATTGTATTACACATTAGGTTGCAATAGGTGTATGATATTCCCCGTAACTTGTTCCTCATGTACTTTGTGTTTCCATATGCTTATGTCTAAGAAGATAGTGATGAAAAACAAATGTGGGTATGAATTGACTTGATTGAACTATATAATCATGGTAATATCCTATATGCACTACTAGCAAGACTCATGATGGATTGACTTCATATGGACTGTTGATTGAAATGAAATTATATTCTTGTTGATGAACACCATTGCGATTACATTAATGGCTGGTAAGGACTATTATGAACACATGATTGTTTGTTTACTATGAACTGATATCCTTGATGGTATGATGCCAAGTCATGGAATTTTGGGTTATTGTTGTTATCATGAATTGCAATATCCAGTGGAGTTTAAATTGTACAGTGGAAGTTATCAAAAGGTAAAGTCAATGGATAGTTCTCATGCAAGATGTTTATCTGTCGTCCTTGTTATGTATGTTTGGGAGTTGATATTATTTTTGAGAAGGTGTTATGATAATACTTGGAAGTCGATAATGTCGTGTGGAAGGATAAATGTGTCGTGGAAGGAAAGTACTTTCGTTTGATTGAATAACAATTAGTTTTGACTTGGAATGTACCATATAGGTATTTTGATGTAAAAATGTGTAGTCCATGTTCTGGTATCCATATGTTAATGTAGTTCTTATAATACTGGGATTAGGATTGTGGATATAAACATTGTGGTGCTATGTACAGTTGTGGATGTGAGGTTAAGAAGATTTTGGTGATTCTCTTGCAGGTGGATAGTAAATGTGTTTGATAAAATGTTCAAATGAGCTAGTTTCATGAATATCTTTCTAATATGTGTTTAATTTTGTTATGTCTCATAGTAGATTGGAATTGCTACAGTTTTTGGAGTGTTGTAGTAACTTAAGGAAAGCTCAATCGAGGTATGTATGGCTAATTTTGATTCTTGTAAAATCGCCCATATGTGTGAAATTGTTTGGCATGTGTTAATTTGAGAAATTGTATGTGAAATGTCACTGTTGGGTATTCAATTGATGATTGAACTACATGTGGTATGGTATGAAATATGAATTGAAAGATGACAAGGGAATTGGAATTGGTAAAGAACTGAGAACAATTGTTGTGGTGGCATATATGGTTTATTGTGGAAAGAGATGAAACACTTGAATTGTGGTAAATTGTTGAACATACTTGTGTATGTACTCTTGAATATGGTAACTTGGTTGTGATATCAGTTTGAAAAGTATTTGAGAATGTGAATCGAATTGTAAGTTGCTTATTTGAATTTATTGTAATTGTGTGTAGTGCCTTATTTGCTGTTTGTGATTGTTGTGTTTGAAACTGTACGACGAGATCGGGTTGCGCGCCGCAACATGAAGTAATAAGGTGTGGGTTGGGGTGATAAGGGTGGCCGAGGTAATAAGGGTGGACGAGGCAATAAGGATGGAAGCAATCGAAATCGCTATTGAAAATTGATATAAAAATCATTGATGTGAAATTGTGAAAGGAGACAGCAGGAGAGTTTGCAACCTGTGGGGCACTGATTGCCCCTTTGTATGACTACTTGTGTTTTACGTGGTTGAATTGTTGTTGTTCTACTTGTTGATTCTTAAACGTGATTTGTGTTGAGAATTATCTAAAATGAGGAAAAATGTGGAAAACATGGTTGGCTGGCTTAATTGATTCTTGATGTAATTTATTGGTTGTCTTATCATCGCGATTACTTGTTTAATCGCTTGAGTTCACTTGGGACAAAGTTTGTCCACACATACCAGTACAATTCCAGTATACTGACGTCCCTTTTGCGGGGGGAGGGGGGATTTCATTCGTGTTATGATTGTAGATGGATCAGTAGCAGGCACTTCAGCTCATCGGCAATAGTATCCTTCATCTTCCATTGCCCGTTTTGGTGAGCCCTTTTCTTCCTCGGGGCCCTGTGTGGCTCATGCCACTTCTGTTTTAGACTTTATTTTGGATTTTTTTAAGGTATAGCCGGAGCCTTGTTACCGGCAAGTATTGTATCCTCCTTTATAATCCTAGAGGCTCCGTAGACATGTAAACTGTGGGATTCCAGGCTCATGTATATATTATGTTGGGCGTTGTAAAAACTGTAAACTTGTTAATGAATCACTCGCATGGTTATGTTTGTATATTGTAAAATCAGTTATAATTGGTTAGATCTTTGGTTTATGAGTAATAAACAACACAGGGGTATCGCGTGGGATAGAAAGGCACCCAAGTCCGGTTGACTGGGGCTACCCGGTCAGGTGTTGGTCATGTCCCACGATTTGGGACATGACAGCCAGAAGTTCAGACCTGTTGCATTGCACAAAAATTCCCGTTTGACCTTCTGTGATCATCCCGAGGCCCCCGGGACCTCAACTTAAAATACAAACTCATTCTAACACATCATACTAACTTGCTCCAATCATAAAATCATGCCCTTAAACACAAATATTACCAAATTACCTCGGATTAAAGCCTAATTTTCCTTAGAACTTCAGAAACATACATCCAATTAAAAACCCAATCGAATGATGTCTGAATGACCCGAATATTTGCAGACATATCCAAAATCACCTAACGAAGCTACTGCAATTGTCAAAATTCCATTCGGACCCCCGAATCAAAATCTCACCTATCGACCTGATTCCGCCAAAATTCCAACTTAGCCAATTCAAGCCTATTTCTACACCAGACTTCCAATTCAATTCTGGTCGCTCCCCCTAAGTCAAAAATTACCTTCTAAAGCTAACCGAACCATCAGAATCCATATTCGATCCCTCTAACCATATATTCAACTTTAGGTTGACTTTTTTGAAACAAGCTTCATTCAAAAAGGCTATAGGCCTTATTTTCAACCAGATTCAACCCAAAATCACCCGATAGACTCTAATATAGATATAAAAATATGAAATACATAATAAGGGGATAACGGGGCGGTAACTCTCATGACGACAGGCCAGATCGTCACAGATGCTCATCCCTAGTTTGATGGAATCTCTTGGGGGATGAATTTTGTTGCGTTTAATATAACTTTGCCATTGGATTTTCTCTAATTGTTCAATTATGAAAATTTGTGTTTGATTGTTGGGTCCTCAATTGACTATGCCTATTTAGTGTGTATTTCTTGGATTAGTAGGTGTGGGTTTCGACTTTGAGCTTATAAACTGGATTATATTTGCAATAACTGCTTAGTCCTTTTTATAAGGCATTGTTGAGCGTGATCAAATTTTAGCCTCATTTTCGAAAAATTAATGGTGTTATTAATCAGAGCTAGAAGAATTGATAGAATTCTAAGTTTAGTCAATTTTCTGCATTTCAAATTTATTATATTGAAAGTTTTATAGTCGTGTATGTTACAAGTGCACATCTAGGAACTTTTCAAGAATCGGCAAATTGTTTGAAGCATTATCGGATCATGAGAAAGATTTCAAGGCATCAAATCATGTAAATAAGAAGGACAAACGACAACAAAACCTAACAGAACATATTGAACTAGGACATGGGGGACATCATAGATGACCAAAACAACCTAAACAATGTGAATGACCCGAACAATCAGGGCATGTCACCTCTTGCTCCAAAAAATGGCCTTGTATGATTAGGCACAACCCACTGCTGAAAATCTGGCAACCACAATTGCAATCCCTCAAATACAAGTCGCGTCATTTAAAATCTCAAACAACATGCTACATCTGCTGTAGAACAAGGGAATGTTCTCCAGGTCTTACATTGAAGATCCACAATAGCATCTAAAAAACTTTTTGTCAATTTATTTCACTCTAAGACAATTGCATGTGACACCGAAAGCAATCAGGTTGTCATTGTTTCCCTTTTCAGTGACCGTAGAATCTCATACTTGGCTTAATTCGCTCCCCATAAACTCCATAACCACTTGAGAGGAATTAGTCAATCAGTTTTTAAACAAATTCTACCCACCCAATAAGATTGCTAAGCTAGTTGATGAGATACTGCGCTTCATGCAGAAGCCAGTTGAAACACTACAAGAAATATGGGAGAGGTTCAAAGGATGTTGGTTAACGTTGGGATTGTCAGATAGCTTGAAGGTCAACGTTGATGCTTTGGCAGGTGGAGCATTTTTTTAGCAAATCATTTAGAGAGCATAAGGTCGTGCTATATAAAATGTGTCAAAACACAAGATAGATGACAAGAGACAATACAATCGCTCCTGTAGTTCACTTAGTAGATTTGGACCCAAACAACTCCATAGCCGAGAATATGGCCACTCTGATGACTCAAGTGAGTATCCTCACCAAGAAGATTGATGAATCACGCCAGAAGCAGGTATACATAGCTAACACGACTAAATGGGGGCTTATGTACACCATGCATTAACCAACCATGTATGTGCTCGTGAAGTGGGGAAAGTGACAACCAGAACTATCCGGAGAATATAAACTATGTGGGAAACTATGGAGGTCTGAGGCAAGGTGGTCAGAACTAGGGGTAGCAGAATCAACGGTGTAGACTAGCACAACAACAGTACAATAACAACAACAATTCTGGAGCGACCACAGGGTCAAGTAATGCCTTACCAAAGGAAACATGGATACAATCAGTAAAATCAACAGCTAGCTATCAATAGCCTCAACAACAATAGATAATAAGACAAAGTAATGGGTTGCCTGAAATTAAAGAAATGTTGCAACAACTGATTGGGTCCAATGGATAAATACAAGAGAAGGTTGAAGCACATGACTCAGTGATAAAAGGCATTGAGAATCAATTAGCGCATATATCTATGGCTCTAAATAATCGTTCACAAGGGACCTTACCTATGGACACACATGTCAATCCGAAAGAGCAAGGCCCGAAGCAGATTATGGTGGTGAGTTTAATAAATGGTAGAAACTTGATTTGGAGCAAAAAATTTCTCGCGAAAGTCGATCAACTGAGATACTTGTGCCAGTACCAATTAAGGTGGACAACTCAACAGGGTTAAAAGAGGTAATGGTACAACATGCACAAGAGGAAACAGTTTGGGTCATAGCGGCCAGTGCTCATAAGAGCATAGAAGCAATATTGCAGAAAAAGTGCAAAGAAAAAGAGGTTGCAAAGGAGGTTGAGAAATACTACAAAAAAAGATTCAATTTGCAGTGGTTTTAATGCATAGGTTGTAGCAACCTCCCAAAAATACATCAAAATGCATAGGTTAGACAATCGCCACAAATTGTATCAATTTGTGATAGTTATTTGTTTAAATTGCGGCGATATATTTGACCTCCTCATTTTTATGAAATCCGCAGAGGTTACTTGCCAAGGAAACCGCCTCAAATTGACGTATGTTTGAATATTTTGAATTTTTATTAACTGGTTTGTTTAATTTGTTATATAATATATTAAATTATCTAAAATTAAAGAATATAATTTTTATAATTCGAGCTTAGGATGGTCCTAAGTGCAATGATAAATCTCATTTAACTGTTTAATAGTAATTGCTTGTGAGATAAATTAATTTAATTTTATAGGTTGTAGCTCTTCTTTATCTTTAAATTAAAAAGTGAAATACCTTTAATTGTTCATACTCCCTCTTCGGAAAATCTCTATTATAGTATTAAGCCTGATTGAAACTATTTTTATAAAAGAGAAAACAACTGAAAAACTCGTTGAAAATTTTCAGAACTAAGAATTTTTAAAATTTTATATTTCTTTCTCATTTTTTGGCACCAAGAAGAAGAGACAAAGAAAATATTCAATTTTCCATATCACCATATCCCTTATCAAGTTTTTAATTATCACCCCACGCAGTTTCTCTCTTCACGCGTCTACTATGGATAAAATTCTTGCAGCTGAGGGAGAAGATAATATTAGCCACTTTAACAGTGAAGCTTATCTTTGGCTAGCAAAAAATGCCCAGACAAGATGTTGTTAGCTTTATGACTCGTGTTACAAAGATCACTATTCTCTTTCATGATTTTAAATAAATTAGAGCTATTAAAGAAGAGAATAATTCGTAGTCGTGGCATAAGGTATGAAAGTGCACTTCTCTTTTGTGTTTCAAAATATATGTACAAAAATAAATACAATAACTGTTATTAATTGTATTACTTTAAGTATATTTTGTTTTAACAATAACTACCTATGAACTTCTATTTTTGCTAATTGCTTAAAACTCATGTCTATTCAAGTGCGAATAATATATGCACATCAGTATATATTTATTTGTTGAATCATGTACAAGCTCCTCATCAAATATTTTTATTTTACAATTTCAGCTTAGTGATGTGAATGGTGAACCTACTTCACTTATGAATGTACGAGGGTTGATGGCTGGAGTATGAATAACCAAGCAAATATGTACTTTTTTATATTATTTATTGTGGAACCACTTTATATAAATTTTGATATGTTTGAGTTATCATACATGAGTTTGCATGGATTAGAGTTTGTGTTTTTTTTGTGTGGATATTTTTATGAAATGTGATATATGTTGTATGAGTTATCCAGAATATTTTACTTTATCCAATAACTAAACTTTCAAATAGAAAACAAAAATTCATCAACCAAAGTATTGTGGCGAATACACTTCGCCAGTAATTTAATTTTTTTTGAAGAATCAGATCATATTGGGAAGGTTATGAGCCCCCGCTTCTAATTTTTTTTAAGCATTAAAATCATATTATAAGGGTTACAAACTCCTACTAGTTGTCTTTGGAATCGACACTGATGTTTTCAACGTCAATACCACACAGGGGGAATAATTTCTGTGGTAGCTAATTTTTGCTTATCTGAATTATAGAAGGACCTGGTTCTTTTAGGTGTTCTAACTACTACTGTTTGTAAAATAATAGATACAGAAAATAAAGAGCACAAAGATTTTTACATGGAAAACACCTGGCTCAAAAGGTAAAAAAACCACGGCCCACACTCAGTAGAATTTTTCCAAACTTCCACTAAAATTACTAAGCCAAAAAATCATTTATAAAACTCTTTGTAAACCTAAGGATTAACTATAATCCCTTTGTGGCATACAACCTCAACTGTTGCGACAACTTCAAGTTAATTCTAACTTGAACACTCTAAGTATATAATACGATTACTTCTATAAAAGTTTAAAGGTACAATATAAAATCACCTACTACAATTAAACTAGAATAGAAAATAGACATTTGGACCTAGTTCTTCTATCTTGTTCAAGTAGCTTCATAATTGCACGCTTGAATCACACATAAATTGCTTGCAAAATCGCCTTGGTCTTTTACTCTCAATTTAAGTTTAACTTCTGCTGAAGTGCATAACTTGTAAAAGAGAACAACACTGATATTTAATGGGTTGGTAATCAGAGTTTGACTGGAATTCAATTACTCTTCTATTGTAGAAGAGTTCGTAATGATCTCAAACTCTAATATTATCTTCTTCCTAAACTGTATTCTCTTCGTGTAAGGAGTCTTTCTCTCTTATCCAATATGCAACCTTTTTTATCAGATCAGGAGATATTGCTTCTTGATCAATTAGATTTATCTCCTTCACGTGAATCTCACATGTATAGGTTGAGCATGATTGTGCTTTATAAGATGGACCTAATCCATGCCCAAGTTCTTTTGTCAATCTTCAAAATTTTACCTGTTCTTAGGCCAACAAATTCCTCATTTTTGATGATGACAAACTTTGTGCTTTTTACTTACCTGGATACTGTAAGAACTCAACTTAACCATCAATACAAAGTTTAAAAAATTCACTTATCATCAAGGACTAGGTTAATTAGGTTATAAACATCAGTTATTCAAAATGTGTAAAGCACAATATCTCTTTTCCCTTTTGGCATCATCAAAAAGTTGCATACAAAGTAGGATTCCCATATTTTAATAAGTACTCATGGCCACTAGGGCAACTACAAGTGCAATCCTATTTTAATCATCAGTAATCAAGAAAACATATATAAACTATCGAGGAAAGATTAACATTGAACAAGAGCAAAAACTGTAAATATCCTTAATAGAAGTTATATTGCTACCACAATCCACGACGGAAAGCAAAAACAAGAGAAAAAAAGAATGAAAAAACCCTAATGCGGGTCACTAAAGGTAATAGACAGGTTCAAGAGACAAAACCTAGAATTTCTAAGGCTTGAAGTAGCTAAAGGGTTGGTTTTGGGCTTGGAGAAGATTCAGCATATTAAGAAGAATCCCATCATTCTTCTCCTTTTCCTTGGTAAGATCAGTTTTGAGAGCATCCCTCTCAGATTCCACCTCTGCCACACGAGCCGTGAGCCTAGCTATCTCAGCATCCTTGGCTTCATATTCCTGAATAAGAGCCCTGACTTTACTGTTAATAGGAGTCTTCTTGGATGAACCAGGTTCATTTGGGATGGCATTAACTAAATAGTCACAATCAATCAGAATATTAATGCCAAAGTGGTCCTTGCTTGATGCTATTTTCCATTTCTTCAGAGTCACATTGCACCTATCCAGAACCTTAGTTAGAATAAAGCCACAGGGAGTAGCATGATCCTTGGAACCATTTATGACCCTGTCTAGTAGCTTGATAATGAGTTCATGCCAAATAATTTGCATTCTTCTTTACAGGCACTTCATTAGCACTAAATCCATATAGTTTGCAATATGCCTTCTCTTCTTCCTGGGCGGTAAGCACTTGTTGACAAACTCAAAGATGGCTTTGTGCTGTAGCCTCATTTCACTCTTCTGAATAGCCCTAGCCTTATTCACCTCTTCAGTATCATAGAACCTCCTGGTAATTTCAAGGGCAGTAGGGAGGGAGTCCAGGCAAGGCTACCTTTGTCTTGTATAATCATCAAACCCTTTGGAGGGTATGTCAAGGATCTCTCCCAGTTTTTCTGCATCAAAGGACACTTGACTCCTTTCACCAGGCTGCTAACCTTGCCATTCTTAACATCTGCATTTGCCATGAACTCAATAATATCATTCCTTGTTAGCCTTTCATCCATCTGAAGGACCATGTCCTTCTACCCCTGAGCAACTAAGGCATCCACCAGTCTCATCATTCCTGGTTCCGCCAGTTCTTTCAGCAGTCTACCCTTCAAAATCTTCCCTTTTCCAAACATGCCAAGTTTGTCTTGTTTACCATCAGACTTTTCTTCTTCTTTTTCTCCACTCCGTTCCTCACATTCAGAAATTCTTACTTGTTTACATTTCACTGCAAACCTTGTCCTCTTGTCTAATGAAGGTTCAGCAGCTGTAGACACATAAGAAGACTTCAACTTTTTGGGCTTGAGGGTCTGTACCTCCACTGTTGTAACTTTTTCTTGATGGACCTCTTCCGTCTCCTCAACTTCAATAGCCTCTAACGACTTTGCAATATTCCTTTTTCCTTTACCCATTCTTTTCTTCTTACTTTCAGCTAAGGCCTTTTATAAATCAACATCACTTTGTTTCACCCTGCTTTTTGTGGCTCTTCCCTTTGGCAAGGAAGTGTCGATAGGTATTGGGGATGAAACCTTTTTTTTTCTTAGAGGGTTTAGGAGCATTGGAGCTTTTGGTGTGGTAGTTCTTCTTTTCTTTGGATCATAACTCGCCCCAACCTCTTTCAAAAGTTCTGCTAGGGTTTCTTCAACTGATAAACCAGGTTCATCTCTTTGTGAACTTAAGTTTACAACCCTTCAGCAGCTGCACCAAAACCACTTCCCCCTTACTTCTTGCCACTCTTTTCGACATGTTCTTGTTCAACCCCACAGATAGCAGGCACAGACAAACCAACAGTGGGTGAATGATCAACCACTCTTTTCCCATTTCCCTACTGTTTACCACATGCACCCTATTTTTTTTCTTTTGCAGATTTCTTTTTACCACCACTCCTACCTACTGCAGGTAATTCTACATTCCTGATTGGCCCAACCAGAACAAACCTAGTTTCTAAATTCCCTTAGAGTGGGAATCTTGAGCCTTCTCCAAGTTAGAAGACCTAATTTCTTCCCCCTCACTAACTGACTTGTACAACTCAGAATCAGTGTTAGATTCAGAATCTTAGACCTGGCTTGCCTTTAATTTTGCATTTAACTTCTTTGAAAGAGCACCAGAAGCTAGTATTGTTCGTGCAAGCATTTTTACCCTTCTCAGCCTGGGTTTGGGAGTTCTGCTGGGTAGAGACAGAAAATGTATAAGATGGAGTGGGTTGTGGAGGAATTCCAGGGTTGTCTTGTGGGTTTGTCCTTATCGCTGATTTCTGGAGAGAATAGGTGAATTAGAGTTTTGGAGAATAAAGAAAGTAAAAGTGAAGAGGGAATTTTTTACGGTTTGGGATTACGAAGATGATGGGAGGTAATGATGGTATTTAAAACAAAATAGAAATTAATGGATAATGACATCTTTAACAGTGTCAATTAGAGGTCTAATCAACCTAAAATTTCATGTTTGAATGAGCGGTTAAGCTTCCCTAGATTTTTGGAAAATTTTGTGGTTTAGAGTTATAAGGTGGACGGAACTGGTTCAAAGCTAACATATAGAATTTTCTAAGGAATTGTACAATTGTAGGACTTCTACTCATGATTTGAATATTCACACTTCTAATTGTACAGAGTATAGAAAACATAGCTTAGCTTTTAGATAAACCCATATTGATGAACCATGTGATTCATTTAGAATTCTCTTGAACATGCCTCAATTTGCCATAATAGATAAATTTTGGTAAGAGATCATTGAGTTAGATTAACACATGTCATAGGAGTATACTAATTACACTATGAAGCTGAGTAGAAATTAAACTAGATATTTACACATGTTCAAATTTCCTAGCCATTTGTTTAAAAATAATTTCATTGTGCATTCTGAGCTGGTCCTATTAGGTGATCTTAATCATCCCCAATTCTAACATGTTCCTCTCAAAGTTCTCTCTAATCAGTGCTTTAGCGAAGTTATCAGCAATTTGCTTATCTGTAGCATAATATTCTATGTGAATCAATATTTTCTCATTGTTATCCCTTAAGAAGTGGTATATAACATCTATGTGCTTAGTCCTTTTATGATGAATAGGGCTCTTTGTAATACATATAGCACTAGTATTATCACATAAGATAGGAATACAATTAACTTCAATGCCGAAATCTATCAGTTGTTGTTTGATCCACAACAATTGAGCACAACAAGATGCAACAACAGTATATTTAGCCTCAAAAGTGGATAAGGCCACTAAATTCTGCTTTTTAGTAGCCCGTGATACAAAACATAACCAAGAAAATGAGCCATACCTGAGGTGCTCTTCCTATCTACAAGGAAACCTGCATAATCAGAATCAACATATCCTACTAGATTAAAATTACTACCTTTAGGGTACCAAAGACACAGATCAATAGTGCCCTTCAAATATTCATGATCCTCTTAACAACAGTTAACTGAGATTCCTTTGGATTAGCCTAAAAATGAGCACAAAGCCCTACACTGAAAACTATGTCAGGTTTGTTGGCAATAAGATACAAAAGTGAACCAATCATACCCCTATACAACTATGACGATCCAAAGGGTTATTACCTGTCTCCCTAATCACTTTGTACTTTTGAGGCCATGAGAACCTCATTTTGGATTGTCTCGATTTGTGTGCATAGTCCGAGTGCATAGCAGGAAAGTTTAAATATGAATTCTATGAGAAAAATGTTAAATCTTGATACTAAAATTGATTAAGTTTGGCTTCGGTCAACATTTTGGGCAAATGGATCCGAATCTGTGATTTGATGGTCCCAAAAGGTCCGTAGGAAAATATGGGACTTGGGTGTATGCCCGAAATCAAATTTCGAGGTCCCAAGTCCGAGAAATAAATTTTTATGTGAAATTGTTTTCTCAAAATAATTTAGGAAATTAGAAAATGAAATTTGATTAAAAGACTGTGGTATCGGGCCCGTATTTCGGTTCCAATGCCCGGCACAAGTCTTATATATGGTTTAAGAATTTTCTGTAAAGTTGGTGGAATTCGGGCGTTGTTAGACGTGTTTTGGACTAAAAACTCAAACTTGATATTTTATGAAAATGTGGAAGGGAATCATGGGTCTTGAGGCCTAATTTGATGTTTATGATGTTGTTTAGCGATTTGATAGCACGGATGAGTCCATAGGATGTTTTGAGTTTATGTGTATGTTCGGTTTGGAGCCTCGAGGGCTCGGGTGAGTTTTCAGTAGTCTTAGGAGGTCTTAGTCTTAGAAATATTAGATGCTGCAAGTTCAAGGAATTGCAAGCTCCACCACGCCCGCGGTCACCTTAGCACGGTCCGCGGTGGAAGCCGTGCAACTATAGTCGTCCATGCACGGTCAGCGTGGCTAAGTTTAGAGAGCCAGCAGTTTCTAGGTTGACTAATGCGGCTGTGTCCATTTTTGTGCGGTCTACGCTGGAAGGTTTAGAGAGTGGCATCTTAGTTTAGCCTTTAGTGCGGCCGCAATGCACTTTAGCGTGCTCTACACTTGGTCTTCAACGAGGGTATATAAAGTCGAGAATTTTAGTTATTTTTCACTTTTTCAAAAACCCAAAACCTAAGAGGTGATTTTCCAAACGATTCTTCTTCTTCAAAATGATTGGTAAGTAACTTCTTACTCATTTTCTTCACTCTTTAACATCTTTAAACACAATTTCAACTTCGAAATAAAGATTTTAATAGGGAAATTTGAGAATTTTGGGTAAAGCCTAGGTTTTCTAAAATTGGGGGTTATGGACCTTAAATCGAGGTTTGGTTCAAAAATAAATTATATATTTGAGTTTATGGGGGAATGAGTAACCGGTTTTTGATTTGAACCTCGAGTTTTGCCCATGTTGTCCCCGGGGGGGGGGCATTTTGACATTTTGCGGAAAAAATAATGAAAAAGCTATAATTAGACATTGGGTTTGATTTGTTTAGCACATATTTATAACATAAAGTCATTGTTGAATTATATTTTGTTGAGCTGGAGCCGGATTCGAGAGGTAAAGCGGCTGTTGATGATGGAATTGGTAGTGGAAGTTTGAGGTAAGTGTTTTGTTTAACCCTAGCTTGAGGGAATATGAGTTGAATCTTGTTGCTACTTGCTAATTGATCGAGTATGATGTGTAGGCATGGTGACGAGTATCTATACGTTGATGTCTAGCATGATCGTGGCTCCTTATCTATGTATCGTTGGTTATTGTTATGTCTTCCATGCTTAATTGATGGTTTCTATATGTTGAAAAGACCTTGTGAAAGTAATTATAATCGTGGAACTTCGTGGAGCATTAGATCGGCTTGAGATACAAACTTATGAAAGTATATAAGATAAGAAACTCTCCGAGCTTTGGCTCGAGTGATAATGTGAACTAGGATACGAAAAATAAAAGAAAGAGAAGAGTAATGGTTTACCCCCTTACCGGGTTGTTATTGGTTATTGGTTTACCCTTGCCGGGATTTCCTTCCAAATACTTGTTTACTCAATTGCCCTTGTTTTGTGATTGTTGCTTGGGTAAGATAGAGTGGTAAATAATATGGATCGGGTTGTACGTCGCAACAATGATTTTTGAGGATCGGGTTGCGCGCCGCAATAATGCTAAATGATATTTGAGGATCGGGTTGTGTGCCACAACAATGCTAAATGATATTTGCGGATCGGGTTGTGCGCCGCAACAATAATAAATGATATGGATCAGGTTGCACGCAATGATATTTATGGACAGGGTTGCACATCGCAACAGTGTTGAATTATATTGGGTCGGGTTGCGCACCGCAACAATTTTTGGCACAAATGTGATTATTTGGGTGTTATTTCTGGTTCACTATAAATTTTGAGTTGCCCTTAGATTGCTACTCTGTTTCACTGTTAATATAGTTATCTCCCCATAACATGTATCCCCCTCCCATATTGTTACTTGCCCGGTATTCGATTTCTGATGTATATCTATAATTATACAGGTTTATGCGGTGTCCAGTCTAGCCTTGTCACTACTTTAAGGGGGTTAGGATAGATACTTACCAGCACATGGGGTCAGTTGTGTTAATGCTATACTCTGTGCATGTTTGCACAGGTCCAGGTTTCGAGCAGCAGCACAGCAACACTAGCACGGGAGCAGACCTTCAGTCCAGAAAGACCCGAGGTAGTCTTGTAGATATCCGTGGGCCCGGCATTCCCTTGTATCCACATTAGACTAGCATCTCATTATATTCGAGATAAAAATAATTTATATTTCTTTTCAGACTTTGTATTTAGTATCTCTTAGATGATCGTGAGTATGTGACTCGAGTTCCGGGGTGGGGATTTATGTTGAAAATTTTGTATTTTATCCAGCTATCTTAATTTAAGAATTCCGCTTATATTTTAATTTTGATGCTTTTATTTCAATGTTGTTAGTTATTAAAAAAAGAACGTGTGTAATGAAAAGTTGTGTAAGTTGGCTTGCCTAGCTCCTATTAGTAGACGCCATCACGACCCCCGAGGGTGGAAAATCCGGGTCGCTACATGTTTGTATCAGAGCACTAGGTTACATAGGTCTTGCAACTCATGGAAAAACTTAGTAGAGTTTGAGGGATCAGTACAGAGGCGTATGTATTTATCCCTCAATGGCTATCAAGTTAGGAAAAACCTCTCGTTTGTTCTTTCTTGTCGTGCGGTTTCGTTTTCTCTATGCTAATTGAACTTCTATTCTATTTTCTCGCAGATGGAGAGAACATGCACTTCCTCATCTACCGATCAGCAATTCGAGCTCCAGGTAGCTCCCGCTAGTGGCAGTGGACAAGGCTGTGCTAGAGGCTGAGGTAGAGATAGAGCTCAGCCCCAGGCAACAACACCAGCGATAGAACCTTATGTCAGCTTTGACGAGGAGGTTCCGGCCCCAGCAGTTCCGGAGGTCCCAGCTCAGGTCCCAAAGGGGTTTATTCCCCCCAGTTCTTCAGGATGCTTTGGTCCGGTTAATGGGCCTCATGGAGGGTGTCACCCCAGCAAGATTGCTTCCTGTAGCCCTACCCACTTCTCAGGCTGGCGGAGGAGCCCAGACTCCTACTACACATACTCTAGAGCAGGTAGCTCCCCAGGGTCAGATTCTAGTGGCTCAACCGGCTATAACGGTTCAGCCGGGGGTAGTATCTCAGACCAATGATGGAGCGGCTATGTTCGTAGATGCTTTGTTAAGGCTGGATAAGTTAACCAAGCTTTCACTACTACTTTTAGTGGTGCTTCTTTTGAGGACCCCTATGGTTTCTTATATATCTACCACAAGGTTCTTGAGAACATGGGCATCGTGGAGTCTAATGGAGTTTATTTTGCTGCATTCCATTTATTTGGATCAGCCAAAACTTGGTGGAGAGATTTCTATTTAGACAGACCAGCAGGGTCGTCGTCTCTGACTTGGGATCAGTTTTGAGATATGTTTCTGGAGAAGTTTCTACCCGTTACTCAGAGGGATGCTTATCGAAGGCAGTTTGAGCGCCTCCAGTAGGGCCCTATGATTGTCACTCAATATGAGACCAGGTTTATCGATCTAGTTCGCCATGCTCTTGTCATACTCCCCACTGAGCGGGAGAGGAGATTTATTGATGGTTTGATTCAGCTGATTCGTCTCCAGATGGCTAGGGAGACTGGTAGCGAGATCAGCTTTCTGGAGGCAACCAATATGGCTCGCCCAGTTGAGATGGTTCTAGCACAGGGGGGTGGCCATAGAGCAGACAAGAGTCCCCGTCACTCAGGTCGATTTAGTGGTGCCTCATCTGGAGGTAAGGATTTTTATGATAGGGGCCAGCCTTCTAGGCCTTCCTAGTCAGCCCTCCAGTGTTTCTCAGGGTGCCCTAGGTGATCTTGGTTTCCGTGGGCATTATTCTGATCAGCAGTCACTCAGTGCACTACTAGCTCCTATCACCACACTGCCACTTTAGAGTTTCCTAGGAGGTCATTCAGGTCACCAGGGCCAGCCACAATGCTCGTAGGGGTGTTATGAGTGTGGTGATTATGGTCACATCATGAGAGCTTTCCCGAGATTGAGGGGTACTCAGTCACAACAGTAGGGTCCCCGTCCTATGATCCAGGCACTGTATGCCCTACAGCAAGCCAGAGGTGGAGGTAGAGTCCATAGATGTGGAGGTAGAGGTCATAAAGGTGGAGCTCAGACCGCCAGAGGCGGAGGTCAGCTAGCAACAGATTGACCTTAGGATACAATTTAGGGTGGTAGGGCCCAACCCAATTGCTATACTCTCCAACCTAGGCCCGAGGCAGAGGCCTCCAATACGGTGATTACAGGTACAGTTCAAGTTTGTGATCGAGGTGCTTCAGTAATATTTGATCCAGGGTCTACGTATTCATATGTTTCATCTTATTTCTCACCATGCTTGGTCATGCCTAGTGATGCTTTGGGTATTCCTGTATATGTGTCTATATGGGTGAGTGACTCTATCATGGTCGACCGAGTCCGTCATTCGTATGTAGTAGTGATTGCGGGTCTTGAGACCCATGTAGACTTGTTTCTCTTAGATATGGTTGAGTTTGATATCATTCTGGGTATGGATTGGTTATCATCCTATCATACTATTTTGGACTGCCATGCCAAGACCATGACTTTAGCCTTATCGGGTATGCCTCGCTTAGAGTGGAGAGGGACTCTAGGTCATTCTACCCATAGTGTCATATCATACGTGAAGGCTCGATGTTTGGTCGAGAAGGGGTATCTGGCCTATTTGGCCTATGTTTATGATTCCAGTGTTGAGGTCCCTCCCATAGATTATATGCCTATTGTCCGAGAGTTTCCCGATGTTTTTCCTTCAAACATGCTGGGTATACCACCCGATAAGGATATTAATTTTTGTATTAATTTGGCTCCTGACACCCAACCTATTTCTATCACGCCGTATCGTATGGCCCTGCCAGAGCTGAAGGAGTTAAAGGACCTGTAGCAGTATTTTCTAGATAAGGGTTTCATTAGACCCAGTATCTCGCTTTGGGGCGCGCTAATGTTATTCGTCAAGAAGAAGGATAGGTCGATGCGGACGTGTATAGATTACCAGCAATTGAACAAGGTAACAATTAAGAATAAGTATCCACTGCCGATGATTGGTGATTTGTTCGACCAACTTTAGGGTGAAAAGTTATTTTCCAAGATTGACTTGAGATCTGGCTACCACCAGTTGAGGATCAGGGCATTTGATGTCCCTAAGATAGCTTTCCGTACTCAATATGGGCATTATGAGTTCTTGGTTATATCATTTGGGTTGACCAATGCACCAACATCATTCATGGAGTTGATGAATTGAGTGTTCCAGCCATATTTGTACATGTTCGTGATAGTCTTCATTGATGATATTTTGGTGTACTCCCGCAGCTAGGAAGAGCACGAGCAACACCTTAGAGTGGTTCTTCAGACTCTAAGGGATAGTTAGTTATATGCCAAGTTCTCCAAGTGTGAATTCTGGCTAAGTTTAGTTGCATTTCTGGGTCACGTTGTCTCAACAGAAGGTATTGTCACGACCCCAAATCCGGTCGTGATGGCGCCCAGCACATTGCTAAGCCAGCCTGACCAATCCATATCAACCACGGAGCTAGAAGCTCTCTTTAACCCATTTAAGCAAATTAATTCACGAAATAATAGCAATACATGTAACGAAAACGGGGAACCAAGTCCCGTAATACATCAACTCCCATAGACCAAGGGTCAAGAGTCGTGAGCCTCTACTGAACATGAGTGTATAAAGGTTTACAAGATACCGAGTGCGGAAAGAAAAGTCAATACAAAATCAAGACGGTAAGAAGGAATATCGGGTCCTGCGGACTCTGCGGCTACCTCGTATATCGCACGGATGTCGCCTCGCACGGCTCTTCGGATCGCTGTTCGAGAGGTACACGGATGCGCACACAAGGTGCGGGGAGTAAAATGAGTATTGCCGGACTCGGTGGTAATAAACGAGGGAAGACGGCGCGGATAAGAAATCCGCGATAAAGCACTATGTAAAGCTATAATCGGCTACCCTGTCATAGAATCAATATTCACTGTACCTGTACCGACAAATACCAATAAATAGCATAACGGCTAGCAGATGTAGCTAAATGCAATGCAATGCGTGATATGACCGCTACGGCGCGTAGCCCGACTCCAATTTTTGGGTACCCGTGCTCACTGTGGGGGTTCAGACTTCGGAGGGGCTCCTACAGCCCAAGCACATCTCATAGAGATATTCCTGCGGCGTGCAGTCCGATCCAACATATATCTCGCTGCGGCGTGCAGCCCGATCCACTACTAGTCAGCTAATATGCAGATACAGCCTCGCAGGCTCAAAAGTAGTTTTTGAAAACTCTTTTATCATTTTTCAGTTGGAAAACAGTAATATCAAGTTCCAGAGATTGGAATTAGCAAAATAACAAAAATAGCTACGGACTAGTAGTAAACTAGCATGTCTATATGATAAGACAATGATAACGATCCTCGCGGGATCCAATAACTGGCTCACAGCCCACAATATACTCAACCGTCCGAGAAGGAGGTTCAACGGCTCGAGAATAGCCAATAATACAATATCAACAGGTCGGACTAAGCCATAGTCCCCAATCACAATCGACCCCGCACTCACATGAGAGTGCGTGTCTCGCTGCTATACAACGTCACAAAGTGGTATACCAGGGTTTCGAACCCGTTGGTCATCACCCACATCTATTACTCACCTCAATACGGCGCGACGACCACTCCGCAATGCCCTTGCCACGAGAATCAAGCTCCGCACGCGTAGAATCTGATCAAATACAGTAGAAACACAACAAATTCGGCCAATGGGATGACACCCAATCAATATAACTCAATTTACATCAAAATTCCCAAAGTTGTCAAAACCCGACTTTTGGTATGCTTGCCGAAAAATTACAAAAGTCACATATTCGGAACCCTCGTCTCGATACGAGTCTAGGCATATAAAATTTACCAAAATCGGACTCCATTTGCCCACTCAAATCGGTGTTTTTCTTTAATTTAGGCCTAGGGCTCAAACCCACCTTTAATCTTCCATTTACAGAAATTTAACCCATGATTTCATGTTAAAATGATGTAATTAAGCCACAAAACTTACCTCCGACGAATCCTCGATGAATTACCAGCAATTCCCGTGAGTTTCTCTCTCTAGAACTCAAAAATGTTGGGTTAATGAACCCGCGACTGGTTCTGTTCTGGTTTTAATTTCACTGCCAGACCAATCCTTCTATGCGATCGCAATGACCCTATGCGATCGCATAGAGTTAAATTTCCTGCCGATTTCCCCTTCTATGCGATCGCAATGCACTCCCGCGATCGCATAGCACAACCTTCCAGGCCTCATCTTTTCTTCTCTGCGATCGCAACACTAGCTATGCGATCGCATTGCACAGTCTGACAAACCTATGCGATCGCACCCCTTGCTATGCGATCGCATAGCACATTTTTCTCACCCCTCCAATCTCTTCTATGCGATCGCACAAGTGACCCTGCGATCGCAGATTGCCAGTTTCCATACCTATGCGATCGCATCTCCTATTACGCGATCGCATAGAACAACTCTGGGGCTCACTTCCATCCTTCTATGCGATCGCATCTACTCTATGCGATCGCATAGAGCATCCGTCTGCAACAAAACCAGCAGCCAACAGCAGTTCAAAAATACAAGAAATGGTCCGTTTGGACCCCCGAAATCAACCCGAGGCCCCCGGGACCCCAACGAAAACCACCAACATACTCCAAAACACGATACGAACTTGTTCCAATCATAAAAACACCATCCTAAACATCAAAATCACCAATTACACACGGATTCAAGCCTAAATTCCTTAAAACTTTCCAAATTACGCATTCAATCAAAAACCCGACTAAACGACGTCCGAATGACCTGAAATTTTGCAGGCACATCCAAAATCACCTAACGGAGCTACTGCAACTGTCAGAATTTCATTCCGACCCCGGATCAAAATCTCACCTACCGTTCGGATTTCGCCAAAATTCAACCTTAGCCAATTCAAGCCTATTTCTACACCGGGCCTCCAAATTCAATTCCGATTGTTCCCCTAAGTCACAAATCACCTTCCGGAACTAACCGAATCATCAGAATCCGATTCCGAGCCCTCTAGCTAAATAGTCAACTCCGGGTTGACTTTCCTTATTCAAGTTTCCTTCACAAAGGCTATATGCCTCATTTCCAATCCCAATCACTCCTAACTCGCCCGATAGACTCTAACACTGATATAAAATCATAAAACATGTATTTACAACATAACGGGGTGGTAATTCCCGTGACGACGGGCCGGGTCGTCACATTCTCCCCCTCTTAAGCAAACGCTCGTCCTCGAGCGGGTCAAGAAACATACCTGAAGTCTCAAACAAGTGAGGATATCCGCTCCGCATCTCCCGCTCGATCTCCCAAGTGGCCTCCTCCACGGGTCGACCTCTCCACTGAACCTTAACTGATGCAATCTCCTTAGACCTCAATTTTCTCACCTGTCGTCCCAAAATGGCAATAGGATCCACATCATAGGATAGATCACCATCAAGCTGAATGGTACTGAAGTCTAATACATGAGACGGATCTCCGATGTACTTCGGGAGCATAGACACATGGAATACTGGATGAACGCTGGATAAGCTGGGTGGCAAGGCTAACTCATATGCCACCTCTCCAACTCTCCTAAGTATCTCAAAAGGACCAATGTACCTGGGACTCAACTTTCCTTTCTTCCCAAACCTCATGACACCCTTCATAGGTGAAATCTTCAACAATACTGTGTCACCAACCATGAAAGACAACTCCCGAACTCTACGGTCCGCATAACTCTTTTGACGAGACTGTGCTGTACGAAGCCTCTCCTGGATCAACTTTGCTCTATCCAGAGCATCCTGGACTAACTCAGTCCCTATCAATCTAACCTCACCAGGCTCAAACTATCCCACGGGGGATCTACACCGTCTGCCATACAATGCCTCATACGGGGCCATCTGAACACTCGACTGATAATTGTTGTTGTAGGCAAACTTAGCAAGTGGTAGGAACTCATCCCACGAACCACCAAAATCAATCACACAAGCTCGCAACATATCCTCCAAGATATGAATAGTGCGCTCGGACTGTCCATCTGTCTGGGGGTGAAATGCTGTACTCAACTCAACCCGTGTACCCATCTCTCGCTGAAATGCTCTCCAAAACTGAGAAGTGAACTGAGTACCCCTGTCGGATATGATAGACACCGGGACTCCATGCAACCGAACAATCTCTCGAATAAAGATCGTTGCCAACCGCTCCGATGAGTAGGTAGTACTAACTGGAATGAAGTGAGATGACTTGGTCAGTCTATCCACAATCACCCATACGGAATCAAACTTCCTCGCCGTCCGAGGGAGTCCAGTAACAAAGTCCATAGTGATCCTCTCCCATTTCCACTCAGGAATAACAATGCGCTGAAATACACCGCCGGGCCTCTGATGCTCGTACTTAACCTGCTGACAGTTGAGGCACCGTGCTACATGTCTGACAATGTCCATTTTCATCTTTCTCCACTAATAGTGTTGTTTCAAATCTTGATACATCTTCGCGGCTCCTGAATGTATAGAATATCGCGAACTATGGGCCTCCTCCAGAATCAACTCACGAAGGCCATCAACATTGGGCACACATATCCGGCCCTGCATCCTCAATATGCCGTCACTATCAATGGTGACATCTCTAGCATCGTCATGCTGAACTCTGTCCCTAAGGACAACCAAATGTGGATATCATACTGGCGCTCACGAATACGATCATATAGAGATGACCGCGATACAACACAAGCCAATACCCTGCTGGGCTCCGAAATATCTAACCTCACTAGCCGATTGGCTAGCACCTGAACATCATAAGCAAATGGCCTCTCCTCAGCTGGAATATATGCCAAGCTCCCCATACTGACCGCCTTCCGGCTCAAAGCATCGGCCACCACATTGGCCTTACCCGGATGATATAATATAGTAATGTCATAATCCTTCAGCAACTCTAGCCATCTCCGTTGTCTCAAATTAAGGTCTTTCTGTTTGAATAAGTGCTGGAGACTACGATGGTCGGTATACACCTCACATGACACGCCGTACAAATAGTGCCTCCAAATCTTCAATGCATGAACAATGGCGGCTAGCTCCAAGTCATGAACATGATAGTTCTTCTCATGCGGCTTCAACTGCCGAGAAGCATAAGCAATTAACTTTCCTTCCTGCATCAATGGTGCACCCTTATGGGTCAATTTAGTCAATGAAGAAGCAATGGATGAAAATCCCTGAACAAACCGGCGATAATACCCCGCCAAGCCGAGAAAACTCCTGATCTCTGTAGCTGAGGTCGGTCTAGGCCAACTCTGCACCGCCTCTATCTTTTTCTGATCAACCTGAATACCATCACGAGACACCACATGTCCCAGAAATGCCACGGACTCGAGCCAAAACTCGCACTTGGAGAATTTAGCATATAGCTTCTCCTCCCTCAATCTCTGCAACACAATACTCAAATGCTGAGCATGCTCCTCACGACTACGGGAGTAGACTAGAATGTCATCAATGAACACAATCACAAATGAATCCAAATAGGGCCTGAACACACTGTTCATCAGATGCATAAATGCTGCTGGGGCATTGGTCAGCCCAAACGACATCACAAGAAACTCATAATGACCATATCGGGTCCTGAATGCAGTCTTCATAATATCTGAGTCTCTGATCTTCAACTGATGATAGCTCGAACGAAGATCGATCTTAGAAAACACCCTCGCACCCTGTAACTGATCAAACAAATCATCTATGCGCGGTAGAGGATACTTGTTCTTCACTGTCACTTTGTTCAATTGCCTATAATCAATACACATTCGCACGGAACCATCTTTCTTTTTAACAAATAATACCGGCGCACCCCACGGAGACACACTAGGGCGGATGAAACCCTTATCCAGAAGCTCCTGAAGTTGCTCTTTCAGTTCTTTCAACTCAGCTGGTGCCATCCGATAAGGAGGAATGGATATAGGCTGAGTGCTCGGCACCAAGTCAATGCCAAAATCAATATCCCTGTCCGGCGGCATGCCGGCAGGTCTGAGGGGGATACATCTGGAAAGTCCCTCACAACAGGTACGGAATCAATGCTAGGAGACTCAGCTCCCACGTCTCTCACAAAAGCTAAGTACGATAAACACCCTTTTTCAACCATCTTCTGAGCTTTTAAGAACGAAATAACACGGCTAGGGACGAAATCGGTCGAACCCCGCCACTCGATATGAGAAATACCAGGAATGGCCAACGTAACTGTCTTAGCATGACAGGTCCAATATAGCATGATACGGAGACAACCGGTCCATACCCAATATAACATCAAAGTCCACCATCCCCAACAATAACAAATCTGCCTGGGTCTCCAGACCCCCAATAGATATAACACAGGATCTATAGACATGATCCACGACGATCGTATCACCCACGGGGGTGGATACATGAACAGGGTAAATCAAGACTACCACGAGTCGCACCCAAGTGATGTGCAAAATAAGAGGACACGTAAGAATATGTGGACCCTGGATCAAATAGAACGAGAACCAATGAGTCTAAGGACGAAATGATGCACGTAATCACGGCGTCGGAGGCAACTGCATCACGGCTGTCGGGAAGTGCATAGAACCGGTGCCTGGCCTCCGCCGGATCTCTCCCTCGCCCCGGGGCGACCACGAGAAGGCCGACCTCCACCTCTACTAGAGCCTGAGATGGTGTTGAAGAGGAGGGTCGATCCCTCTGCCGAGTCCTGCCCCTACGTAGTCGAGGGCGATGTCTCCTCATGTGGCCAAACTCACCACACTCATAACATGCACCTGGTGCTGGAGAAGTAGGTGTTGCACTCTGGGCTGGGAGGGCACCAAGCGATGACCGACCCTGCTGAAACCCCTGTCGACCACGACCATAAGAACCTCCGCTCTGCTCTGGGCGGCCTCTGAATGAGAAGGTCTAGATGAGCGACCTCGGCTCTGCCGGGAATGCCCTCTAGATGGAGCACCGCTGAAACTGCCAGAACCGCGAGGCCTCTTGGCCTCCCGCTCCTCTCTCTCTCGGCGACGATCCGCCTCAATGGAGCGTGCCATATCGGCAACCTGCTCAAACGATGATGACAGAACTCGCTCGCTGGTCATAAGAATACGGATAGAGTAGTTGAGGCCATCAATGAACCTCCTGATCCTCTCCCTATCAGTAGGGATCATCCATGTGGCATGCCTAGCCAACTGTGTGAATCTAAGCTCATACTGGGTCACTGACATGTCGCCCTGAACCAACCACTCAAACTGGTGACGAAGCTCCTCGCGATGGGACTGAGGTACATACTTCTCTAGGAAGAGAGTAGAAAACGGCTGCCATGTGAGAGGTGCTTCTCCTGCAAGCCTACGCCTCTCAAACTCCTCCCACCAATCAAATGCGGGACCAGTAAACTGAAATGTAGTAAATGAAACTCCGCTGGACTCAAGAATACCGGCCGTACGCAGCATCTTCTGACACTTATCCAAGAAACCCTGGGCATCCTCGCCCTCAACGCCACTGAAATGGGGTGGCTGAAGTCTACCAAATCTCTCGAGACGACGCTGCTCGTCATCGGGCATAACCTGAACCATATGCTCTGGACCTAGAGCTGGTGCAGCTGGAGGAATAACTGGTGCAACCACCTGAGCAGGGACCGCCTCTGGTGTCTGAAGTCCCTGAACAACTGGGTCAGGTGTGTGAGCTGTAGGGGTCTGCTGACCACCCCTTGACTGAGATGTCGCTACGGTAGCGGTAGCTGAAACTACCTGAGCCAAACCGGAACACACTGATAATATCTGAGCAAGAGTCTCCTGAAGACCAGGAATAGCAATAGATATAGTCTGGCCCTGAACTGGGACTGCTGGAGCATCAACCACTGGGGGCTGCTCCTGAACTGGTCCAACGGGCGGGTCAGCTGGCACTGCCTCAGCCGCCCTACCTCTGCCTCTAGCATGACCGCGCCCACGGCCTCTAACAGGTGGCAATGGAGGTCGTCCACCTCATCATGATGCTCGCGTTCTCGCCATCTGCGAGAGAATAGAATATAGAAGTTCAGTTCTCAGAACAACAAGATCGCACGACAGAGTTCAAGAAAAGTGAAGTTTTTCCTAAAGGTTCGCGGCCTCCCGAGGATAAGTACAGGCGTCCCCATACCGATCCACAAGACTCTACTAACCGGCTCAAGACTCATGAGGCCTAGTAAACCTAGGCTTTGATACCAACTTGTCACGACCCCAAATCCGGTCGTGATGGCGCCCAGCACATTGCTAAGCCAGCCTGACCAATCCATATCAACCACGGAGCTAGAAGCTCTCTTTAACCCGTTTAAGCAAATTAATTCACGAAATAACAGCAATACATGTAACGAAAACGGGGAACCGAGTCCCATAATACATCAACTCCCATAGACCAAGGGTCAAGAGTCATGAGCCTCTACTGAACATGAGTGTATAAAGGTTTACAAGATACAAGTGCGGAAAGAAAAGTCAATACAAAATCAAGATAGGAAGAAGGAATATCGGGTCCTGCGGACTCTGCGACTACCTCGTATATCCCACGGATGTCGCCTCGCACGGCCTGCGGATCACTTTCTGAGAGGTACACGGATCGCACACGAGGTGCGGGGAGTAAAATAAGTACTGCCGGACTCGGTGGTAATAAACAAGGGTAAGACAGGCGTGAGATAAGAAATCCGCGATAAAGCACTATGTAAAGCTATAATCGGCTACCCTGTCACAGAATCAATATTCACTGTACCTGTGCCAACAAATACCAATAAATAGCATAACGGCTAGTAGATGTAGCTAAATGCAATGCAATGCATGATATGACCGCTACGGCGCGTGGCCCGACTCCAATTTTTGGGTACCGGTGCTCGTTATGGGGGTTCGGACTCGGAGGGGCTCCTACGCCCAAGCACATCTCATAGAGATATTCCTGCGGCGTGCAGTCCGATCCAACATATATCTCGTTGCGGCGCGCAGCCCGATCCACTACTAGTCAGCTAATATGCAGATACAGCCTCGCAGGCTCAAAAGTAGTTTTTGAAAACTCTTTTATCATTTTTCAGTTGGAAAACAGTAATATCAAGTTCCAGAGATTGGAATTAGCAAAATAACAAAAATAGCTGCGGACTAGTAGTAAACTAGCATGTCTATATGATAAGACAATGATAACGATCCTCGCGGGATCCAATAACTGGCTCACAGCCCACAATATATATATATGCAACCATCCGAGAAGGAGGTTCGACGGCTCTAGAATAGCCAATAATACAGTATCAACAGGTTGGACTAATATATAGTCTCCAATTCATGATCGACCCCGCACTCTCGAGAGTGTGCGTGTCTCGCCGCTATACAGCGTCACAAAGTGGTATACCGGGGTTTCGAACCCGCTGGTCATCACCCACATCTATTACTCACCTCGATACGGCGCGACGACTACTCCGCAATGCCCTTGCCACGAGAATCAAGCTCCGCACGCGTAGAATCTGATTAAATACAGTAGAAACACAACAAATTAGGCCAATGGGACGACACCCAATCAATATAACTCAATTTACATCAAAATTCCCAAAGTTGCCAAAACCCGAGTTTCGGTACGCTTGTCGAAAAATTACAAAAGTCACATATTCGGAACCCTCATCTCGATACGAGTCTAGGCATATAAAATTTACCAAAATCGGACTCCATTTGCCCACTCAAATCGGTGTTTTCTTCAATTTAGGCCTAGGGCTCAAACCCACCTTTAATCTTTAATTTACAGGGATTTAACCAAGGATTTCATGTTAAAATGATGTAATTAAGCCACAAAACTTACCTCCAACGAATCCCCGATGAATTACCAGCAATTCCCGTCAATTTCCTCTCTTGGAACTCAAAAATGGCGTTTTGGGTTAATGAACCCGCGACTGGTTCTGTTCTGGTTTTAATTTCACTGCCAGACCAATCCTTCTATGCGATCGCAATGACCCTATGCGATCGCATAGAGTTAAATTTTCCTGCCGATTTCCCTTTCTATGCGATCGCAATGCACTCCCGCGATCGCATAGCACAATCTTCCAGGCCTCATCTTTTCTTCTCTGCGATCGCAGCACTGGGTATGCGATCGCAATGTACAGTGTGATTAGCCTATGCGATCGCACCCCTGCTATGCGATCGCATAGCACATTTTTCTCACCCCTCCAAGCTCTTCTATGCGATTGCAATGACTCTATGCGATCGCATAGAGCAATCACTGTCTGCAATTTTTCTGCAGCAACTTCCTGCCTGGCCTTCGCGAACGCGGGCCTTGCCCTCGCGAACGCGAAGGCTAAAATCCTGCCCAGAGATCTGCAATTTACAACAGACTTTTCTTTGCTTCAAAATGCCGGATGATGGTCCGGATTCACCCCGAGGCGCCCGGGACCCCAACGAAAACCACCAACATACTCCAAAACACGATACGAACTTGTTCCAATCATAAAAACACCATCCTAAACATCAAAATCACCAATTACACATGAATTCAAGCCTAAATTCCTTAAAACTTTCCGAATTACGCATTCAATCAAAAACTCGACTAAACGATGTCCGAATGACCTGAAATTTTGCAGGCACATCCAAAATCACCTAACGGAGCTACTGCAACTGTCGGAATTTCATTCCGACTCCCGGATCAAAATCTCACCTACCGTTCGGATTTCGCCAAAATTCAACCTTAGCCAATTCAAGCCTATTTCTACACCGGGCCTCCAAATTCAATTCCGATCGCTCCCCTAAGTCACAAATCACCTCCCGGAACTAACCGAATCATCAGAATCCGATTCAGAGCCCTCTAACCAAATAGTCAACTCCGGGTTGACTTTCCTTATTCAAGTTTCCTTCACAAAGGCTATATGCCTCATTTCCAATCCCAATCACTCCTAACTCACTCGATAGACTCTAACACTGATATAAAATCATAAAACATGTATTTACAACATAACGGGGTGGTAATTCTCATGACGACGGACCGGGTCGTCACAGGTATTCAGGTGGACCCGAAGAAGATTGAGGTAGTCAAGAACTGGCCTAGACAAGCATCAGCTACAGAGATTCGGTGTTTCCTGAGATTGGCAGGCTACTACTGTCGGTTTGTGGAGCGGTTCTCATCTATTCCAACCCCAATGACTAAGTTGATCCAGAAGGGTGCCCAGTTCAGATGGTCGGACCAGTGTAAGGTGAGCTTTAATAAGCTCAAGATAGCTCTAGCTACTGTACCAGTATTGGTTTTGCCCATGGGATCTGGGCCTTATACCATTTATTATATGCTTCCCATATTGGAATTGGTGCAGTTTTGATGCAAAAGGGAAAGGTTATAGTCTATGCTTCGAGGTAGTTGAAGATTCATGAGAAGAACTATCTAGTGCATGATTTAGAGTTGGCATCTATTGTTCACGCCTTGAAGATTTAGAGGCACTATTCGTATGGCGTGGCATGTGAGGTGTTCATGAACCACAAAAGTCTTCAGTATTTATTCAAGCAAAAAGAGTTGAATTTCAGGCAGATGAGGTGGTTGAAGGATTATGGTGTCACCATTTTATATCATCCAGGGAAGGCCAATGTGGTGGCCGATGCTTTGAGTAGGAAGTAAGCCAGTATAGGCAGCCTTGCTTACGTTCCAATCAGTCAAAGACCGCTTGCCTTGGATGTTCAGGATTTAGCCAATCAGTTTGTGAGACAGGATGATTCTGAGCCCAGTTGTGTGCTAACTTGCATGGTCGCTCATTCTTCATTATTGGAGCGTATCCTTGATCGACAGTTTGATGAACCCCATTTATGTGTCCTTAGAGACACGATGCAGCGAGGAGGTACCAAACATGTTACCTTTGATGCAGATGGAGTTTTAAGATTGCAGGGGCGAGTTTGTGTTGCCAATATGGATGGGCTTCGAGATTTGATTTTAGAGAAGGCCCATAGCTCTAGGAACTCTATTCACTCGAGCGCCGCGAAGATGTATCAGGAGTTGCAGCATCATTATTAGTGGCGTAAGATGAAGAGGGATATTATAGTATATATGGCTCGTTGTTTGAATTGTCAGTAGGTTAAGTATGAGCATCAGAGGCCTGGTGGGTTACATCATAAGATTGAGATTACCTAATGGAAGTGGGAGAGGGTTACTATGGACTTTGTTATTGGACTTTCATTGACTCGAAAGAAGTTTGATGCGATATGGGTTATTGTTGATAGGCTGACCAAGTCAGCACATTTCATTCCTGTGGCAGTCTCCTATTCTTCTAAGAGGTTCGTCGAGATCTATATTCGGGAGATTATTTGCCTTTATGGGTGCCCGTGTCTATTATTTTGGATCGGGGTACACAGTTTACCTCACATTTTTGAAGATCAGTTCAGCGAGAGTTTGGCAAACGGGTAGACTTGAGCATAATATTTCATCGACAGACGGTTAGTCCGAATGCACTATTCAAATTTTGGAGGATATTCTCTGATCTTATGTTATTGATCTTAGAGGTTTGTGGGATCAGTTCTTTCCTTTGGCAGAGTTTGCTTACAACAACAACTACCAGTCAAGCATCTAGATGGCTCCTTGTGAGGCTTTATATGGTGGGCGATGTCAGTCTCCGGTTGGATGGTTTGAGCCGGGAGAGGTTCGATTTATAAGTACGGATTTGGTTAGTGAGGTCTTGGAAAAGGTCAAGATCATTCAGGATAGGCTTCATTCAGCTCAGTCTAGTCAAAAGAGTTATGGAAATCATAAGGTTCAGGATGTAGCATTCATGGTTGGTGAACGAATATTGCTCCGAGTGTCGCCTATGAAGGGCGTGATGAGATTCGAGAAAAAGGGCAAGCTTATACCTAGGTACATCGGCCCATTTGAGATTCTTGATCAAGTGGGAGAGGTGGCTTAGAGACTTGCATTACCGCCTAGCTTATCGGCCGTGCATCTTGTTTTTCATGTATCCATGGTTCGGAGGTATCACGATGATCCAACACACGTGTTAGACTTCAGTACTATCCAGTTGGACAAGGACTTGTCCTATGAGAATGAGCCGGTAGCTATTCTAGACCAGCAGGTTCGTCAGTAGAGATCCAAGAGTTTTCCTTATGTTCGTGCTTAGTGAAGAGGTCAGCCTTATGAGGCATCGACCTAGGAGTCTGAGTCTGATATGTAGAGCTGTTATCCCCATCTTTTCCCTGACTCGGCTACATCTTTTTTTGTCCACTCGAGGACGAACATTTGTTTTAGAGGTGAAGAACGTGACGACCTAAAGGGTCATCACCTGTCTCCCTACTCACTCTATACTTTTGAGGTCGTGAGCACCTTATTTGGGGTTGCCTTATTTGTGTGCAGAGTCCGAGCGCGTATCCAGAAAGTTTAAATATTAATTCCGTGAGAGAAATGTTAAATCTTGATTCTAAAATTAATTAAGTTTGACTTTTGTCAATATTTTGGGCAAATGGACCCGGACCCATGGTTTGACAGTCCCGAAAGGTTCGTAGGAAAATATTGGACTTGGAATATTCCCGAATCAAATTTTGAGGTCCTAACTCCGAAAAATGAATTTTTATGTGAAATTATTTTGTGTAAATAATTTAGGAAATTGGAATAATGAAATTTGATTCAACTACTGTGGTATTGGGCTCGTATTTTGGTTCTGATGCCTGGCACAGATTTATATATGGTTTAAGAATTTACTGTAAAGTTGGTGGAATTCGGGCGTCGTTAGATGTGTATTGGACTAAAAACTCTCTACTTGATGTTTTATAAATATTTGGAAGGGAATCATGGGTCTTGAGGCCTAATTTGATGTTTATAATGTTGTTTGGGTGATTTGATCGTACGGATGAGTCCGTAGGATGTTTTAAGTTTATGTGTATGTTCAATTTGGAGCCTCGAGGGACGGGTGAGTTTTGAGTAGATTCCGAGAGGTTTTAGACTTAGAAATATCAAATGCTGTAGGTTCTGGGAATTGCAGGCTCCAGCGCGCCCGCGGTCGCCTTAGTGCAATTTGCGATGGAAGCCGCATGGTTGCAGTCGTCCATGCGCGGACTGCATGGCTAAGTTCGGAGATCCAATAGTTTCCAGGTCGACCAGCGCGACCGTGTCCATTTTAGTGCAGTCGATGCTGGAAGGTTCAGAGAGTGGCATCTTGGTTCAGTATTCAGCACGGCTGCGGTGCACTTTTGCATGGTCCGCGCTGGGTCTCCACGGAGGGTATATAAAGTCGAGAATTTTTGTTATTTTACACTTTTTCAAAAAACCAAAACCTAGCAGGCAATTTTCCAAACGATTCTTCTTCTTCAAAACGATTGGTAAGTACCTTTTAACTCATTTTCTTCACTCTTTAACATCTTTAAACACAATTCCAACTTCAAAACAAGGATCTTAATGGGGAAATTTGAGAATTTTGGGTAGAACCTAGATTTTCTAAAATTGGGAGGTTTTGGACCTCAATTCGAGGTTCGATTCCAAATATATTTGAGCTCGTGGGGAATGGGTAATCATGTTTTGGTTTGAACCTCGAGTTTGACCATGTGGGCCCGAGGGGCATTTTGACCTTTTCGGGGGAAAATAATAAAAAAGCTATAATTAGACATTGGGTTTGATTTGTTTAGCACATATTGATAACATGAATTCATTATTACATAGATTTGGTTGAGTTGGAGCTTGATTCGAGACAGAAAATGATTGTTGAGGATTGAATTAGCCGTGGAAATTTGAGGTAAATGTTTGGTTTAACTCTAGCTTGAGGGAATATGAGTTGAGTCTTGTTGCTTTTTGCTAATTGATCGAGTATGATGTATAGCCATGGTGACAAGTATCTATATATTGGTGTCTAGCATGACCGTGGTTCCTTATCTGTGGATGGTTGGTTATTGTTATGTCTTCCATGCTTAATTGATGGTTTCTATTTGTTGAAAAGACCTTGTGAAAGTAATTGTTATCGTGGAACTTCGTGGGAGCATTGGCTCGTCTTGAAATACAAACTTATGAAAGTATATGAGATAAGAAACTCTTGGAGCTTTGGCTCGAGTGATAATGTGAACTAGGATACGAAAAATGAAAGAAAGAGAAGAGTAATGGTTTACCCCCTTGCCGAGTTGTTATTGGTCGTTGGTGTACCCTTGCCGGAATTTCCTTCCAAATACTTGTTTACTCCCTTGCCCTTATTTTCTGATTGTTGATTGGGTGAGGTAGAGTGGTAAATAATATGGATCGGGTTGCAAGCCGCAACAATGATGTTTGACGATCGGATTGCACGCAACAACAATGCTAAATGATATTTGAGGATCGGGTTGTGTGCCACAACAATGCTAAATGATATTTGAGAATCGGGTTGCACGCCGCAACAATAATAAATAATATGGAATGGGTTGCACACCGTAACAATGATATTTGTGTACCAGGTTGCACGCCGCAATAGTGTTGAAATATATTGGATCGGGTTGCACGCCCCAAGAGTTATTGACACAAATGTGCTTATTTTGGTGATATTTCTGGTTCTCTGTAAATTCTGAGTTGCCCTTAGATTGCTACTCTGGTGTTGTTGTTAATATAGTTATCTCCCCTCAACATGTATCCTCTCTCCCATATTGTTACTTGCCTGTATTCGATTTCCATTGTATATTTATAATTGCACAGGTTTATGTGGTGTCCAGTCTAGCCTCGTCACTACTTCATCAGGGTTAGGCTAGACACTTACCAGCACTTTGCACAGGTCCAGTTTCGAGCAGCAAAACTTGCACGGAAGCAGACCTTCAGTCCAGAGAGACCCGAGGTAGCCTTAAAGTCGTCTGTGGGCCCGATGTATTCCTTCTATCCTTATATTAGATTATCATTTCATTGTATTCGAGATAAACATAATTAATATTTCTTTCAGACTTTGTATTTAGTATCTCTTAGATGTTCGTGAGTATGTGACTCTAGTACCATGGTAGATATTTATGTTGGAAATTTCATATTTTATCCATGTATCAAAATTTAAGGCTTCCGCTTATGATTTTAATTTCGATGCTTTTATTTCAATGCTATTAGTTATTAAAAATAGAATGTGTGTAATGAAGAGTTGTATAAGTTGTCTTGCCTAGCTCCTATTAGTAGGCGCCATTGCGACCCCCGAGGGTCGGAAATACGGGTCGTGACGACAACTTCTGATCAACAGATGAACTAGGTTCATCTATGTCTAATTTAGTAGAAGTTGCAATGTGAGTGTCTATTTCCTTTGATTCATCTATTTTAAAAAAATTTATAAATTCTTTTGCATATTTTTGCTGATGGATCATGGTTCCATTTGGGTTTTGTTTGATTTGTAAACCTAAGAAAAAGTTAAGCTCACCCATCATACTCATTTCACACTCACTCCCCATTAATTTGGCAAAGTCCTTAGTTTGTCCGCGGTTGCCCCAAAAATTATGTCATCAACATACATTTGTACCACAAGAAGATCCTTACCTTTTTCCTCAAAACAATCTTGTCAGTGGTAAGATTTAATCACAAAGTATTTGGTAGAGGTAAATGCTACAAGTTTACCTCTATCACACAGTTGTGATACATGATTATGCTATATTTCAAGCCACCTATCAAGTAAAGGAGTGTGAGTCTGTCTTACCTACCTTTCCAACACAAATAATGTCACCTTTCTTCCCATTTCCAAAGGAGACATTACCTCCTTTTAAGACCTAAAGTGAAAGAAACTAGTTCTTGCTTCCAATCATATGTTTTGAGCAGCCACTATCCATGTACCATATTTGGCTACTTTCATTCACTTGGACATGCAAAAAGAAATCAGTGGTTAGTCTTAGGGACCCAAACTAGTTTGGGTCACTTTCTATAGGCAAAAAGGTAAATTAAATTTCTTTTAGCCCACCCAAGCAACCTATTTTTCTCTTGAACAGTGATTTTGTTCTTTTGACTGGCCATTTCTTTACATTACATTCATTTTTGTAATGACCAGTCGTGCCACAGTGTGTGCAGATTTTATTTTCAGGAAGAGTGAGGTACTTGCTTTTGGAGTCCCATTAGGTAGCCAATTCCTCTCTTGTTGCTATTGTGATGTTCTTGTAGCCAGGATAGAGCATCAAAATCCTTATTCCATTTACAAATTCTCTCTAGTGCATGCTTTACCTTCCTTAGGTCTTCTTATAAAACTCTTATGTTCTCATCTTTCTTGTACAACTCATCCTTCATTTTTTTTAGATTTTCTTCTAAGGTGAGATGTGTATGATCAGCTTTCTTCTTACCGGTTCCTAATTTCTATTTTAGATTTTCAGACCTAAGTTCTAGGACATTGGTGTCAATTTCAAGAACCTGGTTCTTCAACTCTGCATACTCTTATTAGCCCTGATTCTAGATTTTTGCACTTGGATTTTAAGACCAAACACTCCCTAGACAACCCTTCCTTTTCATTGTTAATTATTTCAGACGCATCGATGAAGTCCAACAATAATTCAGATAACCTTTCTTTAGACAAAAAATTATTTTTTGTCTTTGAGATGAAGGACATTTGTCTCATGTTCTTCATCTGATTCTCTGATGTCCATAAGTGCTTGTTCATCTCCAGCTTCATCTTCTGAATCCGCATCTGATGTTTCTCCCCAAGTAGCAACCATAGCCTTTGTTGATCCTTTATTTCTTCTAGGTTGAACCTGTTCCTTTTTCTTGTTCCTTTGTTCAGCCCTTTCCTTATTCCATTCAATTTCCCGTTGAAGACAATTCTTGATCATGTGATCAGTCTTGCTACACTTGTAACAACCCTTGTTGGTTTGTTCTCAGAAGCCCTTGGTTTGTTGAAGGTTGTACCTCTTTAAGTAGCCTTTCCTCTCATTAGGTACTTTTTGAAATCCCTTGTGATCATGGCCATTTTGTCATCCTCCAAATATACACCTTTAGCTATTCTGAGATCTAGACTCATCTTTTTTTTGGGTGCATCCATTTTTATGGTTTGCCTTCTCAGTTCATAGGCAGTAAGGTTTCCAATCAGTTCATCTATCTTGAGAGTAGCAATGTTCTTTCATTCCTGAATAACAATGATTTTGCTTTCCCAAGTCACCGGTAAGACCCTTGTCAAGATTTTCTCAACCTTGTCTTCTTCACAGATAATTATCCCAAGAGATTTAAGTTCATTTGTTAGTGTTATGAACCTTGTGTACATCTCCTGGATATTTTCTCCTGCCTTCATAAAAATTCTCATATTAAGAATATATCAGTGTTCCTCATGATCTTTTTACTAGAGCAGTTCCTTCATGAGCCACTTGTAAAGTGTCCCATATCTCCTTAGCAGTGGTACAACTTTGAATCCTACTGTACTCATCTGGACCCAGTCTACATACAAGCCATTTCTTGGCTTTGGCATTCTTCTCCCATTTCTTCAAGTCTTTAGTAGTGCAATCAGCTCTTGTCTTTGACACATCCATTCCTGCAGCATTCTTCTTTATAGTCGTCAGGGGACCATCACTGACTATGTCATAGAGTTTATAGCCTTCTCTTATGATATGATCTCTCATTCTGTTCTTCCACCAATATTAGTACTGATAATTAAAGAGTGGATGCCTAACAATGGATTACCCTTCCTAGTTTTCAGGTGGTGCACTCATCTTGATCTTTTCCTAAGGTATTAACCTCTTCAAGGATAACTTGCTCTGATACCAATTGATGTTATAAATGTCAATACCACACAACATAGGGGGGTGATTTGTGTGGTACCCAATTTTTGCTTATCTGAACTATAGAAGGACCTGGTTCTTCTAGATGTTCCAACTACTATGTTTGCAAAATAATATATACAGAAAGTAAAGAACATAAAGATTTTTACGTTGAAAACACCTAGCTCAAAAGATAAAAAAACCACAACCTACTACTCAGTAGGATTTTTCCAAATTTCCACTAAAATCACTGAGCCAAAACAACATTTACAAAACTCTTTATAAACCTAAGGATTAACTAAAATCCCGTTGTGGCACACAACCTCAACTATTGCGACACTTTCAAGTTAACTCTAACTTAAACACTCTAGGTACCTAATACAATTTCTTCTATGTAAGCTGAAAGGTACAATATAAAATCACCTACTACATTTGAATTAGAATAAAAGATAGATGCTTGGAACTGTTCTTCTATCTTGTTCAAGTAGCTTCAAGATTGCACGCTTGAATCACACATAAATTGATTGCAAAATCGCCTTGCTCCTTTTCTCTCAATTTAAGTTTAACTTCTGCTTATGTGCATTACTTGTAAAAGAGAACAACACTGATATTTATTGGGTTAGTAATTAGAGTTTGGCTGGAATTCAATTGCTACTCTTCTATCATAGAAGAGTTACAAATTAATAATTCATTGTGTGGAAATTGTGATGGAGGTTTTGAAAAACTCCCACAAAAATAGTCGTGGCGAATGTAACTGTGGCGTGTTTCAAAACCGTCAGAATTCTTTTTGTAGGAATCTAAAATTGCCACCAAGTGACAAAATAACTTTCACAAAATAAACATTTGTTTGTAATGGAAGTGTAGGAGACGACATCAAAAAATGTGCCAGGGCAGGATCTAACTAAAGTCAAGAAATGAAGTGACCTCCAACACCCTTCCTACAAAGGTTGGTTAAATATCAGAAGGATGAGAAGTACAAACAATTCATGAAAATGTTGAAGCAGATTTAGGTAAACATTCATCTCATTGATACTTTGAGGGAGATGCCTGATTATGTGAAAATGATGAAGGATTTGATGTCTCGTAAGTTCGACTTTTAAGACTTGGCATCTTTGACACTGACTCAGACCTAACCGTTGTGAAAAGACCTATAGTCGAGAAGCTATCTGGCCTTGGAAGCTTCACAATTCCATGCAGAATATGTAGCTATGCATTTTCCAAAGCCTTGTGTAATTTAGGGGCGATCATAAATATGATGTCGTTGTCTATCTATAAAAAGTTAGGCATTGGAATAACAAGACCCACATCCATGTTACTACATCTAGCTGATCGAATGGTGAAAAAGCCATTAGGTATACTTGACGATGTACTTGTGCAAGTTGGAAAGTTTGTGCTTCTGTTAGATTTTGTCATTCTGGACTGCCAGGTTGATGGGGAGATTCCCATAATTTTATGAAGTCCATTCTTGTCCATAGGAATAGCTTTGATCAATTATGAAACTAGGAGCTGAAGATGAGGCTGAATAATGAAGAAATAACATTTAACGTGCAAAAGTCTATACGGTGACCCTGTGAGTTTACAAATTGCTCTTTGATTGAAGTAGTGTATGTGATCATAGAAAAAGATGATGGTACACTTAATGCAAAAGAACCTCTAGCAGCATGCCTCATAAACTCAGAAGAAGTAAATGATGAGGACTTGGCGGAATGGGTGTGTTGGCTCTTGAAGGCCAAAGGTACTGGAAAAGAGAGCTTGAATTCGAGCCTTTACCCTTATAAGAAAGAAAGACCCCTCTAGCTAAGCCATAGATCGAAGCGCCACCATAGTTGGAGTTGAAATCGCTACCATCTCACCTTACGTATGCTTTTGTGGGACCTAACTTGACTTTACCAGTTATTATCTCATATGATTTGTTAGATATGTAGGTAGAATAGCTTTTGCAGCTGTTAATAGAGTACAAGACTGCTACTGGTTAGACCATTTTAGATATCAAGGGTAATTCTGTATGCATAAGATTCTACTAGAAGATGGGCACAAACCTCCCAAAGAATGTCACAGAAGGTTGAACCCCAATATAAAAGAAGTCATGAAAAAGGAAGTGATCAAGTGGTTAGATGTGGGAATCATTTTCCCCATCTCTGATAGCAACTAGGTTAGCCTAGTTTAGTGTGTACCAAAGAAAGGTGGAATGACTATTGTGCAAAATGAGAACAATAAGTTGATCTCAACAAGAATAGTCAGAGGATGGCGAATTTATATGGACTACAAAAGATTAAATAAAGCCACCCGAAAAGACCATTTTCCTTTTCCGTTCATTGAACAGATGCTAGATAGATTGGCAGGGAGGTCCCAATTTTGATTCTTGGATGGATGCTCGAGGTATAATCAGATCTCTATTACCCTGGAGGATAAATAGAAAATGATTCACATGACCATATGGCATTTATTCTTTTTGGAGAATATCGTTTGGCCTAGGAAATGCACCTGCCACATTCCAAAGGTGCATGATTGTCATCTTTACAGATATGGTAGATAACATAATGGAGGTTTTCATGGATGATTTCTCAATGGTAGGGAACTCATTCGATGACTGCCTTAGGAATCTGAAAAGACTACTGAAGAGATGTATGGAATAATTTGGTGCTATGTTGGGAAAAATGTCATTTCATGGTACAAGAAGGTATAGTTTTGGGATACCTAGTGCTAAGTAAGGGCTTTTAGGTGGACCGTGCTAAGGTTGATGTAATAGAGAAGTTTCCATCTCCCACTACCATCAAGGCAATAAGAAGTTCCCTTGGCCACGTTGGTGTCTATAGGGTATTTATAAAATATTTTTCCAAGATTGCTAACCCTTTGGGTAGATTGATCGAAAAGATCACCCTTTTGTGCTTTTTAATGATTTCATGGAAGTTTTTGAGAAATTGAAGAAGAGGCTGGTTTCTGCACCTATCATAGTTACACCCGACTGGGAGTAGCCATTTGAGCTAATGTTTGATACAAGCGACTATACTGTGGGAGTAATGCTGGGACATCGAAAGAAGGTCATGCACCCAATCTACTATGCAAGTAGAACCCCGAATGGTGCCCAACTAAACTACAAAGTGGCTGAGAAGTAGATGGTAGCAGTAGTGTTTGCATTTGACAAATTAGGTCATACCTGATAGGCTCGAACGTAATTTTTTATACTAAACATGCTTCTCTCAGGTACCTAAAAGAAGGATTTAAGTCGCGCCTGATTCGATGTGTGCTACTACTGTAAAAATTCAACCTGGAAATCCGTGACCGAAAGGGAATATAGAACCAAATGGTGGATCACTTGTCCAGGTTGGAAGGAGCGGAGAAGAAGGTTGAGGTAGAAGAGATCGTGGAAACTCTCTTAGATGAACAATTGCTGGCCACAAGCCCTGAGGTAGCGTTATGGTATGCAGATATTGCAAACTACCTAGCGAGTGTTATTATCCCCTATGACCTAGCGATTTGTACAAGAATTGTGTGAATAACATGATCCGGAGATGTATTCCCGAGATAGACCAATATTATATTTTGTTGGCTTGTCATGCATCTAATGTGGCCATTTTAGGGGAGTAAGGGCAGCTGTGAAAGTGTTGGAGATGATCTTCTACTGGCCGACATTGTTCAAAGATTCACACTTTTAGGGTGAAGGGTTATGATGAATGCCAATGGACTGGGAATATTTCTCGCTGACATGAGATGCACATGAACCCAATTCAGAAGGTGAAAGTGTTTGATGTATGGGGACTTTTTTCATCTCATATGGAAACAAGTACATACTCGTAGTTGTGTACTATGTGTCAAAATGGGTGGAAGTTGTAGAAATCCCTACAAATGATGCAAAGGGGGTCATTAATTTTTTGAGAAAGAATATATCCACCTAGTTTGGCACTCCGAGGGCAATAGTCAGTGATGGAGGCACTCACTTCTGCAATCGAGCCTTCACAAAGTTGTTAGAAAAATATTGTGTGCTCCACAAGGTTGACACACCATATCACCCACAAACAAGTGGGAAAGTAGAGGCTTCATATAGAAAGATAAATAGTGTTTTGACAAAAATCGTGAATGCTACAAGAACGAATTGGGCGAGAAAGTTAGATGATGCACTTTGGAACTATCGTACCTCTTTCAAAACTCCAATCGGCATGTCGCCTTATAAATTGGTATTTGGGAAGGCGTGTCACTTACCCTTGGAGTTAGAGCATAGAGCTTGTGGGCACTGAGGCAGCTGAATCTCAATATGGAAGTTGTGGGTACAAATAGAGTCATAGAGTTTCATGAGCTTGATGAGTTCCGTTACCATGATTTTGAGAACACAAGACTATACAAAGAGATAATGAAGATGAAGCATGACAAAAATATTCTTGAGGATTTTAAACCTGGAGATGTGGTATTGCTATACAATTCAAGATTGAAGTTGTTTCCGGGCAAGTTGAAGTCAAGTTGGTCAAGATCTGTCAAGATTACATCGAGATTATGGCTCCCGCAAGTTCAAAGTAATGGGGAAAGACTAAAACATTATCAAGGCATGGTTGAGGAATATAAAATGATTTCGACCTTTTATTTGAAAGATCATTGATAAGGGATAGCCTGAGTCATGTCGCGATGTTAAATCAGGCGCTTCTTGGGAGGCAACCCATGGCTTTGTTGTAATATGTCATGTTGCATTGTTAAATCAAGCGCCTCTTAGGAGGCAACCCAATTTTTTAATTTTTCTTTATTTTCCTTGTTTAATTTGGAATTGTGGAAGCATTGACATGTTTATGAATGTTGCAAGAATGTGATTGTGGGAAATAGAATGACTCGGGGTGAAGAAATCATGAGAAAATGCCAAAAAATGGATAAATTCAAAAAGCTAAAAAAATGGCCAGCACTAGGCTCGTCTAAAACTGTGCCTCGCGCGAAGGCAGATGCGGTCTCAAGCCATCCAAATGAAAAAAAACCCAGTAAAGTTCGGTCATGGTGCGACTGACTTCGCAAAAATTGTAAAGAAAAAGATGAACAGTTTGGCTGCGTCTACGCCCGCGCATTGGACACTCTTGGACGAGACAACCTTGCAATTATCATGACCCTAAAACTTACCCCGTCTTGATGGCGCCTATCTTGAAACTAGGCCAGCTAACACAATTCTCTAAACAAATCTTTTTTCTATAAAAATCATTTTAAGCCATTAATTTAACAAGAAATCTCATAATAAAGGTCTAAATAACTAGTGCAGAATAAATATTAAGGTATGGATACAATGAAGAGTGAAAATATACTAAAAATAATCTAAGGAGGATAATGGGGAGAAAAGCAGGGCTGCGAATGTCGGGCAACTTGCTAACTCCGATGACTCTTCCACTAAGCAATTAACACCTACTACCAGGTTTAGAGACACCTGAATCTGCATACAAGGTGCAGGGAGTAATATGAGTATGGCAACTCAGTAAGTGATAAAAGTAAATGAAATCTGAGTAGTAAGAAAACACATAAACCATATCATAATGCTACAATAAATACAGTACATTTCCAAAACAGTGTAGAAATTATTTCTTTCGATCAAACTCAACTTTAGTATAAACCTTTTAAAACATCATTCAATAGTTTCAAATGAGTAATAAAAACAATGAGTAAAAATGATAGAAATGTAACACCCCCTTGGGCAAATCATGTATCATAAACTGGCCCTCGGGCATAATATCAACAAAACTAGCCTTTCGGGCTACCTCACAATCTCTCATAATCAGTCCCTCGGGCATAACATGAACCAAGAACAGCCTTTCGGGTAACAATATGAAACAACAACAGCCCATCGGGCTATATCGCATCACTCACAATGGGTACCCACACTCACTGGGGTGTACAGACTCCTAGAGAGGCTCCTAAGGCACAAGTGCTATAACAAGCCACCTCATGGCATAAATCAGTCAGGCCCTCAGCCTCACAATAACAAGCCACCTTGTGGAATAAATTAATCAGGCCCTCGACCTCAAAATGTCATGAAAGCGTTGCCCGATCCCATAATATCCTCACAACACTAGCCCTCGGTCTCACTCAGTCAGAAATCTCTCAAGCCCCTCGGGCAACAGTAAAACATGATGCTCAACTAAAAATATCAAAATATTGAAACGGAGTAAATACGACTGAGTTATGAAAATAGTAGAATAAAATGTGACTAAGTACAAATATGAAGTCAAAACAGTAACGAATAATAGTAAAAATTCCCTAAGGGTCCAAAAAAGTCAGCACAAGGCCCAAACATGGCATCAATGCCAAACATACTAATATTTTCCAATATATAATAATAACAAACATTTTCCAGTTAAATGCAACTTAATAGTCGTACGGGATGGACCAAGTCACAATACTCAATGATGCACGACGATGTAAAATTTGAGGTCGTACCCTTGGGACAATATTTACAATCATTACTTACCTCAATCCGGTCCAAACTCTACCCTACAATGCCTTTGCCTTTCCACTCAGCCTCTGGATGCTCCAAATCTAACCAAAAATAGTACCATGCCATCAATATATGCTAAGAGAACTAATCCCACTCGAAAATAACCAATTTATATCAAAAATACTGAAATTGGCCAAACATGATCCCTGGGCCCATGTCTCAGAATCCGACAAAAATAATATCAATAGAATCCTTATCCTCCCACGAGTTCATACATACCAAATTTACCAAAATCTAACCACAAATGGCCCCTCAAATCCCTAATTTTAGGTCTCCAATCTCTAAGCCCAACCCCCCCCCCCTCCCAATTTGGCTACTAATTTTCATAGATTTCAAGGTTAAACAGGTAAAAACAAACATAGAAACAAGTTTAGGGTCCAAAAGCCTTACCTCCACAAAACACTCTTGAATTCCCTCTTCAATTTGCTCTACTAAGCTCAAACCTGTGTGAAAAGTAATGAAAAATAACCCAAAATCATGAAGGCCTCAATTTATATGTTCTGCCCTAGCAAAACAACTTTTGCAGTCAAGAATCCCGCACCTCTAGTCCCAGGTGCGCATCTGCTGAACTCATTTACTGTATCAAGAATCTCACATGCGAACAAAATCGTGCACCTGTGCTATCGCAAGTGCACTTGAGCCTCCGCATCCGCGGATCCAATCCTCCTCTATCTTGGCCGCATCCATGACCCTCCTTGTGCTACTGCGGGGCCCCTTCTGTGGTCCCCAAGCCACAGGTGTTGTTACGACAGGAACTTTAGCAATTTCAGTTGCCAATACTAACTCCCAACTTCCCGTCAACTATTTGAAATTACCTCGAGGCCCCTGGGACCTCAAATAAAAGTACGAACAAGTAATTTTCCACTATCCAAACTTATACCAATCTTCAAAATACCTAAAACAACATCGAAATATCGAATCAACCACGGATTCAAGCCTAAGAACTCTAAAAACTTTCGAATTCCACTTTTGATCATAACGTCTATCAAACCTCATCTGAATGACCTAAAAATTTTCACACTTCCTATGTGACACAATGGACCTACTGCAACTCCCGGAATATCATTCCGACCCATATATATCAAAATCTTCGCTATCAGTTAGAAAATGCCAAATTTCCAATTTTCCAATTTAAGCCTAAATCTACTCTGGACCTCCAAAACATATTCCGGTCATGCTCCTAAGTCCTAAATCACCTCACAAAGCTATCCGAATCATAAAAACCAAATTTCAAGATCGTTTACCCACCAGTCAACTTTTAGTTGACTTTTCCCACTAAAAAGGTCAACTCAAGAGATTAAGTTCCTCATTAGTCAACCAATCTAATATCACATAATATGTCTAAACAAGACATAAAGAACTATAAATGGAGAAGATGAGGATAAAATTCATAAAACGATTGGCCGAGTCATGACAACAATCAGCTTTCGCAGGTAATGAACTAAGCACATTATGCGACTAGCTGTACAATTTTTTTTAAAAAATAATTTTCTTTCTTTCTTCGTTCATTTTTTCTTTTCTTTTTACCGCCCAGATTTGTCCCTTTTTCTTTAGTTATTTCTCTATTCCCCCTCTCTCTTGCCATCCTACAAAGCCCACACACCCAAGCTCTTTCTCCCGTTCCCTAACTTGTCCCCCATTGGTAAGAATTTCCAAACCCTTTTATTTTGTTTTTTTCGCCCCACCCCACGTAACAACCCCCATTTCATCCTCCCTTAGGTAGTTATTCTTTATCAAACTTTGTAAAAGAATTTGTGGACTTTGTCCGGCGATGGATTGCCTAGACAATTTTTTTGAGGGTTTTAAGTCTAAAAGGAATACAATTTTTTTTTAAATATTTTCCTTTGTTTGTTTTGAATTGATATTGGAATGTGAAGAGATTCAGTATTGAGCTTCATGACATATTTTATATTGAGGTATAGACTTAAATCATTTGTACTTGGGACTTTTCTTGTAATTCTTATGAGTATGTGCCTTGAGAACATATGTGACTTCATTCTGAATCTTGGGCTCATCTTTTGACTCAAATCATGTACTCTTGTTAGTTTTATGATGATTGTGCTTATCGGCTTTAACTTGAGAGTTGGGTCTAAGTCGTCTTGAGTAGGTCATGTGCATTGTCCGATGTGAGAAATTTGAGCTATACTTTGTCCCATCCCAGGATAGTATAGAAATTGTTCCGTGTGTGACTCGAAGTGAAATGATTAAGTATCATTAGGCTAGGAGATAATATGGGCATTTCTTTGATTGGCCATTGAGGCACTTTTGTCCACCAGTACTAATATTATCCATAGTCAAACCTTTTGAGCCTGTAGACCCTTTCCTTGGCACCTACATTACAAGCTAAATTCCTCTTGTTCTTAATCAAATTTGGTTTACCCATTACCTCCGAAAATACTTAAGTCACAAAAAGAGTAAAGAGAGAGATCGGGTAGCCTTTGAGTGGAATCATAGGAAGAACGAGAAGGTGTGTGGTGTTTAAATGAATTACTAGTTGGAAACACCAAATTAAGGTTTGTGTAAAAAAATATAAAGTACACCTCCCATGTATTGATCCACGCTAGTGAGAATCTATGTGATGATATGCTTAAAGAAGAAGGGCCTAATTGCTTATTGGTTTGTGGCATGAAATTGACTTGGTCGTGATGAGAATGTGTTTGAAAGTGAAGTGTATTGTATTAAAGTTCTTAAGAGGGATAGTCAATATTTTTTTCAAATATATCCTAACCGTCTCCTAGCCTACATTACAACATATGAAGTCTTACTTTATCCGAGTATGTAAGAACTTAAATTAGTCATGTTTTACACTACGGGCAAGCCTACTGTACAAACTTGGGTGGCATATGAGTTAATTTTTGTGAGAGTAAGAAAATTGTCTCAATTGGAGAGTCCTTAAGATATATTTAAACTAATGTTTGAGTGTGTGGAGTACTTTCTCTATTTGGTTTGTTGGTGATGGCACATGATTTGCAAAATATTGGTAAAGGCCTTGGCTTTTGAGTTGGCACAAGAAGCGAGTCTTAGTTTGGGATGTATTGGAGTCAATTTTTGAGGTTAGGATATTAGAGAGAGTGACAAAATTATAATAATTAGTCTTGGCATGACGTAAAGCTTGTCGAAAAGTATGAATAGTACTCATGCTAGGTTCTAGGCGATGGTATTAACCATTGTCATTGGCGTGAGGCCTGAGTAGGTTTGGAAATTTACTTCTTGCCAATGTGCTTAATTTTATTCGCTCGAGGACGAGCAAAAGTCTATGTTGGGGGCGGTGATAAATGGCCAAAAGTTTATAATTTTGAGTGTATTTTCATCTTATTTGTCATGTGAGTTGCAGGAAATTACATGATATTTGAAATGAATTATGCGCATTATGTATTTCTTATTTGTAAAAGTGAGCTTGAATGATAGTGGAGCAAAATATATCAAATTATTGTAAATAGGAAAAAAATATAAGGATTGTGAGCTCCTCTATTATCGTGTGTGGCACAAAAATGGATGCGAAAAAGGAGCAAAGTGAAGGCACAAAACAATAAAGTGAAGCAAAGTCATGGATCTCTTCACCAAATGAAAGAATTTCAAAAGTTGAATCCGCGTCCATGGGCGCGAGATGCGCAAAGGCACATGCGAATTCCAGCTTCTCCCATCCGAAGTTGGATTGAGAAGTTTCGCCTCTCATCAACCCTAAGTAATATAAATGCATCAAAGAACAACCTTTTAAGCATTAGACAACATCTTTGTGTCACGACCCTAGTTCACCAATTATGAACATGTCGTGATGGCACCCAGTCCCCACGACTAGGTAAGCCTAACACGTTGCGGAATCTATAAATTATAATTACTTAAATAAGAAACAGCGGAAAAATAACATAAAAGATATGTAATCCGTGCCACTTGGCACATACATCCGTCACACAATAAATAAACACTACCAAGATCCGGAACCCCACGGTAACACAGACTAAAAGAGAAATACAACTGAGGCTCTATGTGTAAAGAGTATCTAACAACGAAATGAAGAAAATGTCAACTAGTAATACTAGAATAGAAGGGAAGCCTCCGGATCCGCGGACGTAGCAGATCATACCTCGAAGTCTCCCAGAAAGCTGCGGAATCACCTAGTACGAGCCTGCTCTGATGTACCTGGATCTGCACAACAAAAGTGTGCAGAAGAGTAGCATGAGTACACCACGGCGGTACTCAGTAAGTGCCAAGCCTAACCTCGATGGAGTAGTGACGAGGAAGGTCAGGGCCCTGCTGAGAAACAATAATAATATGATGACAACAAAATAAACAGTTTGACAGATAACAACAAAATTTCCAAAATAACAACATTTACTGAAGCTGTCTACAACCAAGCTAATAACAAATAACCAACTCAAATAAACAAATCCGGGATCCTGTGGGAATTGAACCCCCGGTCCCATTCTCAGAGTACCCACGGGTCTCCGGGAATCGAACCGCGGCCCATGTCTCGATAATATCACAATAACTCGGGATCTCGGGAATCGAACCCGCGGTCCTACCAATAACTCGGGATCTCGGGAATCAAACCCGTAGTCCCTACCGATAACTCGGGATCTCGGGAATCGAACCGTAGTCCCTACCGATAACTCGGGATCTCGGGAATCGAACCGTGGTCCCTACCAATAACTCGGGATCTCGGGAATCGAACCCGCGGTCCCTACCGATAAATAACTCGGGATCTCGGGAATCGAACCCGCGGTCCCTACCAATATCACGTCGGGTCTCGGGAATCGAACCCACGGCCCAGGTCTCCGGGAATCGAACCCGCAGTCCACAAGCACAGCCAATTAAGGAAATCCAGAGAGAGAAATAATTATGCTCAACTATAACTTCACGAAAAATAGTGCCAATAATTAACAAGGAGTTCAAATAAGGCAATTAGGCAACTAAACGGTTAAGTGCTACCTAATCATGCTCTTCTAACCACTACCGGGTAAAATATCAAATTAACAACCAAGACGGGGATATCGCTCATCGAACATTTGAAAAAAAAAAAGTACGTGTTCAACAACCAGCGCATGTACACGCCCGTCACCTCGCGTACAAGGCATTTAAACTATCACATAATATCCTAGGGGTGAAAATTCCCCCACACGAGGTTAGACAAGCCACTTACCTCAATTCCAGGTACAAAACCGCTAAGAAATAACCTTCTTGCCGCGAATGTCGGCCTCCACAAGTGTAGTATCTGATAAAAATCAATAGAATCACATCAAAATAGGCCAATTGGGTATTACCCAATCAAAATAACTCAAAATGCACCAAAACTCACAAGTTGTCAAAACCCGACTTTCGGTACGCCTATCGAAAAATCACGAAAGTCACATATTCAGAACCCTCATTTCAATATGAGTCTAAGCATATCAATTTTACCAAAATCGGACTCCATTTGCCCATTCAAAACCTTGATTTTCTAAAGTCCAAGACTAGGGCTAAACCCTCCATAATTACCCCAAATTCCTCCATTTTCATGATATAATTGCATGATATTATCAATACTAATCATAATATGAGTTCATAGTTGATTACTTGATGATTTCCCTTGATTTCCTCCTCAAAATCGCCCAAAATCGCCCTTAAGCCGAGACCCACAAATGTTAAAATGTTTCTGAAATTTTCTAACTTCGATACAATTACTTACAGCGATTTTCGCTTCCGCGGAACATTTTCCGCTTCTACGCTCCCGTATCCGCGACCAAGGGTCGCTTCGGCGGTTCCGGGCCTGGCGGCCATTTCCGCTTACGCGAGCAAGAGGGCCGCTAGCGGCTCCGACCTGCGAAGAAGCATCGGCCTACGCGGACAAGTCCGCTCTGCGCATAGCCGGCCGCTCTGCGTTCTCGCCCGAGCGGAAAACGTCCGACTACGCGAACCATGCCCAATTTCTCTCGTCGGCTTCTGCGATCCCAGATCGCACCGGCGACCCGCTTCGGCGGAAATTCTTCCGCACGCGGAATCACCGCTCTGCGCACCTCGTCGGCTACGCGGACTCGCTCCTGCGTCCGAAAGTCCGCGAGGAGCGGAAACAACGAAGCAGTGCACCAGTTCCGCAATTTTCCATGTTTTCTCCCGATTAACCATCCGAAAACACCCCGAGGCCCCGGGACCTCATCCAAACATACCAACACATCTTAATACCTCATTCGAACTTGCTCCGATCCTCAAAACACGTCTAACAACATCAAAACCCACAATTCGCATCGAATTCAAGCCTAAATTTCTTAAAACTTTCCGAATTGCACATTCGATCAAAAACCCGTCCAAACGACGTCCGAATGACCTGAAAATTTGCGGACATATCCAAAATCACATAACGAAGCTACAGAGAAATTGTCGGAATTCCATTCCGACCCCGGATCAAAATCTCACCTATCGATCGGATTCGCCAAAATTTCAACCTTCGGCATTTCAAGCCTAATTGAGCTACGGACCTCCAAAATACATTCCGAACGCGCTCCTAACCCGGAAATCACCTAACAGAGCTAACGGAACCATCGGATTTCCGTTCCGAGATCGTCTTAACACTGTTCCAGCTACGGACCGTTTTCTAGTTTCAAAGCTCTTATTTAGGGACTAAGTGTCCCAAAATGCTCAAATCTTTGGAACCGACTCCCCCGACAACCCACAATAGCAGAAATGAACTTGGGGGAACAGTTAAATTAGGGATTGGGGCGTAATTTTCTAAAACGACCGGTCGGGTCGTTACATCTTCCCACACTTAAAGATTCGTTCGTCCTCGAACGAGCATAGAAAACATACCTGGAGTGGTGAAGAGATGAGGGTACTGGCTGCGCATATCCTGCTCGGTCTCCCAAGTCGCCTCCTCGACTGGCTGACCCCGCCACTGAACCTTTACTGAAGCGAGTGTTCTTTGACCTTAGCTTCCTAACTTGCCTGTCTAGAATGGCCACTGGCTCCTCAACATAAGACAGATCCTCGTCTAGCTGAACAGAAGTGAAATCCAACACATGCGACGGGTCACCATAGTATCTCCGGAGCATAGAGACATGAAATACGGGATGGACTCCGGCTAGGCTGGGAGGTAAGGCCAACTCACAAGCAACCTCTCCAACACGCCTCAAAATCTCAAAAGGACCAATAAATCTAGGACTCAGCTTCCCTTTCTTCCCAAACCTCATAACGCCCTTCATGGGCGAGACTCGAAGCAGAACCCGCTCGCCAACCACAAAAGCCACATCGCGAACCTTCTTGTCCGCATAACTCTTCTGTCTGGGCTGGGCCGCACAAGTATGTTCCGAATCACCTTGACCTTGTCCATAGCCTCCTCGAACCATATCGGTACCTAGTAACCCTGGCCTCGCCGGCTCAAACCAACCCACGGGAGACACGCACCTCTGCCATATAGGGCCTCGTACGGTGCCATACGAATACTAGGCTGGTACTTGTTGTTATAAGCAAACTCCGCCGGTGGCAGAAGTGATCCCATGAACCTCCAAACTCGATCACGCACGCACGGAGCATATCCTCCAAAATCCGAATAGTGCGCTCGGACGCCCGTCTGTCTGGGGGTGAAATGCTGTGCTCAGCTCCACCGAGTACCTAACTCTGCTGTACTGCTCTCCAGAACCAGTGAAGTGAGCGAGTGCCTCTATACGAAATGATGGAAACCTGGAATACCATGCGGCCGAACTATCTCCCTTGATATAGATCTCCGCCGGTCGCTCCGATGAATAAGTAGTGCTCACCGGTATAAAATGGGCGGACTTGGTCGGCCGATCCACAATAACCCAAATAGAATCAAACTTCCTAATAGTCCGTGGAAGCCCAGATACAAAGTCCGTGGTGATGCGCTCCCATTTCCACTCTGGAATCTCAATCTGCTGCATCAATCCACCCGGACGCTGATGCTCATACTTCACCTGCTGGCGGTTGAGGCATCTAGAAACATAATCAACTATATCCCTCTTCATCCGCCTCCACCAGTAATGTTGTTTCAAGTCCTGATACATCTTCGCGGCTCCCGGATGGATGGAATACCGCGAGCTATGGGCCTCTGCTAGAATCAGCTCTCGAAGATCATCTACATTGGGCACACAGATACGCCCCTGCATCCTCATAACTCCATCATCCCCGATGGTAACATCTCGAGCATCACCACGCCGAACTCTATCCTGAAGGACAAGCAAATGAGGGTCGTCGAACTGACGCTCCCTGATGCGGTCAAATAGAGAAGACCGAGAAACCACACATGCCATAATCCGGCTGGGCTCCGAAAGATCCAGTCTAACAAACTGTCTGGCTAAAGCCTGAACATCCATCGCCATAGGCCTCTCTGAAGCTGGTAGATATGCTAAACTCCCCAAACTCTCTGCCCGACGACTCAAGGCATCAACAACCACATTAGCCTTGCCCGGATGATAGAGAATAGTAATATCATAGTCCTTCAGTAGTTCCAACCATCTCCTCTGACGCATATTCAGGTCCTTCTGCTTAAGCAAGTGCTGCAAGCTCCGGTGATCAGTGTAGATCTCCGAAGGAACCCCATATAAATAATGACGCCAAATTTTCAAGGCGTGAACAATGGCAGCTAGCTCCAAATCATGAACAGGGTAATTCTTCTCATGCACCTTCAGCTGTCTCGACGCGTAGGCAATCACCCTACCGTCCTGCATCAATACCGCACCGAGTCCAACTCGTGAGGCATCACAATATACGGTATAGGACCCTGAACCTGTAGGCAATATCAATATAGGGGCCGAAGTCAAAGCTGTCTTGAGCTTCTGAAAGCTCGCCTCACACTCGTCTGTCCACTGAAAAGGGGCACCCTTTTGGGTCAATCTAGTCATAGGTGCTGCAATCGAAGAGAACCCTCTACGAAACGACGGTAATAGCCCGCCAAACCAAGGAAACTGCGAATCTCAGTAGCGGAGGAGGGTCTGGGCCAACTCTGCACGGCCTCCACCTTCCTTGGATCTACTCGAATACCATCACTTGACACCAAGTGGCCCAAATATGCCACTGAACTCAACCAGAATTCACATTTAGAGAACTTGGCATAAAGCTGCTTCTCCTCAGAATCTGAAGCACTATCCTCAAATGCTGCTCGTGCTCTTCCCGGCTCCGGGAATATACTAGAATATCATCAATAAAGACAATCACGAACGAGTCCAGATAAGGCCTGAACACACTGTGCATCAAATGCATAAATGCTGCTGGGGCATTAGTCAACCCAAAAGACATCACGAGGAACTCATAGTGACCATACAGGGTCCTGAAGGCAGTCTTCGGGATATCTGGCTCCCGAATCTTCAGCTGGTGATAACCCAGAGCGCAAATCAATCTTAGAAAACACATGTGCGCCCTGTAACTGGTCAAATAAATCATCAATACGGGGCAAAGGATACTGGTTCTTCACTGTAACCTTATTCAGCTGACGATAGTCAATACACATACGCATAGAACCGTCCTTTTTCTTCACAAACAATACAGGAGCACCCCAAGGCGAAACACTGGGTCGAATAAAACCCTTGCCCGATAACTCCTGTAACTGATCCTTCAACTCCTTTAACTCAGGAGGAGCCATACGGTACGGTGGAATAGAAATGGGCTGAGTGCCCGGCAACAAGTCAATAGCAAAGTCAATGTCTCTGTCAGGCGGCATGCCCGGAAGATCAGCTGGAAATACATCGGCAAAGTCACGTACCACAGGAACAGAATCAATAGAGGGAGTGTCAACACTGACGTCCCGCACATAGGCTAGATAAGCAGCACACCCCTTCTCAACCATACGCTGAGCTTTGAGAAAAGAAATAACACGGCTAGGGGTGTGATCTAAAGTACCACTCCACTCAATACGTGGAATGCTGGCATAGCCAGCGTCACGGTCTTGGCGTGACAATCAAGAATAGCATAATGGGGCGACAACCAGTCCATGCCCAGGAATAATATCAAAATCGACCATCCCGAGCAACGATAGATCCGCTCTGGTCTCAAAATCACAAATGGTAACCAAACACGACCGATATACGCGGTCCACGACCGATATACTCACCCACCGGAGTGGAAACATAAATGGGGGCACTCGAAGAATCCCGAGGCACACCCGGATGAGAAGCAAAGTAAGAAGACACATATGAAAAAGTGGAACCGGGGTCGAATAGAGCCGATGCCTCCCTGTGACTAACCGAGAATAATACCGTGATAACGAGAATCGGATGCGACGGCGCGGCGCGTCGGGAATAGCATAGAATGCGGCTGTCCCCCTCTCGAGGGCGGCCTCTAGAACCATGACCCCCGCCCCTGGCTCTGGGCAGGTGGAATAGCGGCTGGAGCTGGAATGATAGCCGGTCGACCACGAGAGCCACGGCCGATCTTTGCGGGCGGTGAGGGTGCCCCCCTCCTGCGCACGGGGCACTCCCTCGCCGGATGGCGGTATCCCCGCACCCAAAGCAAGCTCGGGAGGACACGGTGGCTGTGGTCGACCGGCCTCGCCCCGCTGCTTCGACCTGCGGAAGGACCCGCGCGGAGGTGCTGAGAGCCGGGGAGCATAATAAGGCTCACGAGGTCTTGGAAGACACGGAGTACTACCTGCTGCGGGCAATGCCGAGTGAGCTGGTCGACCCGGAATAACCCCTGCCAAAACTACCGGCTGATGAAGTGCGGGCACCAGAGAAATGGCCGACTCACGAGACCTCTTGGCCTCTCTGTCTCCCCGCTCTCTAGGGAGCATACTCTCGATCCTCCTGGCAATGCTAACTGCCTGCCGATAAGATATATCTGTCTCCAACTCTCTGGCCATGCTGGATCGGATAGGCGGAATCAGGCCCTCGATAAATCTCCGTACTCTCTCCCGAACCGTGGCTACCAAGGCCGGTGCATGCATGGCCAGACGGGTGAAGCTGATGGCATACTCCGATGCTGACATGGAGCCCTGTCGCAACCGCTCAAACTCCGGCGCCAAGAATCCCTAAGGCTCCTGTGGAACAAACTCCCTCAAAAATAGATGTGAAAACTGCGTCCAAGTCAATGAAATAGACTCTTCTGGACTATCCAACTCATATGTGCGCCACCGATCGTAAGCGGCCCCACGAAACTGAAAAGGAAACCCCGCTGGTCTCCGCAATCCCCATAGTACGAAGAATACGATGACACTCCTCCAGAAAACCCAATGCATCGTCCGAAGCCGGACCACTAAGCAACGGAGGATCATGTTCTTGAACTCTCTCTAATCTACGGCTGCTCGTCCTCGAGAGCGGCGGGTCCGCCTCTGGTTGTCTTTGGGCGGCGGGAGGCATAACCAAAACATGCGGAACATATCCCGCTGGCACACGCTGCTCCGATGTAACGGCTACGGGAGTATGGGCCCCTCCCTCGGCCTGAGATGTGGCTGCGACAAGAGGAAGCAATCCTGCTCGGGCCAAAGTGGTATACATGCTCGTGAGCCCGAGCCGGGGTCTCTGTGAGTGCTGGAGTAGTAGCAGGTGTAGTCGGTGTACCAGGTGCTGCGCTCCAACCTGGGTCTACCGGTGGCACCTCAGCGGCAGCGCGCGATGGTTCTGTGGCTGCACCTCGGGCGCGTCCTCGTCCTCTACCTCGGCCCCGGCCTCTGACGGCAGCAACAGGGGGCGCGGGTACCCGATCATCGCGGTTAGCTCGTGTCCTCACCATCTGTGAGAGAATAGAAAGCAGTAGGTTTAGATTTTTGATGCCAAAAATGTCGCACGACAAGGAATCCAAAAGAAATGAAGAGTTTCCTAACAGTTACATAGCCCTTCGTAGATAAATACAGACGTCTCCGTATCGATCAGCGAGACTCTAAGTAACCGGTCTGTGTCCCGTGACTCCTATGAACCTAGAGCTTTGATACCGACTTGTCACGACCCTAGTTCACCAATTATGAACATGTCGTGATGGCACCCAGTTCCCACGACTAGGTAAGCCTAACACGTTGCGGAATCTATAAGTTATAAATACTTAAATAAGAAACAGCGGAAAAATAACATAAAAGATATGTAATCTGTGCCACTTGGCACATACATCCGTCACATAATAAATAAACACTACCAAGATCCGGAACCCCACGGTAACACAGACTAAAAGAGAAATACAACTGAGGCTCTATGTGTAAAGAGTATCTAACAACGAAATGAAGAAAATGTCAACTAGTAATACTAGAATAGAAGGGAAGCCTCCGGATCCGCGGACGTAGCAGGATCATACCTCGAAGTCTCCCAGAAAGCTGCAGAATCACCTAGTACGAGCATGCTCTGATGTACCTGGATCTGCACAACAAAAGTGTGCAGAAGAGTAGCATGAGTACACCACGGCGGTACTCGGTAAGTGCCAAGCCTAACCTCGATGGAGTAGTGACGAGGAAGGTCGGGGCCCTACTGAGAAACAATAATAATATGATGACAACAAAATAAACAGTTTAACAGATAACAACAAAATTTCCAAAATAACAACATTTACTGAAGCTGTCTACAACCAAGCTAATAACAAATAACCAACTCAAATAAACAAATCCGGGATCCTGTGGGAATTGAACCCCCGGTCCCATTCTCAGTACCCCTGGGTCTCCGGGAATCGAACCGCAGCCCATGTCTCAATAATATCACAATAACTCGGGATCTCCGGGAATCGAACCCGCGGTCCACTACCAATAACTCGGGATCTCGGGAATCAAACCTGTAGTCCCTACCGATAACTCGGGATCTCGGGAATCGAACCGTAGTCCCTACCGATAACTCGGGATCTCGGGAATCGAACCCGTAGTCCCACCGATAACTCGGGATCTCGGGAATCGAACCCGCGGTCCCTACCAATAAATAACTCGGGATCTCGGGAATCGAACCCGTAGTCCCTACCAATATCACGTCGGATCTCTGGGAATCGAACCCACAGCCCTGGGTCTCCGGGAATCGAACCCGCAGTCCACAAGCACAGCCAATTAAGGAAATCCAGAGAGAGAAATAATTATGCTCAACTATAACTTCACCGAAAAATAGTGCCAATAATTAACAAGGAGTTCAAATAAGGCAATTAGGCAACTAAACAGTTAAGTGCTACCTAATCATGCTCTTCTAACCACTACCGGGTAAAATATCAAATTAACAACCAAGACAGGGATATCGCTCATCGAACATTTGAAAAAAAAAAATACGTGTTCAACAACCAGCGCATGTACACGCCCGTCACCTCGCGTACAAGGCATTTAAACTATCACATGATATCCTAGGGGTGAAAATTCCCCCACACGAGGTTAGACAAGCCACTTACCTCAATTCCGGTACAAAACCGCTAAGAAATAACCTTCTTGCCGCGAATGTCGGCCTCCACAAGTGTAGTATCTGATAAAAATCAATAGAATCACATCAAAATAGGCCAATTGGGTATTACCCAATCAAAATAACTCAAAATGCACCAAAACTCACAAGTTGTCAAAACCCGACTTTCGGTACGCCTATCGAAAAATCACGAAAGTCACATATTCGGAACCCTCATTTCAATACGAGTCTAAGCATATCAATTTTACCAAAATCGGACTCCATTTGCCCATTCAAAACCTTGATTTTCTAAAGTCCAAGACTAGGGCTAAACCCTCCATAATTACCCCAAATTCCTCCATTTTCATGATATAATTGCATGATATTATCAATACTAATCATAATATGAGTTCATAGTTGATTACATGATGATTTCCCTTGATTTCCTCCTCAAAATCGCCCAAAATCGCCCTTAAGCCGAGACCCCCAAATGTTAAAATGTTCTGAAATTTTCTAACTTCTGATACACTTACTTACAGCGATTTTGTCACGACCCTAGTTCACCAATTATGAACATGTCGTGATGGCACCCAGTCCCCACGACTAGGTAAGCCTAACACGTTGCGGAATCTATAAATTATAATTACTTAAATAAGAAACAGTGGAAAAATAACATAAAAGATATGTAATCCGTGCCACTTGGCACATACATCCGTCACACAATAAATAAACACTGCCAAGATCCGGAACCCCACGGTAACACAGACTAAAAGAGAAATACAACTGTGGCTCTATGTGTAAAGAGTATCTAACAACGAAATGAAGAAAATGTCAACTAGTAATACTAGAATAGAAGGGAAGCCTCCGGATCCGCGGACGTAGCGGATCATACCTCGAAGTCTCCCAGAAAGCTGCAGAATCACCTAGTACGAGCCTGCTCTGATGTACCTGGATCTGCACAACAAAAGTGTGCAGAAGAGTAGCATGAGTACACCACGGCGGTACTCATTAAGTGCCAAGCCTAACCTCGATGGAGTAGTGACGAGGAAGGTCAGGGCCCTACTGAGAAACAATAATAATATGATGACAACAAAATAAACAGTTTAACAGATAACAACAAAATTTCCAAAATAACAACATTTACTGAAACTGTCTACAACCAAGCTAATAACAAATAACCAACTCAAATAAACAAATCCAGGATCTGTGGGAATTGAACCCACAGTCCCATTCTCAGTACCCCTGGGTCTCCGGGAATCGAACCCGCAGCCCATGTCTCAATAATATCACAATAACTCGGGATCTCCGGGAATCGAACCCGCAGTCCCTACCAATAACTCAG
>JASVEL010002426.1:0-116052 GCA_032618575.1 Nicotiana noctiflora | reverse complement strand
ACGCCCTTAAACACGAAAATCACCAAATCAAAGTGAATTCAAGCCTAAGTTTCATCCAAAACTTCTGAAACCTACATGCTATCAAAAACCCGACCAAACGATGTTCGAATGACCTGAAAATTTGCAGACATATCCAAAATCACCTAACGAAGCTACTGCAACTGTCAAAATTCTATTCCGTCTCCCTGATCTAAATCTCACCTATCGATCGGATTTCCATAAATTTCAAACTTCGACATTTCAAGCTTAATTGAGCTACAGACCTCCAAAATACATTCCGAACGCGCTCCCAACCCCGAAATCAGCTAACAGAACTAATGAAACCATCAGATTTCCGTTCCGAGGTCGTCTTAATACTATTCCGAATACGGGCCATTTTTCAGCTATAAAACTCTCATTTATGGACTAAGTGTCCCAAAACACTCAAAATTCTACAACCGAACCTCCCGGCAAACCACAATAGCATAAATGAACTTAGGGGAACAGTTAAATTGGGGATCGGGGCGTAAATTTTAAAAACGACCGGCCGGGTCGCTACATTTAGTAATGTATTTATATGTATTAATATGTATTGAATTTGTATCAATCGTCAGATGGAAAAGCAAACCGCACATTTTGGAATCCTTTATAGAGAAGAATACATATTGGTGTTGTATCTTTAAGTTTGTTAACTAAAATTAGGGAAATCAAATTTGATTTGATTTCCTTCCGTTTTATCTTCTTTAACGTCCCATAAATTGTGGAGATACATTGCATAATTTGCGCTAAATACAGTTGAATACATCTTAATACATATCCAGTTTAACTGGAATTCCTATTTGTGCGACATTATTTTATGTTGTATTCTTGAATACAATACATTTAATACATTATATACATCGTCAATTACAGTAAAACATAACTATACCACGTAAAATATGAAAGAGTTTCTATTTATTACTAATTAGGTATTAAAGATTGTGCTTTCTGAAAAATTCTCAAAATTATATTCTCAAACATCAATTTACATGGACGAATTTCTCTCCCACGTGAAAATTTTAATATAATGATTGATATGTCGTGTAAACTTGTCCGACCATATATAGTCCTAGTAAAAAAGAATCCCAAATAGGTGTTTAGATTATGTTTCGATTGGATCCGGAAAAAGTATTTGAAGTTAAAATTCAAAGAGAGTATTTGATTATTTTTTTTTGTGTGTAAAACATAAATTTTTATTTGAACAACAAAAAGGTTGAAAATTTATGAGTAGAAGCTATTGTTTTCCAAAATTTCAATAATTCAACATTTTCGTATTTAAAAATACTTTTGGCCAAATCAATATTTTTATATATTGAGAACTTCAATATTTGTAAATATTGAAATACTCTCATGTGAAAGTTATCGAACTCTGAAGTTCAAAACATCTAATTACTCATGTTATTTGTACAAAAGCTTTTCAAGTTTTAAAAATAGAATTTGTATAATTTGATAAGTACATGAAATAATACGTATAAGCCAACATTATTCATGGTTAAATTAAGAACGTAGGATGCGTTTGGCCATAGACTTTGTTAAAATATATTTGGGATATTTTTGACAAATACATGTTTGGCCATAGATTTTATCTACATTTTGGGAATTTATCAAAATCCAAATTCCAAATCCTAAAACCAGTTTGAGAGCTGGTTTTGGCAAAAATATTACTGTTATATTTTTTAAAAATTATACCAAACTTTTGTATTTTATAAAAGAGGCTATAATTTAATTTTGTAACAAAGTTGCTTCGTTTTCTCGGTCACCTGATAGTATATTATGTAATTTATTATAAAAATAATAATTTGTATCAAATTATTTATGTTCAGGACTATGGTTTGCGATAATATAATAAATATTAGTGATAAAGGTATTATTGGATATTTATAACAGTTTTTAGATCTTATGGGTAAAATTATATTTTTTTTATTTTTTTAAAAGTAAAATATATTTGATAACTTATATCCAAATACATTTTCATTGTCGAATCAAACTTTACCCAAATTAAATTGTTTAGAATAAGTTTAAAATCCTACTTTTACTTGTCACTTTTTACATATCAAGAAACAATTAATTTATATTTCCTATTTTGCTAGTAGTATTCATTACTTATTCTAAATTATTTTTCAAGTTCATTAAGACTATATACCAAATTATATAGGTATCATGGTAATTATACATTCTATGTATTATTTCTTAAAAGATGTGCGAAATCAGTACTCCATCCGGTTCATAATAAATGACCAATTTACTTTGGGTATACCTATTAAGAAAATACTAAATTCTAGATAAAAGTAGTTACTATTATTAAATTATCGCTAATTAAATAGTTAATGTGAGAAATAAAAGAAATTTTAGGAATACATACATGAGAGTAATTTTAAAAAAAATAAATTAAATTATTTCTTGGTTATATTGTCATGACCCGAATTTTTCATCATCTGGCTAAATCGAGTACGAACATAACATATCTTTCTTATCGTACTATCATTGATAAATGGGTCAAAAGGCCCGTCATGAGATAATCAGAACAAAACATAAGAGAATACTAGACTTAGGACGACCCAACATGATATAGAAACTTATACATGTGACATATGAGTCTATAAGGCGGACATGATCATTTGTAAACTCAAAATATAGGCTGACAAGGTCATACAAGTATCTATATACGTGACAGTTATCTACAAGCCTCTAAGAGTACATAAACATCATAAAGGTCGGGACAGGGTCCCGCCATACTAGCCAATACATGTCCAAATCATACTTATCAAATAGGAAACTCCGGAACAAGTGGAGTGCACCAATACCTTTCGCTTAGATGAGCCTACTAGGAGGACTGTAAGCCTGTCTTTCAGGACCTGCGGGCATAAAAGGCAGCGTCCCCAGCAAAAGAGACGTCAGTACAAATAATATACCGAGCATGTAAGGAATGAAAATTAATATATAAAAGACATAAAAAAAATGTGGAGTAAGTACTCAACATGTAAGTCTAAGTATCTCTCTCAATAATGATACATTTATAATGTCATGCATGTGCATATAAATGTCATATCATGCATAGGTTTATGCGTACAAACATCATCAAGCCTCTAATGGCATCCCATCATATCATCTTGCCCTCTATGGACGAAATCATCAACGTATACCAACTGATCAGGTGGTGGTGCATATATAACGTCATAAACTTTTTTCATACCCCATATACATATACTACACGCGTATTATAATGCCATCTCGTAATGGGTTATTATAATGTATAAATGAATGCAATGCATAATGAAGTAAGTCAATAAGATCTCAAAGTGTCATGAGACTCATGAACATACGATATGATAGTATGGAAAATTAACAACATAGGCAACGCTAGTACTTCTAAGAATAGAATTATTTGTGAAGCTTACGTAACCATTGTCACTACACCGAAAAGACCGGATTGTATTTTTGGCATTTTACGGCCATAAAACCAGAAATTCGCGCAAGTCGCACATTTTTGGACGGGATGGATCCCACTCGAAATCGTCTAATATTTGTCCTGGATATCAAATATGGCTTAAGAAACCATTGTCACCGCACCGAAATGACCGGATTGTATTTTTGGCATTTTGCGGCCATAAAACCGCGAGTCGCACATTTTCGGCCGGGACGGACCCGACTCGGAATCGCCTAATATTTGTCCTGGACATCAAATATGTCCTAAGAAACCATTCTCACCGCACCGAAACGACCAAATTGCATTTTTTGCCACATTATGGCCATACAACTAGAAATCCACGCGAGTCGCAAATTTTCGGCCAGGACGGACCCGACTCAGAATCGCCTTATATTTGTCTTGGACATCAAATACGGCCTAAGAAACCATTTTTACCGCACCAAATGACGAGATTGTATTTTTTGGTATTTTACGGTCATAAAACCAGAAATCCGCGCGAGTCAAAAATTTTCGGCTCAGACGAACCCGGCTCGGAATTGCCTAATATTTGTCGTGGACATCAAATACGGCCTAAGAAATCATTGTCACCGTACCGAAACGATCGGATTGTATTTTTTGGTATTTTACGGCAATAAAATAAGAAATCTGCGCGAGTTGCAAATTTTCGGCCTGGACGGACCCAGCTCGGAATCGCCTAATATTAGTCCTGAACATCAAATATGGCCTAAGAAATCATTGTCACCGCACCGAAATGATCAGATTGTATTTTTTGGTATATTACGGCTATAAAATCAGAAATTCGCACGAGTCGCAAATTTTTGGCCGGGACGGACCCGACTCGGAATAGCCTAATATTTTTCCTCGACATCATATCTAATTTTTCTTTTGCTAATAGAAAAGAATCAAACTTCGTTAGTAACTGATGAATGGATCAAAGTAGTTACACAATTATCTATCACCTACGGTGGGCGCTAAACTTTTTACCTATAAAATGATACAATTAAATTTTGTAACATGATTTATAAATACGTTAATTAATTTAATCCAAGAATATGAAAATAATAAAAACAAAAATAAGATTATTAAAATAACTTGAAGAAAATACAAGCCTGGCTGTGGATCTAGCTTTTCTGGAAGCAGTGATAAGAACAAAGTTGAGAGCAAAAGAAAGAGAATAATTTTATAAAATATGAAAAAATTTGAGCCTTTGAATATAAGTGATTTTTCGTGTCCAACTATGGATACAAATTCTCCCATTTATAACTCTATTGAGGGTGACAAGATACCCAAATCTAATTTTTCTTGAATGACAATAAAGCCCCTATTGATGGTTGCATAACAGTCGAATGCTAATACTGAGATTCTTTGTAACGGCTACTTACAGAATGATGTTTTTATTAATCGATGACCTTTTCAAATCTTCGTTCTCGGCTCCAATGTCTTCAGAACTTATTCAGCAGTTGCATGTTTGTATCAGGTGTCAACTATTTGCTGACTCATATTTAGTTCCGTGTGTCATCTTGTCATTCATCACAATTTTCCCATATATATACTTAACTAATCCTTCAAAGCCCGTGCTAAGCCCGGGTTGAAGATCAAGGCAACAAAGTCCATAATAATAATAATAATTTATTACGTTTTTAAGAACAACATCTTTAAGATCATCGCTTCTTACCCATTTATTGTTCTTTGTTTATATTTTCTGAAATGTTTTTCTCTCTGTTCGTTATGGCAAATTAATTCGAGTTACGTATGGAAATGAGTCAAGCTTTAGATCTGCAAACTAAGCTTAAAGAATAATTGTTTTTTCTTATTTGAAAGATCTCATTTTTTTATTCTTTCAATTCTAACTTATTTTTATCAGGAGCTTAATTTCTCCATACCATTTTGCTTATTTCTTGTCCTTGAGACATGCATATCTTGTGTGTACCTATGTTGACACAAGATTGTTCTTGTATGCATCTTTTCTTGTATATGGAGTATCAACATCTGGAGAAAAAGAATGGAAAAACACTTTATATATACTACTATTCAGTGGCGGAGCCAGAACCCTCACGAAGGGTAAAAAAAAATTTGTAACTAGTTGGAATTGAACTCATGACCTTATATAAATTTTGAACACCATTGACCACTAAACTACATTTTTAGACAGTGTTAAGGGTGTTCAAAACTTGATATATAGAAGTAAAAAATAAATTTTATCTTATATATACAGTGTAATTTTTCGACGAAGGGTGTTCGGGTGAACACCCTTGCGCCCCTAAATCCGCCCCTGCTCCTATTATATTTGGAGCTTATTCAAGAAAAATAAATATAATATATTTCAACACTAATTCGGCTGATATTTCTTACTACTACATCCAAAATGGAGGTGATTGCTGTGTGATCTAACGTTTTTAATTTCTTCGTGCTTAGATTCTTGATTGGATGCTTTGTATTTACAGCCTAAATTAAGCTTCTCACTGCCAGAGAGAGAGAGAGAGATCTATAAATAGATATATTGTAGAACAAATTAAATCAAGTTCAGTGATAGTACTCGTACTGAAATAATTTCATTTTTCTACCTTTGCCCTCTTGAACAAGATCTTGTTTTTGATTTCTACATGTATTCTGTATTCTATATTAATCCTCAAACCCCTCTCTCCTTGACCCCTCCCAACTAAGATAAGAAAAGAATTTTTTTTTTAATTTTTTTTTTTAAATGAAGAAGGAAGGATGCCGGGGTCTAGTTGAAAACAGTTCTCTACTCCAAGATAGGGGTAAAGTCTGCGTACACACTACCCTCCCCCAAATCTCACTAAGTGAGATTATACTGGATTGTTATTATTGTTGTTTATATTTTTGATCATGTCATTAGATAGTTTATTAAAAAAAATATTTACAAGAAAGCAAGTGTGCTAAGGAATAAGTAGATATCAAAGTGAAAAAGGTACCTTGATATTTAATAACATAATTTAAAGTATGAGAAATGATTCCAAATGGACAATAATCATAGATTAAAAAAGATATCTAATATTTTTATGAAGTTTTGAGTATATAATTTTTAATTAGCAGTAGAAATAAAGAAGATATTTTAATAGATTATTTTAGTATATATTGATTAACAACTCATAATTTCATATAATCATAGTTTATGCTAGAAAAAATATATTGATTAAAGTCTATGTTTAGATAAAATTCAGAAAGACCCAAACTCATTAAAACAACGTCGAATAAATAACTTAGTTTGTCATTAACTCATTAATAATTTTTTTTTAAAATTTCGCTACCCAAGCAATTAAGGATTATATAATTATGTGGCTGTACACACACACACACACACATACATATATATATATATATATATATATATATATATATATATATATATATATATATATATATATATATATATATATATATATATATATATGTATGTATGTATGTATGTATGTATGTATATTTCGATAGCATGTGACCATCAACTGTATTTAATAAATGTGAGATTACAAGTTGATCACTTGCTAAGAACCTCTCCATTTTCCACTGATCTATCCCAACTTAATTAAGTAAATTGGATAAAATTAAAATATTTTTTCATTTTATTTTCAAGATTCTAATCTATTAATTTTTAAAAAGTTTTAAAATTTATTTTTTCTATTGTATAATTGTGTTAAATCACTAAATCTAAAGTTATATTTTCAAAATAATTTTTCTATTAAAAATAAGATCGAAGAGAATTTAATTATAATTTTAAAATTACTAAGAAAATTTGATCGGCCAGAGTACTCTCCTCATATCAAATGAGTTCTTCAAGATTATTATTATCAGCACTTTAGATTTATCTTTGAGCATATATTCTTCGTTAACAATTGTTTCAAGCATTTTAAGGCTCAAAGTTTATAACATCTACCAAATTAAATATAGGAATCTAAGCAAAAAATAAATAAAGTAGGGGTAAAAACTTATTGGTACATACTTCACCTGTACAAAGTTAGGCTAAGAAGCTATGTATTACTAAAAGAGGGTTGAAGTATATATAGTAGTAATAAACTATAAAACAAAAAACTAAAGTTGACGTTAAAAAATAAAGTTATGGCCTAGAAGTAATTAATTAATAAGTTCATATTTTATTGAAAACTTTTGTGAGTGACTACAAAAGTTCTTTGGTTGTCCCTTATTATATATAGTAATTTCTGTATTAGTAATAGTAATACCACATGATTGGATGCAATGGGCGAATTCCTCTCTAACGAACACACATAAAAATATTGTTGGTAGTGTTAGGACTCAAAATGTTTACAAGCGGTATTGGGTTCTCACTCTGCGTTGTACTCAGTATTTCTTATAGCCCCCATGGGGAGAGAGTGGAACCCCTTTTCTGATGCCTGCCTCTGTATTTATAAACATTTATTGTACCAATCGACTTTCTTGGAGATCGGGCCCGTGTCAGGAGATTATTTCGGGCGTACCCGGAAAGCGTCGACCCCGGCCAAAACTTCTAGGCGGATGCGGGTAGTACTCTTGGTCGGGGCGGTCTCGCCGCTTGTTACGTTTATATCAGTCGGGAGAAATGGTTAATCTAATTGATTATTATAAGATCAAATTATAGCCCATACAGTTAGTCCCTCCGCTTATTATGGTCGCGTCGAGGTAGACTCTGATAAGCGGATATGACCGATCGAAGAGCGCCCCTTTCCGGGCGAGAAGACGATAATTGCTTATGGCGCCTTATCACTATTTTCTTTTTCATGGAGGAGATACGATCGCGTAAGCGAATATTCGTGGCGAAGGGTAATAGTCGGTACGCCGTAATCATAGGTTAGGATACGTTTCGTCCGTGCGGGCACTGGGACGCGGGGTCTGGTTGCCTCGGCCGATAAGACGTCTGCATGTTTGAGATATTCGAGATAGTAGCCGTGATTTCAGCGCATACTCGTAGATTTCAATAGTGGTGGTGACGGTTTTGGTGAAACTGAATTGTTTTCTAACAGTTGGGATGCGCATTTAATGGCGCCTGTCGGTTTCCCGAGGTTTGATTCAATTGCCTATAAGAAGGTTTGAGATGTCTGATATTCAATACTCTTTGGTTTACCGGTAGTTCTCATCCTTGGTGAATTTTTAAAGAATCTCATTCTTTCTGCGAAACGTTGTCGTTCGTTCTCGGTTGGCTTCATCATTCCTCCCTAGTCTTTCAAGTGACCTGAATCAATGGCTGGCTCTTCTTCTCGCGACGATCTTTCGACGTTGGTACCGGTTGGTCCTCCGATGATCGAAGGATTATCTCCGGTACTTGCGACTGCGGTGGTGGTCGGAATGAAACTGAGAGAATACCCTCAGTAGATGAGATACTCCCGGTAGTGGGAAACTTGGCGGTGGACTTCACCGCAGATGGAGGAGATGACCCAGTGGATGAGGCCCCGTTGATGGGGGAAGTGGGTATGACCCAGTTACGCGAGCAAGGGCTCATCCCTTCTCATGCCGATGTTGTGCTGACCCGGCTGGAGGAACGGGTCCACACCGATCATGTCGGGTATTGCATATTCTATTCTTATCCCATCAGGCTGGGGTTCAGGGTACCCCTCCCCAACCTGGTAGTCGATTTCTGCCGGTATTATAATGTGTGTCCGGGGCAACTTACCCCATCTTTGTACAAGCTTTTGGCTATGCTGCTGAAGTTCTCGGAGATGGCTGGCCGGACTGTCACGCTGCAGTACGTACTTGCTTTGTACGCCCCTCAGCGAGTTCGGGGGAGTATGATCTTGTGACGACCCGGCCCGTTGTCATGGGAATTACTACCTCGTTATGTTGTAATTACATGTTTTATGCTTTTATATCAGTGTTAGAGTCTATCGGGTGAGTTAGGAGTGAATTGGATTGAAAATGAGGCATATAGTCTTTTTGAAGGAAACTTGAATAAGGAAAGTCAACCCGGAGTTGACTATTTAGTTAGAGGGATCAGAATCGAATTCTGATGATTCGGTTAGTTCCGGGAGGTGATTTGTGACTTAGGGGAACAATCGGAATTGAATTTGGAGGTCCGGTGTAGAAATAGGCTTGAATTGGCTAAGGTTGAATTTTGGCGAAATCCGGACGGTAGGTGAGATTTTGATCCGGAAGTCGGAATGGAATTCCGACAGTTGCAGTAGCTCCGTTAGGTGATTTTGGATGTGCCTGCAAAATTTCAGGTCATTCGGAGGTCGTTTGGTCGGGTTTTTGATCGAATAAGAATTTTGAAAGTTATAGTTAAACTTAAGCTTGAATTTGCTGAAAACGGATGATTTTGATGTTAACGATAGTGATTTTATGATTCAAGCAAGTTGGAATGAGGTAATAGATCATGTCTGTATATTTGGTTGAGGTCTCGAGGGTCTCGGGTGTGCTTCGGATGTCCAACGGGTCATTTTTGGAAGATTTTTGCCGTTTTCAGCATAAATATAATGATCCAAATGTCTATTTTTAGTTCTAGAGATCCAAATTTAGTTTCGAGACTTCGATAATTTAAATCATGAATTATAGGACTGATCTGGAAATTTTGGTTTAATTTCATCTAGTCGCGATTAGGTTTTTGACGCGATATGTGAGTTAATTGTTTAACGAGAAAAATTGATGTTGCACTGAGTAAATGAGATCCAAATTCAGTTTTGTTTGAACCAGTGGAACCGAATCGAAATTACGGAGCCATAAGAAAAAGAATCGTCGAATTCCGAGTTCGTATGATGGAGTTAGAGCCATTTTAGTGAAAATGGCTGCATGCTGCAATTTCTGTATTGCTGCTGCATTTGTCTGCAGCGTATGAATAGTAACTCCCGCGCGTGAACAGTAACCGCGCGGGTGAACAGTGTCGACGCACATGAACAGTAACTCGTGAACAGTGTCGACGCGCATGAACAGTAACCCGTGAACAGTGATTCCCGAAAAAATTCAGTAAGTTGATAAAAATCGATTTTGGGTCATTTTTCCACCATTTTTGATCATTTAGAGAGCTTTTGGATGGGGATTGAAGGGAGTATCATCGGGTATTCATCGAAGGTAAGATTCTTGACTCAAAAACATAATTATATGGTAGAATTAACATCAATCTTCATGAATTTGGGTAGAAATTGTGAAAGATTGTGGCCTAGAAATTGAAAACGAAAATTTGGGTTTTGAAAGGCCAATCGAACTCCGATTTTGGTAAATTTTATATGTACGGATTCATGGCGAGACGAGGATTCTGGAAATATGAATTTCGAAATTTTTCGAGATGTGGGCCCGGGGCTCGAGTTTTGCCAATTTCGTGATTTTTGATATTTTTCGAGTTCTTTCGATTGGGTTATGTTCCATTAGCCTATTTTGATATATTTGTACTGATTTTGGCTAGTTTTGACGTGCGTGGATGCCGGTTCGAGGAGCTAAGGCGTCGCGGGCATGAAGCTTCTATCGGTTCGAGGTGAGTGGTAGTAGTAAACAATATACTGAGGGTTTGAAACCCCGTACTAGCACTTCGCAGTGCTATGTTGAGATGAGACACGCGTCTTGTGACGGGCGTGGTGACATTGTGATTGGGGAATTGGACTTGGTCCTTCCCGGCTAATAGTATATTGTGTATTATGACTGATAATGAGATAATAACTGTGTAATTGGGCTAATAGCCATGTTTGGGGCTTTGTGTCGATCTGTAGAGCATTAGGGGACCTGTAGAGTAAGGTGACCCCTATATCGTGTTGGAAACATACACTCAGCCGTAGCTCTAGCTGTATAGCATAATATGAGCCCGTACTAAATGTGTACATTGAGCGAGATTGTCTAGGGTGGAATTCTCTGTTCTAGCTGAGTGGGCCTGAAAGGCCAAGTCTATACCGATTGAGATGAGATAGGGTCAAGGACCCACTATGAGATGTTATATTGGGCATGAAAGGCCAAGTCTATATTGAGTGAGACAGGGTCAAGGACCCACTGTGATATATTATATTGGGCCTGAGAGGCCAAGTATATACTGACTGGGATAGGGTCGAGGACCCATTATGGGGTATTATATATATATATATATACCTATATTGGATCGGGCTGCACGCCGTAGCAGTATATATATATTGGATCGGGCTGCACGCTGCAGCAGTATATATATTGGATCGGGCTGCATGCCGCAGCAGTATATATATTGGATCGGGCTGCACGCCGCAGCAGTATATATATTGGATCGGACTGCACGCCGCAGTAATATTTGTGTGGATCGTGCTGCACGCTGCAGTATTATAGTGCTTGGGCCCAGGGAGCCCCTCCGAAGTCTGTATACACCCCCAGTGAGCACCGTCGATGTTAAATGGAGCGGGCTGCGTGCCGCAGCGATATATGTATTGGAGCGGTATATTGGATCGGACTCTGCACGCCGCAGTAATATTTGTGTGGATCGTGCGGCACGCCGCAACGCAGTATTATAGTGCTTGGGCCTAGGGAGCCCCTCGAAGTCTGTGTACACACCCCGGTGAGCGCCGTCGACGTTAAATGGAGCGGGCCGCCCGCGCGCAGCGGTATATGTAGTCGGATCGGGCGCGCACCGCGCGCGGTATATGTATGTTCGAGCGGGTGCGTGCCACGCGGTATATGTATTGGAGCGGACAGCACGCGCGCAGCATTTTACTTATTCATATTCATATATATACCGAAATATTTATATGTTATAGACGGATGTATATGTCTCTATATATTGAGATGGTTGTATACCGTAGTGGTACGAGCGAGGATGTGGTCAGTGTGGGACCTAGACGAGGTAGATGTGGACTGGAGATCAGAGTACTTATTACAGTAATGACCAACTTGTGGGGGTTGCCTTAGAACTGTTTAGTGATAGTGCAAGAGTTCTTATTTTCGGTTATTGTTTATTATTGTTACTCACTGAGTTGAAATATACTCACCCCACTCCCCTGCACTTTTTATGCAGATATACAGGTTCATGAGGGCAGTTGAGCTATCGCAACTGCTTTATTATCCCCATTCTGCGGAGACTTCGAGGTAGCTGCCGACGTCCGCAGTACCTGACCTCTTTCTTTTTATCATTTTGTTGTCTCCATTCTGGTTAGACTTGATTGTGTAGTAGATCTCATTTGTAGAGGCTCAGACTTGTGACACCGCGATTTGGTTGGGACTGTGTTCTTGTATTTCATTTCTACACTTCTTGATTTGTTATGAAAAATAGGCTAATCACGTCGATTAATCAGTATTAATTATACTTGGCTGGTAATTGGATAAGATGGTCGGGCTTGCCTAGCAATGTGTTGGGCGCCATCACGACCGAGGTTTGGGGTCGTGACAGATCCGGATGGTCCCGTGCGGGTCGCAGGGCTTGGTGACTGCTCTGGACGACGAGGTCGAGCCTCGTCAATTCAAACAATTTTTCTACATCAGGACCGGTCATTTGGTGGCGCCCTCTCCAAGGTTTCCAGAGACTTAGAATCATAGTCGTAAGTTCCAGTTTACTTCTTTGGCGGGGTCGAATTTGCTCTCCTTCTTCATTTTTTGAATGGCCATTGTTTTGTTGTTGTTTCTGTAGCCGACAGGCCACCCCTACCTTTATTCACTGGTCTGCATGGATGGCTTGAGGTTATCCTTCCGCACACCGAGGGGATCTGTTCGTGGTCGTCTTTCTGGAGGAGATACGGCCAAGGGCCGGCTGTTGGTAAGGTTTTCGCTTTATTCGGGCGTGTCTAATTTTGATCATTGCCGTGACTTGGGACTGACCCAATTCCATATTTGCAGGGAGGGTATACCGCGATAGGGCTCCCCAGTTGGTATTTCGGCGGCCTGGTGCGATTGCCAGGTTCTTTGCTACGCCGGCGGCAGACCAGGTGCCTAGGGCCGCCTCGATCGAATCTTCCACAGCGCCATCTCCCGGGTGCCCTTTACTTGATGGAGAGGGTTTGTCAGGAGCAGTTCGCCCACGGGAGGCATCGCCCTCTCGTGATGAGGAGGAGAGGCCTTTAATTAGGCAAAGAGTCCTTCCCCCTTCGGCCTCCTCGGCGGCTCGGCCTGCTGCTAATGATGTGATAAATATGGATTCCTTACCCCCTTCTGGGGCGAGGGAGGACGTCGACGCGACGCGCGTTCCAGGAGGCGGGCCAGATGAATTTCAGGCTCGAGAGGAGTGAGAGGGAAGTGTCGCCCCTACCACTCAGTCCTCTACTCATAGGTTTGAGGTAGAAGAGCCCTCTCGGGTGATTGTGGACATTGGCGACTCGAGTACTCCTTCGACGGAGGTGGCGACGGCGGGAGAGGGGTACCCGTCCGATTCTGATTTGGACTCTGAGGACGTCCGCATGTTTCGCGACGGGGTCACGAATTCGACGGTCCACCCGGACGGGAGGCAGAGTGTAATTGAGATCCCCGTGAATGAGAATCTGTTGCTGAGGGAGTCTGCTCTGTTGCTGGTGCTGGGCCAGCTGTGTTCTTCAGTTGAAAATGAGTCGCTAAGAGGGGTGACGGGTATGGGTTTAATGAACGAGGTGGAGTCGCTGGGAATGAGGGTATGTGCTCTAGGCTGATTATTTATTTACGAGCTCCTTGTTTCCTATCTTCTCATGGGCTTCTATATCTGACTCCTTTGCTCCTTTCGCTTTGTTTTGCAGGTGTTTTTGTTGCAGATGGAGAGCCTTCGTCGGGCCAATGTTCGGTCTGAGTACTTCTAGGGGTTCTCGAGAGGTGTTGCCGGTATCGAAATCGCTGCAGGGAGCTTAATGAACGCATAATGGTTGATCCCTGTAATCAGGAGCTGGTTGGAAAGCTGGCGCGGAAAGAGCTGTAGAGGAGCTAGGCGCTCGGCCATGTCGAGGCCTTGGAAGATCGGCTGCGTCATATGAGCGACGATCTTGAGGCTGGACGGAGGGCATCATTGGAGAGAGAACACTTACGTCTGACCAGGGTGACAGAGGTCACTTCGAAGCGGAGCGGGAAGGTCGCCGCGCTAGAGGGGGAATTAGGTGACCTGAAGCGCAAGTTGGCCGAGGTTTCCGCCCGGGCGGACGAGCTCGAAGGGGTCATCCGTGCCAACAATTCCCAATTGTCATTGGTGTGGGCCGCCGCCGCTTTTAGGGAGAGCAGCCTTGAAGAGCGGATCAGGGTTCTGGAGCAGAATGCTCAGGATGACGCAGGGCAAATTGCACTCTTGGAGGAGGAGAACCGGCGCATTCAGGAACAACTCCCGCAAAGCTTTTGTTTATGCCGAGGCTTAGCGGGATATATATAAGCATCTATTCGAGGTTGGTATTATCTCCGAAGCAATCTTCGAGGGGGCGCGCCAGAGGGCACGGGAAGCTCGCGAGGAATGCGGCTTTGACGCTGCGACGCCCGGTATCGATGATGTCCCTGGTGGGAGTTTGGCTGGAGCTGGGAATGACATGGGCGCCGCGGGTGCCGACGAAGGCGGAACTAGTGGTGGAGCGGCGCGGGCAGGTGGCGGTGGGACTGGCGCGGACGCTGGTACTAGTAATCCCCAGTGATTGATGATTAGTTGATGATTCTCTTGTCGGTTGTTGCCGCGTGTAGTTATTTTTCTTTCCTTCTCTTTTTTATTTTATTTATTGTTGTGGTTTGTTTCGGACAATATTTGTGCTGGGGCGGACGAGTATGGCCCGCGTCCGTCTCTTTTAATTAGGGGGGATTCCCCTTTTTTTCTGTTGTTTCCTTATTGCTCGCCCCACTTACGTTTTCCCTCAGTACGGTCATTAATTGTTCCGGGTCGAGGGCTCATAGCTCGAATATTACTTCAACTGTCGTTAATATGGTGAAGGCTCGTGGCCTGAGTCCCAATTCAACCGAAGTTGAACTTATGTTGATTCTTTTGAGTCGAGGGCTCATAGCCCGAATATTACTTCAACTGTCGTTGAATTAATGTGGCGAAGGCTCGTGGCCTGAGTCCCAGTTCAACCGTAGTTGAACTTATATTGATTCTTTTGAGTCGAGGGCTCATAGCCCGAATGTTACTTCAAATGTCATTGAATTAATGTGGCGAAGGCTCGTGGCCTAAGTCCCAGTTCAACCGTAGTTGAACTTATGTTGATTCTTTTGAGTCGAGGGCTCATAGCCCGAATGTTACTTCAACTGTCGTTGAATTAATGTGGCGAAGGCTCGTGGCTTGAGTCCCAGTTCAACCGTAGTTGAACTTATGTTGATTCTTTTGAGTCGAGGGCTCACAGCCCGAATATTGACGAGATGAATCAGGCTTGCTCTTATCGGGTTTGCAGCCCTTCGTTCCTCGTTTTCCCTTTGCTTTTGACTTCAGGAAAGGCTACGCGGTCTTGCTATGAAATCCCCACAAACGGGGCCAAATTATTCGACTCAAAATGTTTACAAGCATTTATGAATTCAAAATAATTACTAAAAATAAAGGGTCAATCATAGCAAGTCGTAACATATTTAAAATTCGATAAGGGAAAAGATAATGGGAACATATGTATGGACAACAGAAGGTATTAGTGATCTTTATTCATGATAATGGATTAATCTGCCTCTCCATGGAGAGGTTCAGATCTTTACAATCATATTTCGTAGATCTACCGTTATTCTGTCTTTTTGGTATTGGGTTCTCACTCTGCGTTGTACTCTGTATTTCTTAGAGCCCCCATGGGGAGAGAGTGGAACCCCCTTTTCTGATGCCTGCCTCTGTATTTATAGACATTTGTTGTACCAGTTGACTTTCTTGGAGATCGGGCCCGTGTCAGGAGATTATTTTGGGCGTACCCGGAAAGCGTCGACCCCGGCCAAAACTTCTAGGCGGATGCGGGTAGTACTCTTGGTCGGGACGGTCTCGCCGCTTGTTACGTTTATATCAGTCGAGAGAAATTGTTAATCTTATTAATTATTATAAGATCAAATTATAGCTCATACAGGTATATCAATTGATTAGTCGTGTAAACTAGTCCAACATTGTCCTAGTGAAAAAATATTTGAAAATATTTAGCTGGCTTTTAGCCAATATTTGGCTTGAGCAAAACAAATTGAAGTTATATTTGGAAATTAATTTGTGCTAGAAATGAATTAGAAATTATGAATCAAAATTATGTTGCTTAACTTGAAATACTCTACAACTTTTTTTAAACATTTTATCAACACAGTATCTTTTTAAATACCGTGAACTAAATATATATATATCTAAAAGGAAAATTTCTGCTATTAGTATAAATTCTTAAATTTGATTTAGCATAAATTAATTGAGATGTGCACTTTAATTAATCCTTTTAGTTGTTAATCTTCACAAATTATTAATTTTTAAAGTAATTATATAACCATGTGCTACGTTAATTGTTTATGTTCAAAACTCAAATAACAAGAATAATACATTAAAATCCCACTAGTTGGGCCTGGGGAGGTTAATATATACGCAGATCTTACTCCTACCCCGAAGGAATAGAGAGGCTGTTTCCGAAAGACCCTAGGCTCAAGAAAATAAAAAGACAAAAAGAGACAATATTAGTATCACCACATAAATCATAGGAATAATATGGACAACATGAAATCCAGAAAAAAGATACAAGGCAAAAGCGATAGCTAGTAAATAGGTCCTGCACTGAAAAGCGAAATAGTGAGATATAACATTACCACTAGCTATCTTAGACAAAAACCACATCACACTAGTCTCGCAAAGATACGAAGTGAGGCAAAACTCAACTACCTCCTAATCTACAACCCTAATACTCGATCTCCACATCTTCCTATCAAGTGTCGCGTCCTCAAAAATCTGAAGTCTCGTCATATCCAGTCTGATCACCTCTCCCCAATACTTCTTAGGCCACCATCTACCTATTCTCGCTCCACAACAAGCCGCTCGCACCTCCTTACCGGAGCATTTGGGCTTCTCCTCTGAACATGCCTAAACTATCTGAGCCTCACTTCCTTCATCTTGTCATCAAAGGTGAGCCATGTCACTTCTCCCGAATATCATCATTCCTAAGCTTATCCATCCTAGTGTGCCCGCACATCCACCTCAACATCCTCATTTTTGTTGCCTTCATCTTCTGGATATGTGAGTTCTTAACAGGCCAACACTTAGCCCCATACATCACGACATGTCTAACCACTATTTTATAAAATTTACCTTTCAGTATCGGTGACACTCTCTTGTCACACAAGACTCTAGATGCTAACCCCCACTTCATCCATCCTACCCCAATACGGTGTGTGACATCCTCGCCGATCTCCCCTCCCACCCCTGGATAACCTACTTGAAGCTGTCTCTACTTGGAATGACTTGTCATTCAAGCCTCACATCCACGCCCACTTTCCCTATTCAGTGATGAATTTACACTCTAAGTATTCTATCTTCGTCCTGCTTAACTTAAAACCCTTAGACTCAAGACTATATTTCCAAAACTTCCTACATCTCGTTAACACTGACTCGCGACTTATCAATCAGAATTATGTTCAAAACTCATCAATCATAACTATGTTCAAAACTCTGGTATGTAACATATTTCCAATCTAAAGGGACAAAAAACACAATTATAATTAATACAAAAGAATGTGGGAAGTATAAACAATAATTGAGGGATAAAATTGGAGTCGAGAACCGAAATAATGTTAAAAAAAAACAAAAAATACCAAAATAAACCAAAAAAAAAATACACAATTACACATTTCGCAGTATAAAACTGCGAAATGTACAAACGGACGTTTGTACATTTCGCAGTTTTATACTGCGAAATGGATTAAAAATTTTTTTTTTTTTTAGAAAAATAGGCCGTTACAGTTAATGAATAAAATTTTTTTTTTTTTAAAAAAATAAGGCATTTCGCAGTACAATACTGCGAAATGCCCACCATTGTTATATCCGCTCCTTCCTTCCTCTCCACTCTCACTCTCACTTAACAATTCCTCAAATCCTCCCTCGGCCCCCCCCTCAAATTCTCTTCAAATTTTTGCCAAAATTTTGATTTCGAAGTCCCACCCGTCCCCTTCAAGTGCAATACAAGTGGGGCCCACCCGAAGATACTGTTGGACACGAATTCGGTAACAAAATTTCAGTTTTACAGCTTTAATTAGAGGTATTTGAATTAATTTTATTTTATAATTTATTAGAAAATATGTTAATGTTGGTATATTTATTGTTTTAGTATTACATTAATATGTTATTGTATATCATGTTAGCGTAGAGCTTGTTAGCGTAGAGCCTGTTAGCGTAGAGCCTGTTAGCGTAGAGCCTGTTAGCGTAGAGCCTTGTAGCGTAGAGCCTTATTTAATTTTAGCGTAGTCTTTTAGTATGAAAATATTAAAATTGAGATTTAGAATAATTAATCATTATTATGTGGTCCCGGGCCTCAAAAATCAAGCCTGGAACCTTTAAAAAATCGTTATATTAAATTATACGTAATTTAATTAATTAAGTTAACAAAATTATGAAAATATTAAAATTGAGATTTAGAATAATTAATCATTATTATGTGGTCCCGGCCTCAAAAATCAAGCCTGGAACCTTTAAACAACCGTTATATTAAATTATACGTAATTTAATTAATTAAGTTAACAAAATTATGAAAATATTAAAATTGAGATTTAGAATAATTAATCATTAATATGTGGTCCCGGGCCTCAAAAATCAAGTCTGGAACCTTTAAACAACCGTTATATTAAATTATACGTAATTTAATTAATTAAGTTAACAAAATTATGAAAATATTAAAATTGAGATTTAGAATAATTAATCATTAATATGTGGTCCCGGGCCTCAAAAATCAAGCCTGGAACCTTTAAACAACCGTTATATTAAATTATACGTAATTTAATTAATTAAGTTAACAAAATTATGAAAATATTAAAATTGAGATTTAGAATAATTAATCATTATTATGTGGTCCCGGGCCTCAAAAATCAAGCCTGGAACCTTTAAAAACCCGTTATATTAAATTATACGTAATTTAATTAATTAAGTTAACAAAATTATGAAAATATTAAAATTGAGATTTAGAATAATTAATCATTATTATGTGGTCCCGGGCCTCAAAAATCAAGCCTGGAACCTTTAAACAACCGTTATATTAAATTAAACGTAATTTAATTAATTAAGTTAACAAAATTATGAAAATATTAAAATTGAGATTTAGAATAATTAATCATTATTATGTGGTCCCGGCCTCAAAAATCAAGCCTGGAACCTTTAAACAACCGTTATATTAAATTATACGTAATTTAGTTAATTTAATTAATTAAGTTAACAAAATTATGAAAATATTAAAATTGAGATTTAGAATAATTAATCATTATTATGTGGTCCCGGGCCTCAATAATCAAGCCTTGAACCTTTAAACAACCGCTATATTAAATTATACGTAATTTAATTAATTAAGTTAACAAAATTATGAAAATATTAAAATTGAGATATAGAATAATTAATCATTATTATGTGGTCCCGGGCCTCAAAAATCAAGCCTGGAACCTTTAAACAACCGCTATATTAAATTATACGTAATTTAGTTAATTAAGTTAACAAAATAATGAAAATATTAAAATTGAGATTTAGAATAATTAATCATTATTATGTGGTCCCGGGCCTCAATAATCAAGCCTTGAACCTTTAAACAACCGCTATATTAAATTATACGTAATTTAATTAATTAAGTTAACAAAATTATGAAAATATTAAAATTGAGATTTAGAATAATTAATCATTATTATGTGGTCCCGGGCCTCAAAAATCAAGCCTGGAACCTTTAAACAACCGCTATATTAAATTATACGTAATTTAATTAATTAAGTTAACAAAATTATGAAAATATTAAAATTGAGATTTAGAATAATTAATCATTATTATGTGGTCCCGGGCCTCAAAAATCAAGCCTTGAACCTTTAAACAACCGCTATATTAAATTATACGTAATTTAATTAATTAAGTTAACAAAATTATGAAAATATTAAAATTGAGATTTAGAATAATTAATCATTATTATGTGGTCCCGGCCTCAAAAATCAAGCCCGGAACCTTTAAACAACCGTTATATTAAATTATACGTAATTTAATTAATTAAGTTAACAAAATTATGAAAATATTAAAATTGAGATTTAGAATAATTAATCATTATTATGTGGTCCCGGCCTCAAAAATCAAGCCCGGAACCTTTAAACAACCGTTATATTAAATTATACGTAATTTAATTAATTAAGTTAACAAAATTATGAAAATATTAAAATTGAGATTTAGAATAATTAATCATTATTATGTGGTCCCGGGCCTCAATAATCAAGCCTGGAACCTTTAAAAAACCGTTATATTAAATTATACGTAATTTAATTAATTAAGTTAACAAAATTATGAAAATATTAAAATTGAGATTTAGAATAATTAATCATTATTATGTGGTCCCGGGCCTCAAAAATCAAGCCTGGAACCTTTAAAAACCGTTATATTAAATTATACGTAATTTAATTAATTAAGTTAACAAAATTATGAAAATATTAAAATTTTCTGTGTAATAATTAATTTTTGTTATTTATAGTACACGACATGGCATCTCGTCAACCTGCACACCCTCGACCTTTGGCAGCAGGATTATTAGTACTGCAAGGTGACCATAGATCTGAGTCTATTTGGCACGGCCATCTAGCTCTTCAGACTATACGCCCCAGGAGGCCGGACGATCTGTGGGAGTTTTTGGCGCAGCATCCATTTCATCCACGAGTAGTAGACCTTCTACAACAGACCGGCTTATACAGCATATTTGAGCTGGGACGGATGCAGCTTGACTGGTCGCTCATCACAGCGTTGATAGAGCGGTGGCGACCAGAGACGCATACATTTCACCTGCCTACTGGAGAGGCTACGATCACTCTCCAGGATGTGCATGTGTTGTACGGATTGCGCATTGAGGGCCGCGCATTGACACTGCCCCAGGAGTGGAGACGGATGACCCGTGCACAGCTGGCGGATGCGATGGCACGGATGACAGGTTTGCACCCGGAGGGCAACGTTGGTGGTTGTGGTCTCCAGATATCCGTCATTAGAGATTTCATGGCGGAGTTGCATCCACAGTTCACGCAGGAGACAGAGGAGTTGTGGATTATCCGTTTCACTCGGATGGCATTACTCGTGCTATTTGGGTGTGTCTTGTTTCCCAACACGTCGGGGAACAAGATATCGATGCGGTTTCTCCAGCCTCTGGAGGATATGGAGCAGGTGCATCAGTACAGTTGGGCAGCTGCTGTTCTGGCGTATCTCTACAGGAGCATGTGCCGGGCTAGCATCGGTGCAGCTACTGAAATTTGTGGTTTTTTGCCACTCCTGCAGGTGAAAAATACTTTCAAAATTAATTAAGCACAAATTATATATTTTAAAATGACTCATAATTTACATCAATATTTTTTGTTAGGTTTGGGCGTGGCAGCGTATCATGCCACTACAGCCACCTCTGCCGGCACAGGACTATCCGCCCCTCCCGCTAGCTGTGAGATGGATTCCCCGGCGGGGGAATTACCGAGGAGTGGATGTGCACCACAATCTCCCCCTTATTAGGGACCAGGTTGGATATGTTGTATACTGGACAGGTAAACATCTACATAAAGTTGGTTGTTTTAAATGTAGTTGTACCTTGCATACTAATTTATTGTTATTCGTTGTAGTTCATCTGGATGCCGTACACCGATGAGCTACTTTCCCACCTACCTGCTATTTGCTCGGCAGACCGGCTCATATGGGGCAGCTCCGTCCCATTGATATTCTGGGAAGTTGTTGAGTATCATGCGACGGAGCATGTGCTTCGTCAGTTTGGTCATCATCAGCCGGTACCGAGTGATCCCTCCTGGGACCCTACTCATTATCAGCGTGACGACCGTCACAACACGAGCCGGGATTACGCAGGGTGGCTGCGTGACCAAGTAGTCCATTGGGAGGAGCGAGCTCAGCGCATCCCGCCACCGCCGACACCGTACCAGGAGGCTAGTATTGCGATTTATGAGGCCTGGTACAGACGTAACACCGGAAGTATGTCGGGAACCCCATCCACATGCTTGACGGCCGGTACAGACCGTATGCCGGACGACACGAGTCACTGGTATGTTATTTTGACTTATTAATATCATATAATTATGGCATAGAGTAATTTACTTACTAATTGACTTATTTCACAGGTTAGTTGGTTTCACCGGGTCTACCAGGCTAGTGTAGATACCCAGCAGTCTGAAGACAACCCTGGACTGGTTGACTTTGCACAGATGGTTGCCCAGATGTGTCGTATGGGACTGGAAGAGGCGAGGGAGGGCAATAGGTTAGATGATGAGCCCGATTATATGGATGCAAACGCGTACCGGAGGGGTAGGCCAGTCCCCCGTGCAGGGGCTAGGGCTCGCAAGGGACGACGACGACGTGCACGGCGAGGGGGTGTTGAGGAGCCGGTCGACCCACCTGCAGGGTTTGGAGCTGGGGGGTTTGGAGATGAGCAGGAGGGTTATGTGCCTCATCCAGCTGACCCTTCCAGCAGCATGCAGCGGGATTTTATGACCTATCCACCTGACCCTTCCAGCAGCATGCAGCGGGGTTTTATGACGCATCCAAGCTGACCCTTCCAGCAGCATGCCCTCATACGACCCTGGCAGCAGTATGCCCTCATACGACCTTCGGTTGTCATTGCCAGCGACACAGATGACCCCATCCGGACCATTGTAGATTATGGGTACCTTTGACGGGGATGTACATGAGTACTTCGCTGGCACATCTACTGCAGCTGAGCATCGACCGACCCGTGACGTGGTTGAGTTATACATCGTCCCCTGCATTTGATGCGGTATGTTTGTATTACTTTTGTTTTTCAATTCTACATTATTTTACTTTCGATGCAATAAATTCATTACATCTGTTTTTATGCAGTCTTCATCTCAGACCATGTTTGACCATACTACATGCGATGATGAGCTGACCATCGATGAATATACGCAGGACCTCGACGAGACCATTGTGGGAGAAATAATTTGTTAACCATAATAATTTAAATACCTCTCTTATTTTATCTAACATTACTTATTTTTTATAGGTTGGTGCCGGCCCAACGGCCTATTCCTCCGACCCTGCAAGTTGTGTTGTAGATGCCGCTGCACATCCTCCCATAAAAAGGCGGCTTGACGATGATGATCCAGATAGTGTGCCAGACCGACAGGGGATGCGGCTTAGGCCAGCAGCAAATTTGAGGCACAAAGCATGCAGCACTCATTGATTTCATTATGTATATACACTTGTGTAAATAATATTTATTGTGAATAAATAAATATTTTTTGATTTCATTAATGTATAAATACAAACATAGCATTAATAATAGAAACAACACTTCCAATTCAAATATAACTAAAGCAATAAATAGAACAATGAGCCAAATATCTATAAACAACACTTCCAATTCAAATATAACTAAAGCAATAAATAGAACAATGAGCCAAATATCTATATATAAAATAGAACACAAACATAACATTCCAATAAAACTTACAACATAATATTCCCATAAAACTTAAAATTGTTCAATACAAACACAAACATACTATTACAGTTAAAATGAAATGACACTTAAACGAGAGTAAAATCAAGTAGACGTTCTAGCCACTTAAATTGTTTCGTCTATGAGCTTCCATTTATTCTGCGTTCTAGCCACTTAAATTGTTCTAGCAATCGTTCTTGTTCGTCTTCTAACTCTTTTACTCTCGCCTTAAGCTCCGCAATTTCCTGTTTATTTTTTTGGTTTTCTCCCATAGCTGATGCCAATTTCCATTCTGCTCTTAGTTTTTTATTTTTTTCTTCCCTCACCTCGTCCCTGAGTTGTATCCTTCTTATATTGCTATTGTAGTTGCTTTCTGCTTGCGCTAACCACATATTATGCAGATTAAGCATTCGTTCTCTGTAGTTTGCTTGGAGACACTGTTCCTCAGCCCATTCATTGAACTCACACATTGGCTCATTCGGATTTTTGTAGCAATCCATCTGGTTCATGCACATCCAGTAGTGGCGTCCAACATCATCACCTTCCCAACATGTTTGTTGCACACATTTTTTTCCACAATAACACACTGGTGTTCCATATTGAGCCATTTAAAATATTGCACAGTAACACACTTTGAAAATATGAAACGTTCGCAAGAAATATTTGCGCTTTGTAAGATTTTAAGCACATGTAATGACGGTAATGAGCCCCATATTTATAGGCAACATAAACATAAATCGTTATATAATACTACGATTTGCATTTCGTAGTATTAAACTACGAATTACAAAAAAATGCAGCTTTTTCGTAAGAAGTGACAACTTTTTGTAAACTACGAATTACAAAAAAATGCAACTTTTTCGTAAGAAGTGACAACTTTACATTTCGTAGTATTGAACTACGAATTACATTTCGTAGTATTGAACTACGAATTACATTTCGTAGTATTGAACTATGAATTACATTTCGTAGTATTGAACTACGAATTACTAGGACACTAAAAATCACATAATTTTAAGGTTTTTTCAAATAAAAGGACAAATTTATATTTGTAGTATTGATCTACGAATTACATGGACGAAATGACATAGATATGACAATTCACATGCTTTTCATAACTTCACTTTTCGTATTATTATACACTATTTAAAAGTGCACAACATCACATTAAGAAAATTACAACAACATACGTAATTTGAAGAATAATTTTATTTCAAATGCACAAAAGGTACTACATACATATATTACAACTAATAATACAAAAATAAGGAACTAATGTTATGGTTGATAGTTGGGTACATTGGACGAACTTGCACCTGAAGGACATTTACGGCGGTCATGTCCAGTTTGGGAGCATATGCTACATTTACGTGCATAAACAGACTCACCAACATCCATTTGGTTTGGTATACGTGTTCTCTTTTGTACTCTCAACTTGCGCAAGTACTCCTTGTTACATACCAACTTAAAAGGTTCCGTCGGCCAATAATGCTCGGCACCTAAAGGATGCAACTTCCCACTATACGTGTCTACGTATGCTGCAACACTGTAGTGCCTATCAATGTAGTTTGTTGCCCCATAGCCAACTTGTTGAAAGCACTTCAATGCATGTGGGCACGGAATGTGGTAGATGGTCCATTTCCCACACGAACATAACCTTCTACTTTCATTCATCGTATGTACATTATTCCCACGGTATCCACGATTACCAGTCTTAACTTCGAAAACACCTTGTTCATTGTCGTACCGAAGATAAGAATGCCACTGTGCTCGCTTCCTGTACTTTTCCAATCTTACCATGGGTATTGGCATAAATTCAACACCTCTATCCAACAATGACGATGCAGCTGCATGCCTTTCAACAAATCTCTCTGCACTCTGTTTGAAAGTCATGCGGACCATGGCAGTGAGAGGCAGTCCACGGGCAGATTTCAACAAGCCATTAAATGACTCCGACACATTCGTGGTGAAGGCTCCCCATCGTATGCCACCATCAGCATGCAATGTCCACATTTGAGTGTCATGTTGCATCAACCAACTATAGGCTCGTGGTTCCAACTGCCGGATTGCTTCCATGCACCTATTGAATTTACATAGCTGGTGCTCAGTTGCAGCCATCCACATTAAGTCATGCAACGCCTTGTCAGGAAATCTCTTTTGAAAATTGGCCTTTAGGTGCCTCACACAATAACGGTGGTATGCATGCGGTGCCTGCCATTCAGGCAAGTGACGTACAGAACTTAAAATACCACCATGCCGATCAGAAATTAGACAAATACCTGAACGCCTGTTTCACAACGTGTTGCTTCAAGTGGTTCAAGAATTGCGTCCACGTCTCTTCACTTTCGTTCGCACAAATGGCAAAAGCAAGTGGAAATATTTGGCCATTGGCATCTATAGCAACTGCAATCAAAAGCTTAATATCATACTTTCCATAGACATGAGTACCGTCTATGGAAATTACGGGACGACAATGCACAAAACCATCTATTGCTGGTTTGAATGACCAAAATAGATAGTTGAATATAAATTCCGGACTGCCAGGACTTTTCTCGCGCCTCCATTCAACAATAGTACCGGGGTTAAATTGTTGCGGTGCAGCCATGTACCTGGGAAGATTTGAAAAGGACTTATCCCAGTCGCCATAAATTAGTTCAAAGGCACGTTTGCGACCGAGATATGCTTTTCTTTTACTTATAGTACAACCATACTCCTTGTGGACAGTTGTAATACACTCTTTAATCTTAAATCTAATAGACACTTCCAAAAATGGAACCAAGACAAGAGAAATCAAGTCAACATCCAGGTTGAAGTGGTTCTCATTGAATGTGTCCATTTCACATCTATGATCGCTAATAAATTTACCAATTTTCCACAAACCAGATTTTTTCTTTGTAGCACGAAGCATCCAATGACAGCCCAAGAACCACCTGCGACATACAACCTTGTATTTATCCCTAGTTGACTCAGTTATCGTCATCTCACGAGACTCCCTTATGGTATAGATTTTTACAACCCTAACTAGGCGCGCTTTGTCAGGGAAATACATGCCTTTTGTAACAACACCTGGTCTACATTCATCCCACATCTTCGATCGTAATTCATCATAACCCCTTGTCAATGCATCAACATTAGGCATGGCAGGCAAATTATCCAGGTATGGAATATTTCTCTCATGAAAAGGCACGTGGGATTCATACACTCTTCGTCTAACCGGGGGGGGGGAGGAACATGCTCCCTAGTCAAATCAGGCTCCACATTCACTTCCTCCTCCTCATCGTCATCCTCCACATCATCACCCTCCTCACGGAAGGGTGTCTCATCACCAGACTCATCCGCATTGTTATCGTAATCACTATCATCCTCCTGACTCTGCGCATCTGCTAAGTCACGAGTAAAAACATCGTGTACGAGCAACTTTGTTAGTCCAGGAGCTTCTAGAAGCTCGTTTTCACTGCATATAACCAACAAAAATTTAAGTATCCTAATCGTATTTTCTTGAAATTTAAATGTACATATCACTACATCACTATACTTACAACTCGTATTGTCTTGAAGTCTCATGCTGGCTTTCTTGAGGTTGCTGATAACTACCAGAGGGACCACCGTGCTCCAATACTGCAGATTTTTGCAAATTCCAACTAGGGACGTCGTCATAATTTGTCAAATTCAATTTCGGACGATACACCCTATGAAAATTAGAACTATAAATACAAATCCAAATAAAACATAAAGAAAAAGATTTCACTAAATTTAAGTTTACCGGTCGTCTTCTTCATTATACGAAGTAGTAACATTATTTTCTGGCTCCTCATTCGCCTGTGGTGACAAATTCAAATCAAGAGAACCTCTTCCATCTCCAACCTGTCCGCCTAATGCTCCTCCAAAATAACCATCCGATGAATGTGGGTTATCACTTATACGCACTCCCTCATTACTACTAAGGTCTTCAACCTTGACATACATTTCTAATAATTTTATTACAATGTATTCTCTATATTCGTCCGGAACCCGCAAAAAATCTCTAAGACTTTCATCATCGTCAATGTTAAACTCCGAATAATAAGCAAACCCACGCGGAGTCACTGAATAAGGAAATCTTCCGGTTACTTTAATGCTAACCGAATGCCTCCGCTCACTCATTTTTTTACGTAACAACGATACCAAAGTATTGTATTGCATATTAAGCGGCAATTTAACATGACACTGTGGAGGAGAGCTATACCTCACTGAGTTATTATCCACAATAACCTCACCCCCCAATACAATGAAACCCTCATTTTGGCAACTTGAGACATTATAAAAAATGGATTGATAAGGAGAAGAGAGAAAAACCGAAATAATTTGCGTTGATAGAGTTTTGATGAAGTTCAGTCGTCTATAAATAAGAAAATTTTGAGAATCAAATTCGCACTACAAAACTACGAATTATGATTTTTAATTAAAAAGTGGGCCCATTTGCAGCCTATTTCGCAGTATTGTACTGCGAAATAGCCTATTTCGCAGTACAATACTGCGAAATAGGCCACTTTATAAAACACGGCCATTTTAAAAAAAAATAATAAAAAATGACATTTCGCAGTATAAAACTGCGAATTGCACTAACGGCCGTTAGTGCAATTCGCAGTTTTATACTGCGAAATGTGTAATTGTGTATTTTTTTTTTTTTTGGTTTATTTTGGTATTTTTTGTTTTTTTTAACATTATTTCGGTTCCGGACTCGATAAAATTGCATATCTTCAAAAGTGTTAGAAATGCTATTTTCCGTAAAACAACGTAACGTAAGTAGGTGTGTCAACTTCATAGGACGACGTTGACGAGATGCCACATCACAAATGAATCGTGAACGTATGTGCTGCTTTGGTGTAAAAAAAAATAGAATGAAAATTATTGATGACAACGAAAAGTAAGGGTATTGATTTTGTGGAGACGCGGCGAACCTGCAACGTGTCAACTCCTTGTACTGTACGCGGCGAATTGTCACTCCATCTTCCACCCATTATATCCTTTTTCTTTCATTAAAACAACAAAAAAAAAAAAAAAACAGTATCTTCGTTCTTATCCTTTAATCATCTGACAATATAACAACTCATCTTTCCACCTTCCTTGTCTGAAAGAAAGCTCTCTTTGTTTTCTCCGTGCATGTACGGATCTTAGATTTAAACTTCATTACTGCATTTATGTTTGTTGTATGAGTAATTTTTAGTTAGAATTTGAGACTAAAAAATTTAAATCCGTGTAAGAGATCAATAACAGCAACTTCATTCGATTATTGATGATTTGGGGTTATATTGATAATTTTGTGGGGTTGAAAAAAGAACAAATAATGGTGATCGGGAAATTTAAGTTTTTTTCTTTAGAGGAAAGGGAGAAATATTGTGTGGGTGTATTTGATGAAGAAGAAATGGAGGAACATAGTGAAAAGTCACCAACAGCTGAGGATGCTCACTGCCCTATATGTTTTGGGGACTTCACAATTCCTTGCAGGACAAACTGTGGGCACTGGTTTTGTGGTACTAGTACTTTCGATCCTTCTTTGTTTTTTTATTTTATTTCTACAAATAATATGTTTGTTAAAGCCTCTAATATAGAAAGAAAAAAAAACTTAATGCAGACAATTCATAGATCAGATGATCTTTTAAAAGCTAGTATATAAAAGTTTTAGTAGTAATAACTTCCCGCTATGTACAATCTTAAATACAAGTTTGTTGATGTTTGCAACGAATTTATAAAGAAAAATAAAACTGCAATCACAAACAACTATAAAATTATTGGTTCACATTGCATTATGCAATTATATTTATCCCTTGATTCTTCTGTCCGATTTATTCTACTTGATCCGAGGAAGTCTGTTCGAGACTTTTTGCCATACATATCTGACATGTCTTTCATCTCTCAGTGGATATTCCAAGAGTTTCATGGAATTTCGCAGATCTCACATTTGATCTCTTTATGCATATTACGAGGGTTTATAGAATTGCTGATATCGTCTTTGAAAGACATATGTAGCCTCATTTATAGGTATGAATCAGGGTTTGGGTGGAGTAGTCACCAAGTAACCCTAATAGACTCCTAATATTTCAAGAGTTTTCTTGAATTTAGGATTTATCTTGATCTGCTAAAATTTCTCCTAAAATTTCAGTGTCTACAGTTGACATGAAGAATTCTGTTTGATCTAAATTGTCCTCTATTTGATCTTTCTTTCCCTTTTCCTTGTGCAACCCCAAACACTCACAGAAAAGGGAGAAAAGTCATATAAATTGCAGCAATTGTATGTTTTCCTTATCACCCCGTTTTGCCCTGTATTCTGCAGCATCCTGCATATTGCAGCTATGGAATTATAGATCAACATTACAGCGGTGCAAATGCCCCATATGCTGTCGTCCCATCAGTAAGCTGGTTCCCGAGGATTCTTTTGTTGTACAACAGGAAGAGGATTGTGTTGAACTCCTTAAGAACATTCGCCGATACAATCATCTATATGTAGGTGGTGCTTATGGTGTGTTTCTGGTAGGTAATTGGTTACATTTCTTCTGTAATTTCTCTTTTTCTTGCTTATTTTATTTGTGACTTCTTTCCTAGTTGATTATTTTTAGACTGTATTTGCATCTTCAGCATTGAGGCTAATTGGCTATTGATCTGCAACAATTAGGAATGGAGCTTATGATAATAGGGTATTGACGCGCAACATATGTGCTCTCTGTACAAAATACAAATTGATTCTATTACTTATGATATATGAATCATTTCTCTCTTATCAGTACAAATAGAAGATTGTCCATATTTAGTAGGAACTGAATAGAGATTTCATCTCATAAGAAGTACACCTAGAAAGACTGGGAAATCTTGTGTTGCAGAAGATTGTCTATATTTTGTAATTTTGGATATTTTGCAATGGAGGAGACAGCCTTTTTTCGCCTTTTCTTTGTTTGCGTATGTGCTGTGTTTGGGTGGGGTGGAGGTGGCGGTGGGGGAATGGGGATCTAATGCTTTGTACAACAATTGTAAACTAAGCATCATCTTCTAAATTTCTTGCTCTGAAGTGTTACTTGAGTGTTCTATGGTAATAGGTTATAATCCAACATTGAGGACCTCAATTTGAGGTGCGTCCACTTACTTAATAAAAATAACAATAACATTCCCGGGCATCGAAGTCTAGCTTTTTTGACTCTGATTCGCTATAGCAAATGTTTTGGAGAAATGTTGTCAAGGTTAGAAATAACTCACCTATTACGAGCTACCTGTGGATTTCTTCCTTGAGAGAAACCCTGAAAATAAAGCGAGTAATGGGTCAGGAAGTGATACAAACAGATATCTACACTTAGATTCTTACTTTTGGTTGCATGCCGTTTGGTTGTTATGTGGTAAAGTAGCTATACAGGGATATCCCTTGTGGATGCAAACTGCTTCTTACCCATTATGGTCTCATTCTAATCTTGTAACATGGTTAACCAGACAGGTAGTGAAGGCGGTCTTGGTATCACGAGTTTATTTTAGCACAGCCTGAATTGTTTGCCTGTGTTAGTGCATGGTATCCAATCGAAGAAGACTTCAAGTAAGCTAAAAGGGATATAAGGGAATAGAATTGCTGATGAATTACATCTTGTGTGCACCAAATGATTGGGGTTTCCCAGATGAGAGCTTGTCACAAACCCTTCCTTGGCCTGAGCTCAACTATGTTCAGATTAAGTTTTTTATCGCTAAACTGTTCGTTGAGTGAGTCATTTTCGAATTGCCTGAGCAATATTTCAAGATCTTTCAAGACGCTAGTGTTGACAGCTAAATTAATTCCTTGACTAAAAGGATATGTTTGGTTCACCACTTTTGTTGTCTATCTACGGTGGACGTAACAGTTAAATCTCTACAATCTTGGCATATTAAAGTTAGGCATCACCAGTGTTCATTTGAAAAATAAAGAGAAGCATTAGAAACATATATAATGTAAGAGAGCAAGTTCAATGGAGGTGGATGTTTGCTTGTTATATAATGTTCTGCTGCTCTTTTTAGCCCTTGATTTCTCTCAGGGGTTTAGGGCGAGTTATGTCCTTTACCTGGTGATAGTATCAAAATAGTAATAAAAAGTTTATCCTCAATTTCTAGTGTAAGTATTAATCATGCATACACACTCCCTCTCAGTCTCTCACACATCCATGAGTACACACAGGAAATTGTTTGAGTTTAGTACTTTAGAATCAAATTATTCTTCTGAGTTCTGATTTGATGGCTTCTCTTCTTTTCTTCTTTACAGAAACTAGTTGCATTGCCACTGCTAATGCAGAGAATTCTCAAGTCATTGATGAGCAAACTGATGGATCCTGATCATGTCAAGTTAAATTGTTATGTACTGCGCCTTTTTGCTGTAAGTCCATTGAACATTTAATTAACGGCATTGTAATAACTTTTTGAATTCTTGTTTCCACTTACACAAAGGTAAAGGACAAGTACATACATTGAAATGATTGGAAGTCTATAAAGACGGGTGTCTGAATTGTAATGCTTTATGATTTCTGCAACAGTATGTAACAGTACCCAATAGATGCGTCTGATAGATTCCTTAGACCTGCCTTTTTTAAGGTCATAATATTTAGGGCATGATAGCAATATATTCTTTTAGGCCCTCCTAGGAGAATTCTAGCAGAACTCTCTGCATAATTGTAGTTACATACTCTTCTCATCTTTTGCATGGGTAGATCTAGAATTCCTATAATATTTTTAAAGTTGAACCTAAGTACTTTGCAATGCAAAACCAAAGACCATCCACAGTTATGAAGCATTTCTTCATGGTGTATATATTGCTTTGTGATATGAATGGTCACATTGACTGTTAATACTCAAGTATCTATTATTATAATTATCCGCTTTTAGTAATATCTTTTCCTTAACCGCAGTTATTGCTGAGTTGGATCTACAGCAGCTGGAACTTTGAGTTTATTCCTACTGGTAATATGCTTCACTCTAATATATAGAGAATTAGATGTATAGATTGGAAATGTATTATGTGGAAGCCAAGCCTAGTAGGCTGCATGACCATCTGAATGTGTAAAACCTTGGGTGGACAAGATTAGAATTCTTCCTTTCAAAGGGGTAGCTAGTTTTGAAATCAATCATCCAGTAACATGTGATTTTGGTGATTCAGCTGGTTGGAACCTAATCAAGAACTTGGAGTTATTTCTTTAGCTTCTTAACTGTTTTATTCAACCATTCTACTCGTACAATTACCTCCTTTGGTGGCCCTTTTGGCAACCAATTGTGAGTAATATCCAAGTTAGCAATCTTGAAACATGATGATTTCTGGTGTGGCCTAAAATGAGCATTTTTGCACTAAACTCATTCACCAGTTCCAGTTCCAGTTCCAGAGTCCAGTTTCGTTATGCACAGAGATTTTAATCTCCTTTGAACCTATGTTGACACAATACTCTCTTTTGTAGGACGTCTGGGAATATGGAGACTACTTGACATTTGTGCTATGGCCTTTGTTGCCATTTTCTATTTGGCTGGCCTATTCCGTAGATGGGCACTTAGGCGTCATGTGAGGCTGTTAGCTGTTTTACAAGCTCAGCCGAGTTAATAGTCCATGCTGTGAATAGATTTTACATTTTGATAGTCAGGATAATGAGCTTATATGCGGCTACATGGACATTGTGGATTCATGCAGTTGAGATTGGGACGTAGTAGTAGTTGTTGTAAAGTAGTTGTAGAGTTGAACAATGATTAGAGCTATTTAGCTTGCTGAGATGTTGTATAGAAGGTCTGTTTAAAAAGATGAAAGGAATTAACTCCTACTGTATAGGCCATGGCAGTCACCCTCTGAGCTGCAGATTATTAGCTTAGATATACAGTAATACAGTTGTATGTTTTTGGGAAAAAAAGACAAATCTTCGGCATAATGTGTTCCCTCTGCTTCTTCCATAACTGCTGAGCTTTTAGTAAAGGTTCTTTTTGTTCCCATTTCCAAGTTCTATTCAGGTAATGCATTGAGGTTATATAGAGCTTACTGCATTTTGGAATTGTATAACTGGCCCATATGAGTGCAAAATGCCTTTTGTAACTGAAGCATATACCTATTCAGAGATGAAAATGCATCTCATTCATAAGCAATGAAAGTACGTTAAGTGGGCGTTTGGACATAAGAATCACAAAATTTCAACAAAAAAAAAGGTGAAATTTTTTACAGTTGAAATGGTATTTGAAAATTATAGTTGTGTTTGGATATGAATATAATTTTGGGTTGTTTTGAATTTTTTTGAGTGATCCGAGTTAATATTTGAAAAATAGTTTTTGGAGTTAATAAATTTTCATCTTCAAGTGAATATTGAAAATTTTATGGTAAAAAAAATTCTTATGTTCAAACTGCTCTTAGTTGCTTTTTTGGGGGGGCGGAGGGGGGAGGGGGTTGTATGTTATCCAGGAAATTTTAAGGGATCTTAATGTCTTAGAAATTCACTTTGAATTTAAAGAGAATGTTAAAAAGCATGTGTAGTTTTATTCTGAAGAACCTATGCCCATGCACCTGTCCTTCCATAGTTGTGTTTATTTATAATCACGATTATAGTCATAATCAGCAAGGTTTAGCTTTTAAGAAAAGATTTTGTATATGGTGAAAGTCGGGGCTACCCGATATGTCGAGATAGGAAGGTCACATCGAAGAGCTACAATGTCGAGGTTGACCTCGATCGCGGATCGGAGATAGGTAGAGTTCGAGTGACATTGGCGTAGTTCGATAACGGAAAAGGTGAGATATCTGCACTTGATCGAGAATAGTGGCGTGAATCTCGAAATGGATTGATCTTCGGCGGTTAATCATTTGTCATATATGATTTCCTATTATAATTAAAAGTGTACTTTATTTAGGACTCCCTTATTATATAAAGATGGATCCCATTTATTTGTAATGATCATTATCCACTTATAAGAATATATACACCCATTACGTTTTTGCTATTTCGCTTACTATTCATCATAGTTGCTTTATCACTTTCTATTCTTATTATCACATACCACAAGTCGAGGTCGAAATTTGGATAGCATATTGGTTTGATTTACTTTATTCTCTAATCTATCTATGTAATTTTTTATTTATCAATTGATATTAGATCAAATTACATGTCTTTAGAATCACAATATAAGTTTGATTGTAACCCGGATTTTAGGGTAAACGGTTTGGCGCCCACCGTGGGTCTAAGGATAATAGTGATTATACGGTGATGATTATGATAACAAACATTATTTCACACTTGTTCTTGTCAAGTATTTTTGCTTTTAGGTTAAAACATGTCAAACTCATAAAACGTATGTTGATAATGGTCTCGGGTTTCACGGGGAGAATGACAATATAATTGCTCCAGGAGGCAAAGTGCCACCGGTTAACCTTGGGGAAGCACCAGTCGCTGATCCGATCGATGTCATTTCACATGTTGCTTTAAATGCGGACCTAGGCGCGGACCCCGAGAGGAGTGTACGCAGGGAAGGCCGATCTGGTGGCCAATGTGTATTGGGCAGAGGAGACGGAGGAGTTAGTCTCCAGGTGATATTCGAGATGCTACAGACTCAGTAGACAACCATTGCTTAGCTCCAAAATCAATATAGAACTCCGAGTGGGGTTGAGCCAAAAATTACTCGTTGTACCGAGCTAGTACCAGAGAGGTCGAATGGTAATGGATCAGGGACCGATCCTGCAGTAATGAAAATGCTCGAGGAGCTCAGCAAGAGAATCGAGTTAGGAGAGAAGAAAATTGAAGCTAATGATAAAAAAATGGATACATACAACTCTCGAGTTGATGAGATACTTGGGGCACCGGCAATCTTGAAAGGGATGGATTCGAAGAAGTTTGTATAAAAGCTGGTTCCTTAGAGTGCGGATCCGAAGTCTATTCCAAAGAATTTTGTTTGTCAGACATACCCAAAAACAAAGGGACCACCGATCCCAACTAGCATGTTAATTCACATACATGTGCCATCAAGGGTAACAATTTAGAAGATGATGAAATCGAATATGTGCTATTGAAAAAAATCAGAGAGACCCTTTCAAAGAGAGCAGTGATTTGGTATCACAACCTACCACCAAATTTCATTGACCCATTTGCCATGTTAGCAAATTATTTCGTAAAGGCACACGCTGGCGCCATAAAGGTCGCAACAAGAAAATTGGACCTTTTCAAGGTAAGACAAAGGGATAATGAAATGTTGAGGGAGTTCGTGTCCCGATTCAAATGGAGCGCATGCAGTTGCCACCGGTCATGGATGACTGGGTTATTCAAGCTTTCACCCAAGGGTTGAACGAGTGGAGTTCGATAGCATCACATCAATTGAAATAAAGTTTGATCGGGTATCTAGCTATAACTAGGTAGATGTGCACAATCAATATCAATCGAAGATCAGGGTCGAGGACGACCAATAAGGAGCCCCTTCCGGTTCAGTACCTCCAACATGTTGATAGTTAAATCCCAGAGGGACGTCGACAGAGAGTCGAGGTCGAACAAAGAACGATATCATCCGTATAGCGCAGATTGAAGGAACAATGGTTCAGAACGCAATTTTGCCTGGAATGATTGAAGAAGTGATCGAGGACAGAATCCTCGAGGGCGTATCAGCAGAAGTGGTTTTGATAAATATGTCGATCCCACAGAGGCACCTCGGTTATCGAAATATAACTTTATATCGACGCATCGGGCATTTTATCCGCAATCAGAAAGATCAAAGATATTAGGTGGCCCAGACCTATACAGACCGATCACTCCCAAAGAAACCAAAATTTGATGTGCAAGTATCATGGAACGCATGGTCAAAAGAGCGAGGACTGCAGGAAACTAAGGGAGGAGGTAGCCCGTCTATTTAAAGAGGGCCATCTACAAGAGTTCCTCAACGATCGGTCCAAGAATCATTTCAGAGAAAGGGACGCCAATAGGAAAAATGAACAGGAGGAACCCAACATGTCATTCATATGATCGTCAAAGGGGTCGACATTCCACAGGGACCCATATTCAGGCGCACTATGGTATCAATCACTAGGGAAAAATGAACCCGAGATTATGTGCCCGAAGACTCCTTATCATTCAACAACGAAGAAACAAAAGACATCTCTCAGCTCCACAACGATGCTCTAGTAATTTCTATCTCATTAATTAAGTTTAAGTTAAGTGTGTTTTAGTAGATCCAGGTAGCTCGGCGTATATCATCCGATTGAAGGTCGTGGAGAAGCTCGGCTTACAATATCAAATAGTCGCAGTCGGTTCTTAAAAGGCTTTAATATGGCTAGTGAAACAACTAAATGGGAAATTATTCTACCAGTGAATGTGGCTGGAACCATTCAAGATACCAAGTTCCATGTGATCGAGGCCGACATGAGGTAAAATGCCCTACTCGAAAGACCTTGGATCTACAACATGAGGGAAGTCCCATCGACTCTCCACCAAATGATGAAGTTCCCGATGATAGACGGTGTAAAAATAGTATACGGGGAGTAGCATGCTGCAAAGGAAATGTTTGCGGTTGATGAGGTAACACCGATATCGACATTATCAACCTCAGAAAGGCCGAGCATCAAAGGTAAACAGGAAACCAAAATAGCAATCAGAGCCACCGGCCTCTACCAAATCGGGGAAGCGGGGTATAGAAGAAAAAGAAGAGGATTTTCTAACTCCTCAAACTTTTATCATTCTCGAATATCCTGACGCCATCAAATCAACGGTTGAAGAGCTGGAATAGGTTATATTGATTGTGTACCTGCCCGAGCGAAAGGTATACCTGGGAACGGGATTAACCCCCAAACTCAGGAAAAAGCTTATTCAATTTATTATTGATAACACAGATTGTTTTGCTTGGTCCCATTTAGACATGACATGGATCCCACTAGAGATAACAACGCATCAACTAAGACTTGACCCTAGGTTCAAACCAATGAAACAAAAGAGAAGGCCTCAGTCCGAGGTAAAACACGCATTCATAAAGGACAAGGTAACTAAACTTCTCAAAATAAGGTCTATTCGAATATCCCAAATGGTTAGCCAATATAGTCGTAGTTCCTAAAAACGGAATAAACTTAGAATATGTGTAGATTATAAAGAGTTAAACAAGTCATGCCCAAAAGATTCTTTTCCACTACCTAACATCGATCGCATGATCGACACCACAGCTGGCCACGAGATCCTTACCTTTCTTGACGCCTATTCCGGGTATAATCAAATTCAAATGAACCAAGAAGATCAGGAAAAGACTTCATTTATCACCACGTATGGAACATATTGTTATAATATAATGCCCAGCGGGCCAAAAAATACCGGAGCTAATTACCAATGCCTAGTAAATAAAATGTTCGAAGAACAAATAGGTACGTCAATGAAAATTTATATCGATGATATGGTAGTTAAGTACATGCACAAATAGGACCATTTTGGCTCCTTTGCAGGAAACGTTCGAGATTTTGATGAAATATAACATGAAGCTCAACCCCGAGAAATGTGATTTCGGGTCAGTTCGGGCAAATTCTTGGGCTTCATGGTGTCGAATTGGGGAATCAAGATCAAACCCGATAAAATCAAGGCCATCGGAGACATCACCATAGACATCACCGACGTGGATAGTGTAAAAGTCGTGCAGAGGCTAACTGGAGTAGCTGCTTTAGGCCTATTCATCTCGAGGTCTTCGGATCGAAGCCACAGATTTTTCTCTCTACTCGAAAAGAAGAATGATTTCACCTGAACCTCAGAATGCCAACATACATTAAAGGAATTAAAGTTGTAGATGTCGAGCCCACCTTGCTTCACACTCTAAATGTAGATGAGAAACATTACTTGTACTTAGCAATATCAGAAATCACGGTAAGTGGTGTCCTAGTTCGAGAAGAGCAAGGTATGCAATTTCCCATTTGTTATGTAAGTCTAACCTTAGGAGAAGCAGAAATTAGATATCCACACTTAGAGAAATTGGCACTTGCACTGATAAGCTTCTAGAAACTTAAAGCCATACTTTCAATATCACCCCATATGCGTGTTAACCACTTACCCACTTCGTAATATTTTGTACAAGCCCTAACTGTCGGGACGATTGACCAAATGGGCCATCGAACTCAGCGGGTACGATATTGAGTATCAACCCCGAACGACCATCAAGTCTCAAATTCTAGCGGACTTCGCGGCCGATTTCATGCCAACCCTCATACCCGAAGTTGAAAAGGAACTCTTGTTAAAATCAGGTACATCATCGGGGTATGGACCATTTTCAGAGACGGTGCTTCCAATGTGAAAGGGTCCGGGCTAGGCATTATTTTGAAGTCGCCCACGGGTAGCACTATTAGGCAGTTTATCAAAAATTCTAGGTTAACTAACAATGAGGCTGAGTACGAGACCATGATTGCAGGCCTCGAGCTAGCTAAAATCTTGGGAGTAGAAGTCATTGAAGCCAAGTGTGACTCTTTATTAGTGCTGAACAAAGTAAACAAAACCTTCGAAGTTCAAGAGGATATAATGCATAGGTATTTAGACAAGCTGCAGTTAACTTTGCACTGTTTCAAGGAATAGACTTTACAACATGTGTCTCGAGAACAAAATAGTGAGGCCGATGTGCTTGCAAATTTGGGGTCATCAGTCGAGGAAGACGAGAACAGCTCGGGGACTATCGTTTCAAATCTCGAGATGTCATGCTGAGATAAATTCTACAAGCTTAACCTGGGATTAGAGGAATAAATATATTAAATACTTGAAGAATGGAAAGCTCCAATCGGATCCTAAAGAGTCGATGGCCCTACGAACTAAAGTTGCTCGGTTCACATTGGCTGAAGATGGAACATTATACAGAATAACACTGGATGGGCCATTGGCAGTATGTTTAGGACCAGGAGACATCGATTATGTTTTACGAAAGGTCGATAAAGGCACTTGTGGGAACCACTCTGGCGCTGAATCGTTGATTCACAAAATTATTTGAGTAGGATACTACTGGGATAGCATGGAAAAAGATATTGAGTTTTTTCAAAAATGTGATAAATGTCAAAGCTTTGCACCGATGATCCATCAACCCAGAGAATAACTTCATTCAGTCTCATCCATGTGGCCATTCATGAAATGGGTGATGGATATCGCCTACCATCTGCCAATGGCCCCAGGTAAAGCTAATTTCATTTAATTTATGACTAACTATTTCTCTAAATGGTTTGAAGCATAAGCATTCGAGAAAGTGAGAGAGAAAGAGGTTATAGACTTTATCTGGGATCACATTGTATGTCGATTTGGGATACCCACCAAAATAGTGTGTGACAATGGAAAATAATTTATCTACAACAAGGTAACAAAATTATTCGAGACCACAAAATAAATAGGATATTATCAACGTCGTATCATCCTAGTGGGAACGGACGGGCCGAATCGATAAACAAGACTATCATTCAAAATATAAAGAAAAGGTTGAACGACGCTAAGGGGAAGTGAAGAGAAATTTTACCCAAAGTCCTTTGGGTATATCGAATAACATCAAAGTCCAGTACGGGGGCGACCTCGTTCTCCTTAGTATATGGCTCTTAGGCCTTGATATCGGTCAAACCCGTGGAACCTAGCGCCAAATTTTGACATGCAACGGAATAATCAAATCATGAGTCTATGAATGTTGGCCTCGAACTATTGGATGAAAAACGAGAAGCTGCACTTGTTCGGACAGCTGAACTATTTAGGGTTCCTCTTCCTCTTTATCGATCCTCAGTTCACTTCCTCTCCTCTCCTTTGCCTCTGCGACTGCGAACTGTGCGACACTACTACTACTCCTCTTCGGCTCTTCCTCAACTCAGCTCGTGTGAGTGCGACTGTGCCTTCTTCCTCAGGTTAGTGCTGCCCAGATTTGTTGATGAGAGAAAAATGCCATTTTCCTTGCTTGCATTAGATCAAACAGAGAACTCTGTTTCTCTTTTTCTATTTCTACTTTTCTAGTTTCAAGCTCGTCGATTATATTAACAAAAGAGTACAACCTTTAATTAATCAATGTATAGTAGTTTAATTTAATGTTTTTTTTATTTAATCAACTTTTCAACTAGTAGCTTAACCTTTTTTTCACAACTACGCAAGTCAAATTAACACTTTAAACTGTTGGCGCATCAAATGGTTAAATAAATTGGGATAGAAGAAGTAATAACATTTATACTAATTAATTACCTTGTGACTGTTAACATAGCTGATGCTTCCATTAAATAGATGCTCCTTCCAATATCATATTTGTAATATGAAACACTAAACTCAATAGTTTATAATATTAATTAGCATCTCTATTTGTTATAAAGTTATAGGAATACCGACTTTAATTGTGTTTTCATTTTCTAGACTTATTTTGCGGCTTATGGGTTGTGACTATTACTTGCTTTGCTTGAAATTAATTATATTTTTGTGTGTTTGAAAAAGTAAAAATTAGAAAAAATCAAAAAAAATAGTAGTAATTAGTTTGTTAGTTTAGTTAATTAGAAAAATTAGCAAAATAGCTTAAATAGGAGAAAATAAAGGAAAAAATAAAAAAAAGAAATTGCAAAAAATATTAGAAAATTAGAGTAATTAGTAGATTAGGATTTATAAAAGAAAAGAAAAGAAAAAAAATATAAAAGAAAAGTGCATAAAAATTATTAAAATCAGAAAATACAAAATATATATGTTGTGTAAATAATTTTGGGCCAATTGTGGTCCAAACCAGTGGCCCAGTGAATTAGCCCAGTCACCTGGCCCGCCTGGCTTTTAATTGTGTTGATCATGGCCGTTCGTTTTGGTGTATCTAACGGCCGAGAATATTAGGGGAGTTATTTGGTTTAATTAATGTTGAGATTTAATCTCAGGCCGTCCGTGTGATTTAATCTAACGGTTAGAGGCTTTAGTCTCATAAATAATCAAACGACGGCGTTTAAGTAACGCCTCTCTAGGACCGTTGATCTTGATCAAACGAGCGGCTAGGATTATCTCGGATCCTTGGCCTTTATAAGGGCTTTGTCTGAAGACGGCCGCCTCATTCTTTCTTTCGCCTAACCTAGCCGCCCCTCACCCCTCTCTTCTCTCTCTCGTCTTCATCAGAAAACCCTAAGCGGCCATGGCGGCCACCACCTTCCACGGTGGTCGCCGGCCTCCCTTACCTCTCCCATCTTCTTCTCCTTCATCTTCATGCCATAGCACACCCAAAAAACCCAGAAAAACCCCTGTTCTTCGAAGTCCCGGTCACCGGAATCTTCGCCGGTGACCACCAAAGTATGGAGAACCACTTAAAACCAATGCCATTCTCTTCATCTCCACTAGATCTATCCACCCATACCACTGGCTCCCCTCGAAAGTCCCTTGAACTTCTCGAATATCCCAAAAAGGGTCGTCGGAACCCTAACTCCGGCGACCCCAAGTTCGAACCCCAATCAAGACTTGTTCTTTACCTTCACCCAAACACCCCTCTTCAAGTCAAGATCAAAAAAGGCTCCCCCTTTCGAGCCTAAAAGAAAAATCAGAGAAAAATCAAAGAAAAAAGATCTGGAAAAGAATAAGAAAAAGAAAAAGAAGGAATAAAAAGAGCCTGGGAGGGTCTGAGATTAAAGAAAAGAAAAGAAAAAGGGAATATGAAGCTCGGGGGACAGGCCCCGCAAGCTAAGTCCCTGACCCTTAAATGCTTTCTCTTTGCTTGATTTTTTGTTGTTTGTTTGATTTCTGCTTTTATTATTTGCATGTCTTTAGATGCCTTCTCTGATTTTTGTTTAACATGTTAGTCATAGGATTTTGGTACTTGTTTGTTTCTGCTTAACGCTCTGTTCATGATTTGGTTTTGGTTGATTATGTTCTCACAATTCTCTGGTTTATATTCCTGGTGTCATCTTTCTCTGATGTTTGTTATCTCTTCCGTATCTTTATTTTGCCTCGCATGTTAGTCGTGTGCTCTTTTCTTTTCATATTGGTTCCTTTGCATGATTAGTTATAAGTTTCCTACCTGTTGTTTCTTCTTTTGCTTCATATATCTTGTTTGTGTCTCCGATAATTAAGTCATAAGGGTTTCATAACATGTCTCTTCTAGGTCTGTTAATGATGGAGTTCTTGTGTTGCTCTCGTGTTTCTTTTAAAGTTTGATCATGTTTGCTCTCCTGTTCATCTGTTCCGTATCATGATTTGTCTCCCCTGAGTTAAAGACCCATCTGCTATAACCCTTGACCAATTGTTCTTCTAATATTATGCATGCTTGAGTTCTAACACTGGTTTGATTCTCATATTTATATTAAGTTTGTTTTAATTGAGTTTTATAATCTTTGGACTGCCCTTTTCTGTTTCTGAGCATGTCTAATGGTCTAATTTACCTCCTCTGTTAAGACTTCTTGTGTTAGTTCATCTTCCCCAGTTAGATAGTGTGTTTGAAATTGGACCCTTGAAATCTGAGTTAAGTGACTCTGCTCCTTTAGGTCACTTTCACATGATAGTTTTAGGTTTCTTCTTTACTGTTCACCCATGTTATCCTGTTCTTCATCCTCATCATTGTTGGCATTGGAAAAGGGTTTTAGTTTAGGGGAATCTAGTTGATACCATTCTCATATTATGCTGTTTGATCCTTTGTTCTTATGTTTGGCATAAGCTATGCTCTATTTCTCTTGACTGTTTTGTAAGACTTAGCATCTATAAATCCATGCCATGAACTTTAATGGTTTTTGAAATTATTCAAGTATCAGATGACTTGAGCTGATAGTGACTAGGTTTAAGTTGACATAAGTTCATACTTTGTCCCATAAAATTGGATAATGTGAAGTTAATTGACTGAAATTCAACCTTATCACTTGCCCTCTTCTGAGTTTCAGTTGGTTAATGCATTTTGTTTAATCTTGTGTGCCCTTGTATGCAACACTTGTTGAATATGACTGAGTTCTGTTAGTTCTTGTTAGTATGAGAATTTGATTAACATTCACTAACTTTAAGAGAATTGGTTATAGCTGTAGTGCTAGGTTTCATAAATGGTTAGTTTTTAAATAGGTATAAACTGAAAATGAACAAAAATAGGCTACAAATTTAATAATTGGCCTAAGAATGGTCAACCTTGCAAAGGGTTGACCAATTCTGGTGAGCCCTAACACACAGTCCACCTTAAAACAGTGGCTGGTTGTGCAAAGGGCTATGTTTGCAAATGCAGACTAGCCCAGGCTCTATATTGAGCCCTGAACAGCAAAGTGGCCAAACCTGTAAAGGTTTTGGGCCCAACTGTCCAATATGTGGCTTTGATAGCCCAAGCTAAGTCTCAACTTGAGACTGGCTAACTTTTAAATAGGTTAAACATAATAACAAAGCAGGCTATGCCTGCAAGTAGCTTTAATTAGGAATAAATGGGTCTTAATTGACTGGAATTAGCTTAAAATTGGCTAAATTTGAAATAGTTCTTAAAAATAAAAATGGCCAGCCCTTAAATACTAATGCCAGGGCTGGCTATTAGTTAAATAGGTTCAAAATTAGTTAAAATCTGCCCTAGGCATAGCTGGTAAATCAGCAGTGGCATTCAGGGCATAATTGGAAACCAATAGGTAAAATGGTGAATAGTGTGAAACATAAGAGGGTAGGGGAGTCATTTGTACCCCTGATTTCTGCAATTTTGCAGAGAGATTTAGGGGTATAATGGTCTCCTAAAAATGGGAAATCTGTAAAAATCTCAAACCCCTAAGGTCATACTAGTAAAAGGCCCTAAAAGGAATCTTTTGGAACCTTCCAGCACATGCTGGAAGGGTTTTGGTAACTGAAAATAGGACTTAAATGTAGATTTAATAATTTTAGGAGGGGGGAAGTGGGATTAATCCCATACTTCTTCCCCAAGTATTCAGCCCTAAAGGTTAGCTATAAATATCTCTTAAAAAGGGGCTGAAAAGGGGGTTCCAACATTGAGAATTCTGAATTCACTCTCTACTAGTTTTACATCATAAAATTTCAGAGATTAAAAATAGCAATACAATAGTAAAAGTCCTGGGTTTCTCTCTCGGATTGCTGGGTTATCTGCCTGGTTTTGTTTGATTGATCGTTGCTGGGTTCTTCTTATTGTGGCTGTATTCTCTTTGCTTATTTGGGAGTCATCTTACTGTTGCATTGCTGATTGAGTCACTGTTGTTTCTTATCCTTCTCCCTTAGACTCATTGGTTCCTTTTGCTATCCAGGTACACGTCCTGTTCAATGAAGATGTAATTGTTGAAATGTGGAAATGAAGCTCCCGTTTTAATCTATTCTGTCATTTTTTTTGAATTAGTATCTTAATTGTAATAGTTTGTAGTAGCTGAACACAAAAACACTGTAATGATGTAGTAGTATAGTAGTAATATAGTATAGATAGCTTATCACTTAGATTAATTAGGAAAACTTAAAACATAATTTAGTTAGTAACACCAGCGATATTAATAATCTGATAATGAATTTCATGAAGGAATCAGTAGTATAACTATGCATGAGTTTTCGAATCATTCACCCGTAGATACTTAAGGTCGAAACATGAAACAATCAGGTTGTATAACTATTATGAATATAGTTAGTCTAAATCCAATGATCAGAAATAAAAGCAGGCTATAGAAAGAGGTAACTGAATATTGAAGCAATTTAATTCGAACCATGTTTATAGTGTTAAATGTTTAGCTAGAAATATAATAATGAATATAGCCAATTAATTAGTCCAGATTCACAGTTAATTAGGTTAGTAATTCCTCAAAGTTTTCCCTGTAAATCACCTTCTCAGATTCAGTATTGATTTCAAACATTAGTACAATAAGAAGCAGCCTATTAGTCCTGATATATGAAAACCAGTAATTGATTTGTAATTGATATGATATGAATTGATGTATTGATCTTTTACTGAATAAATAAAATGCTTTTTGTTTCCAATGAGTGTCTCTGTTCTTTTTACTTCAATCACTGTGATTGTTATTTAGATTAAGCTTAGTGTATATTATAAGCCCGAATCGTTATATCAATTTGACAAAGCAGCAAGAAGAAGTCGAAAAGCCTGGGCTTCGAGTATCCAAATGGTTCAAAAATGTATAAATGTAAAGAAGATTAGGCCCAATTAAACAAGAAATCATATGGGCCTGGATTACTATAGTGTAGCAATGCGATTAAGGAAAGAACAAACGTAGAAAACATAGTTAAATACAATTATCGAATCCTTTAATGAAAATTGGGACGAGCCTCGCCCGAATAACACCGGGGCCCCTATTTAGTAATGATATAATACAAAATAGACCCGGGAAAGCTAATAACTAATTCCATAGCTTCTCCCAAAAGATTTAAAAGCCGATAGACGTTACTTCAAGGTACGATTTTAATATACCTTCCTATGAACGAGTGTGCACCTGGTGCGACTCAAATCCAAATCTCGGCAAAGCCGAAATACACCAAAAGTCATAGGCGTACTGGTTGCGGTATGACTCGAGGCGTGTTTCCGCAATGTCGCAAATTCCTAAAAAATGACATTTAACGTAAAAGCACAATATGTTGTTTAAAACTTATAATTGAGTCAAACGAAAGTCAAGAACACCGGTGGAGCGACCGTGCTAAAACCACGGAATCCGGGAGTGCCTAACACCTTCTCCCGGGTTAACAGAGTTCCTTATCCGGACCTCTGCTTCGCAGACATTTCAAAGAGTCAAAATTCCTCGGATTCGGGATTAACCGGTGACTTGGGACACCATTGTCATTCCCAAGTGGCGACTCTGATTAATCTCTAAATATATCCCGAACCGATTGTCCTTAAATTGGAAAAACTCCTTCCCTTACGTTATTTTATCCGTCTCGGGTAATTGAGCGTCGGGGTATACCCTACAAGTGTATTTATACACCTTACGCATGTGCGGGGTAGTAAAAAGGGAGGTGTGACAGCTCTGGCGACTCTGCTGGGGATCCAACCCAGAACTTCGGTTTTCGGGTTTAAGAACTCGAGCTCCTTAGAATCGCCGTTCGCGTTTTTTTTTACTTCATTATATGATTTGAACAACATGCTATGTGTTTTATCGCTTTGATATTATCTGGACTGTATATAAAATTGTGCCGAAAACCCTTCTCTCTTCTCCCTCGGGGATGTGCTTACTGGTTGAGACTCCCCTTTCTGTTAAAGTCACCTTAAATTAAGAAAATAGAGGCCGGATAAGTTACAAAGCCGATTGACTCCGCGGGTCACCGGTACGTAGCCCCCTCCTCGATTCGAGTTGTCCGCTCGGGTACACGGTCTAGCAATCTATGAAACCGTAAGATTTTGAACATAGGTCTAGGACGATTATTTGCATCATGTCTGACTTAGGGGACTCAACACAGGGGTTGGGTCCGTCTAGGACAGGTGACTCGGTATTGAAAAGACCGAGCATGCTATGCGTTGCATTTTATTGTCCTTGATCGTTATGCGGACCGGCGAAAATCCCGAGATTGGAAAAATTGTTAAAGAAAAAGAGAGAGAGGAAAATAATGATTTGTATAAAATAGGTACTTGGAAGAATTTGAAAATTTGAAAAAAATAGGTGGAACATTTTTGAAATAATTGGTCAAATAATCTGACCGAACTACGCAGGTTTGATTCTCGCCATTAGGTGGGATACGTAGGCAACCCTTAAATGGGTCCAACCACACTTTTAGAAAAAGACCAAAAAGATTTTCTTTTTAAATAATCGGGGTGATTGCTATTTTTGGAAATAGCCGAATGTTCCGAAAGGACGACGGAAGGCTGTTTTTTGCAAAAATGGCCACTTCGAAAAATTATTTTCCTTTTCTTTCATTCAAAAATTGAAAACTTGCATTGAAAAAGATTTTTCCTTTTCTAAATAAAATCACCTTAATAAATGTGCAGGACGAGCACGATGATGAATGAGCAATTTTCCCTAAATAAAATCCCTTTGGAGCTGAGGTTATGGTGGCAGGACATGGGATCCGATGGTCAAGACTGGGTCAAAAAGTACTTGAAAGGCCTTACGGGGTTACTCGAAATAGTTCCTCGGGGTGATGTGATTAGAGCGTTGGTCTCGTTTTGGGATTCGGCACACAACGTATTTCATTTCCCAGACTTTGAACTTACCCCAACTTTGGAGGAGATTGCCTTTTACATTGGGAAGACCGAGGTTCCGCTGAAAGGAAAATACCCGGTATCTCCGAGGATGGTGACAGTACATCGTTTCCTCGACTCTTTGAAAATCGCCCGGAATGTTCATAATGAAGATCTGGCCGATGGATTTTGTTCTTTAAGCTTCATCTACAACAGGTTTGGACACGTTGGGGGTTTCAACGACCCAACCAACAAATTGTGTTGTAAGTCCAACCGGGCGAAATGGGAAGAACACCGGAGGTTCGCATTTTTTGTGGCATTTCTTGGAGTTGTTGTATTCCCGAGGAAAGATGGCCATATCAATATAAAAGTCGTCGGGGTAGCTACCACACTGATAGTACAAGAAAACTGTACTTTGGCCCCAATGATTGTTGCGGATATTTATCGAGCTCTGACTGCGTGCAAAGCGGGGGCTAGCTTCTTCGAGGGGTGTAACTTGATCTTGCAAATTTGGCTAATCGAGCATCTGTGTCACCACCCTTCATTCTCGAGCTATGGTTCGGCCGATCGGACATGTTTGGAAGAGTTCAATGCGAGGACAAAAGAAGTAAAGTTGCCAGAGGGAGTCCAAGGTTGGATTGTGTATCTTCGATCACTAACTAACGGTCAAATTGATTGGACGTATGACTGGTTACCTCTTGATGAGGTGATTTATATGCCAACAGAGGGATCGCCATTTTTGATCATGGGTTTGAAGAGTATACAACCTTATGTACCCTACAGAGCCTTGCGACAGTTGGGTCGGTGTCAGATTATTCCAAGAGATGGGGATCTCAGTGTGCAGGCCGTGGAGATTGGTCCAGACGGGCAATTCCCGGAAGCAAAAATCCGGCAAATCTGGAATGAATGCCAAAATCTAAAGATTGATACTTGTGTGCCGAATAGAGCAAAAGGGGAGATATCACCTGGATACTCCACCTGGTACCGACGAGGGGTTGAACACGAACGTCTTTCAAAGAGACCTCACTTGCAAGACCTGATAGAGCAATCCGAGGAAAATCTGAAATGGGCATCCAAGGAAAAGGAATATAAGGCAAAAATCAGTCTGTTAGAAGATAAACTGAGAAATCTTCATTTCGAAAGCGGCTTACAAGCGGCATCCGATGAAGGGGAAAAGAAACAGCTGAAAAAAGAAAATGATATGTTGAAGGCTCAAATAGCTCAAATGAAAATTGCATCCGAGACCCCAGCTCGTTCAGCCCGAGATGAAAAGTTAATTGAGATTCTCCGGCGGAAAGTAAACGACTATAGCTTTGATTTGGACGTAGCTGAAAAAGAGTTAGCCAAGGCTCGGAAGCAAATGGGCAAAGACGCCGAGGAAAGAGCCAAGTTAGTCCAGCAGCTACAAAGCAAGCACGATGTTGAAATAGCTCAGCTTAGAAAGAAAATAACCTCAGCCACAGTCAAGAGTAACAAGATTATCAAAGATCTTGAAGAAGAAAGAGAATATTGCTACACGACCATGGCTAGATTAAAATTGGAGCTACAACAGGTGCAAAAGGACAACCAACATGTCTTGGACGCTCGCAATCAGCAAATAAGCCGTCTATTGCAAGAAAAAGGGGTCATCAGAGAAAAGATTGTTCGCATCGCCCAGTACATCACCCGAAAGACTCAGCTTTGTGAAGATATGACTCGGAGGACTTTTGTATCTGCAGTGAAGTATTTTGTACAACAAGTCATGGCCGACCTGGATAGGCTTCAAAGGGGTTTAGCATATAGGCCCGCGGCAAGGCCGAACGATGCCTCGCGGGCACTAGGTGCATTAATGTACTCTTAGGTCATGCATCATCTTTTATTTTATTTTTCTTTTTCTTAAACATCGCTTTGTAATCAAGGTTTTGAATTATCAATGAGAAAACAAAGTGTTGTTACCAATTCTTTACTTTATGTCATTTCCTTCATATCCGCTAGGCAAATAAATAGGAGCGTGATTATGAAAACGGCAAGGAAAAAGAGAGAGAAGGAAAAGCAAGAAAAGAAAAAAAGAGAGAAGAAAAAAAGCAAGAAAAGAGAAAAAGCAAAAAAGAAAAGAAAAGAAAAGGAGAAAAGAAAGAAAGAAAACAAAAGAGCGGAAAAAGAAAAAGATGATTGGAGTAGCAGCGGCCGGGATGATGCATAACGATTCTAGGAAATGTATTTGCTTTTAAAGTCGTTGCATCTTATTAAGCGCTAACAACTAACGAGTGTTGATGTTTGTGAGTCCAGATTTTCTAGGCAACTGGCATACTGGCTACCCACTCATACAACACCCGATCCAAAAAGATGACAAAGGCTGTATCCCAGGAGATCGAGGCAACCATTGTAGACCCTGCTCACGAAGAAGAGATCGTGGATGTGGCGGGGATGAAAGAAGAAATGTACAAGTTAAGACAACAGATGGCTGAAATGTACCAGGCTTGGTCGAGAGGTCAACCACTACCAGCCTACCCTGCTAACCCTGCATATGTCCCTCCAGCCAATCCTAACCCCGAGCCACCAACACTGAACTCATCATCCACCTACCCCGATTACCCTCACTACTATGCTTCCACCTCCCAGATACCACCACCTCCAGCCAAGCAAACACCACCTCAGGTTCCACAAGTTGCTCCTGTATATGTGGCACCTCCGCCCGCTGTTATCCACAAATCCTCTAGCGAACCAATGTTTCACATCCAGGATTCCCACTACTACCCCCCGGAGCCTACTTTCAGGACAACACGAGTCTCACGCTCCCATGATAGAAGCAAGTGCCGGGCAGGAGGAGATGGCTCGGAAGGTGAAGAGTCTTGAGAACGCTTTCCGCAATATGCAAGGGCCGGGAGGGCAAGTAAGTGTAGCCTACAAAGACCTGTGTTTGTTCCCTGAGGTGCAGCTTCCTGCAGGATTTAAGTTGCCTAAGTTCGACATGTACAACGGACACGGGGATCCGGTAGCTCATCTAAGAGGATATTGTAGCAAGATGAGAGGCGCGGGAGGTAGAGATGAATTGTTGATGGCGTATTTCAGCCAAAGTTTGAGTGGATCAGCGCTGGAATGGTATACCCGACAGGACCATACAAGATGGTTTGTTTGGGATGATTTAGCACAAGCTTTCGCTAGTCATTTTCAGTACAATCTGGAGATCATACCCGACAGGTTATCCCTTACCAAGCTGGAGAAAAAGCCAGGAGAGAGCTTTAGAGAATACGGTTTTAGATGGAGGGAACAAGCCGCTAGAGTGGATCCACCGATGAAAGAAGGAGAGATGGTGGATTGTTTTCTGCAAGCTTTGGATCCAACATACTACGGCCATCTAGTGTCAGCAATTGGAAAGAGTTTCAACGAAGTTGTGAAAATGGGAAGTTTTGTAGAAGAGGGTTTGAAGACAAACAAAATTATGAGTTTTTCGGCTATCAAAGCCACCAATCAAGCTATACAGAGTGGAAGCGGAGGAGTGATGGGAAAGAAGAAGAAAGAAGAAGTGGCAGCCGTTGAAAGCAGGCCCTGGAGTCGCAACCCACATTATAACCCACCCAGACCTTACCGCCAACACCCACCAAGCCCGTCAACCCCATATAATCCACCACCACCATCCTACCCGCCAAATCCCTACAATGCACCAAGCCCATATAACCCACCACCACCACCATACCCACCGACTGTACCACATTACCATCACCCTCAAACCCAAGTTTATCCACCACCACCACCCCACGTGTGGAGAGCTCGAGCTCCGCACAATGTGTACCATACCCAAAACACATACCCAACCCCTAAACCTTACCGAAACCAGAATAGACCCAGGCTAGACGCTGATTGGAGAAACAAAGCAAGAAAGACATTCACTCCTCTCGGAGAATCATATACCAGTCTTTACCACAGGTTGAAAGAATTGGGGATGTTGAGACCAATCGCACCAAAAAATCCGAACCCACCCCCGAAAAATCTTGATTCTTCTGTCAGATGTGAATATTGTTCAGGAACGTTGGGCCACGATACTGAGAAGTGTTGGCAATTAAAGAATGCCATTCAAGATCTTATCGATGAGAGGAGAATTGAAGTGCAGGCTCCCGAGGCCCCAAACATTACCCAGAATCCATTGCCAAATCACCACGAAACGAATATGATAGAACTGGTGCAGGGTGATGGCAATCAAAAACCATCTCAAGCCGTCATGATGATAAAGTCTAGTGACAAGTTAGAGAAAGAAATTGTGAAAGAGGAAGTAATTGTTGAGAAACCAAAGCCAGTAGTGATGGGAGGTTTAAAGGTGGTAGTTCCAGGTGCAAAGACGATCGTGACTGTGAAAGGAGCAAGTGCAGAGCCAGTAATCATAAAACCAGTAGTGCAAATGCCGGTGGTGAATACAAAGACTGTGCCTTGGAACTATAACAAGGTAACAGTAGTTTACAAGGGAAAAGAGATTTCTGGTGAAATTAACGAAACGCATGGACTTACCCGATCCGGAAGGTGTTTTGCTCCAGAGGAACTGAGAAAGATGAAAACGGTAAAGGAAAGTCAACTGAAGAAGCCAGTGTCGGAGGAGGAAGCGGAAGAATTTCTTAAGAAAATGAAGTCGCAAGAGTACTCAGTGGTTGAGCAGTTAAGAAAGACCCCGGCCCAGATTTCTTTGTTATCTTTGTTGATACATTCGGAGGAGCACCGGAAGGCTCTTATGAAGATTCTAAATGAGGCTCATGTTCCGGAGAAGATTTCGGTGTGTCATTTGGAGAAGATTACCAGCAAAATTTTCGAGTCCAATAGAATCACCTTCTCTGATAGGGAGTTGCCGGTGGAAGGAACTGAACACAATAAAGCATTGTACCTCACGGTAAAGAGTGAAGAGTCAGTCGTGACTAGGGTATTGATTGACAATGGATCGAGCGCGAACATCTGCCCGCTGTCAACTCTAGGGAAGCTGAACATTAGCCCGGATAGAATCCGGAGAAACAATATCAATGTGAGAGGGTTTGACGGCGGAGGTAAGAACACGTTGGGGGATATTATTTTGGAAGTGACCATCGGTCCCGTTGATTTTACGATGGAGTTCCAGGTGCTCGATATTGCCGTATCATATAACTTGCTGTTAGGTCGACCCTGGATTCATGCGGCCAAAGCGGTACCATCTTCTCTACACCAGATGGTCAAGTTTGAATGGGAGCAGCAAGAGATTGTTGTACACGGAGAGGAAAATGCTTGTAATGTGGTAGCACCTTTTGACGGTACTGATGGGGATCGGGGTCCTTGGGTTTACCAAGTGACGGATGCTGTTGAGGTGAATAGAGTTGCTGAAGGAGAAAAGCTATCAACCCCGATGTTGGCACCAACTGCTGTAATGGTGGCCAGAGAAATGCTGAAAAACGGATTTGCACCGGGGAGGGGATTAGGCAAAACACTGCAGGGAGTCACTCAACCAGTTCAGCTTTCGGAGAATAAAGGTACATTCGGCTTAGGGTTCAAACCCACCTTTGCCGATATCCAAAGAGCCTCTAAAGCCAAGAGAAACTGGACCTTGCCCAAACCCATACCCAAATTATCCGACATCTTTATCGGGCCTGGTACAAAATATCAACCATCTGCTGCAGCAAAGTGCATTGAGACCCAACTTGATGAAGAAATGCTTGGTTTTAAGAAATTGTTATGGGAGGTGAATACGATTGAAGCAGGGGAAGGCACGAGCAACATGGACGTGCAATTTGTGGGGCCCAGAGTCACATTGAACAATTGGGAAGCTACTCCTTTCCTTATCCGGAAGGAGTCTTGGTAGTTAGCTCAAAATTTCATCATTGTTTCCCCGAAAGTTGTTATTTTATAGTTTCCCCATTCCCCTCATGAAAAAAAAAATCATCACCATGTATCCCGAACATTGTTCGTTTCTTTTATTAATGAAATGCGGTTTTTCCTTTTTCTTCACTTTTGCCTTATTTTTCTTTATTTTTCCTTTTGTACAGTTTTGCATGTGTTGATTCCAATGCCATGTCATGCGTGAAGGATTCTGGACCCAGTTCCGACAATCATGTTACTATACAGGAAATTGAGGAAGATAGTGAAATAGAGTGTGAGGATGAGGAAGCCCTGGAGGAAATAAGTAAGGACATGAAACAATACGAGGAAAAACCCAAGCCGAATCCGAGTGATACGGAATCTGTAAACTTGGGGAGCGAAGATGATGTCCGAGAAACAAAGATTAGTGTGCATTTGGAGGCACCCCTCAGGGATGAATTGATAAGGTTGTTACATGAATTTAAGGACATCTTTGCCTGGTCCTATGATGACATGCCCGGGCTTAGCACAAATCTAGTGGTACACAAGTTGCCGATCTACTCTGAATGCCGGCCGGTGAAACAAAAGCTGAGAAAATTCAAAACGGACATTAGCGTGAAGATAAAGGAAGAGGTGAATAAGCAGTTTGAGGCAAAGGTCATAAGAGTTACCAAATACCCCACCTGGTTAGCAAATGTTGTGCCGGTCCCAAAGAAAGATGGCAAAACCAGAGTGTGTGTAGACTATAGAGACCTCAATAAAGCCAGTCCGAAGGATGACTTCCCATTGCCAAACATTCACATATTGATCGACAATTGCGCCAAGCATGAGATCGGTTCGTTTGTGGATTGTTATGCAGGTTATCACCAGATCCTGATGGACGAAGAAGATGCTGAGAAAACTGCCTTCATTACACCTTGGGGAACGTACTGTTACAGAGTAATGCCGTTTGGATTGAAGAATGCCGGGGCAACTTACATGAGGGCAATGACCACAATGTTTCATGATATGATGCATAGAGAAATTGAGGTATATGTGGACGATGTCATCATAAAGTCCAGAAAACAACCTGATCATGTGAAAGATTTGAGGAAGTTTTTCCAAAGACTCCGGAGGTACAATCTAAAACTCAATCCGGCGAAGTGTGCTTTTGGAGTACCTTCAGGGAAACTATTGGGGTTTATTGTGAGTCGGCGAGGTATTGAACTGGATCCATCAAAGATCAAGGCTATTCAAAGTCTACCTCCGCCGAAGAACAAGAAGGAGGTCATGAGCTTATTAGGAAGGTTGAATTACATTAGTCGGTTCATTGCTCAATTGACATCAACATGCGAACCAATCTTCAAGTTGTTGAAAAAAGATGCAGCAGTGAAATGGACCGACGAATGTCAGGAAGCCTTTGACAAGATCAAAGAATATTTGGCTAATCCTCCGGTGTTAGTTCCTCCAGAACCAGGGCGACCTCTGATTTTGTATTTGACGGTGCTAGATAACTCTTTCGGTTGTGTACTGGGTCAACATGATGAGACAGGCAAGAAGGAACAAGCCATCTACTACCTCAACAAAAAGTTTACATCTTACGAGGTGAAGTATACCCAACTGGAGAGAACTTGTTGTGCATTGATTTGGGTGGCTCAGAAGCTAAAGCATTATTTGTCAGCATACACTACGTACTTGATATCACGGTTGGATCCTCTCAAGTATATATTTCAGAAGCCCATGCCTACGGGAAGACTGGCCAAATGGCAGATTCTGCTCACAGAATTCGACATTGTCTATGTAACTCGTACGGCAATGAAGGCACAAGCTATTGCGGACCACTTAGCCGAGAATCCGGTGGATGATGAATATGAACCACTGAAAACATACTTTCCGGATGAAGAGGCAATGCTTGTCGAGGAGACGGAGCAAGAGGAGAGATCAGGATGGAAAATGTACTTTGACGGAGCCGTCAACAGCAGGGGCGTTGGTATCGGAGCGGTACTCATTTCAAGTACGGGACAACACTATCCCGTCACAGCTCAGCCTCGATTTTTCTGTACCAACAATATGGCCGAATATGAGGCATGCATCTTGGGATTAAGGATGGCCATTGACATGGGTATTCAAGAGATTTTGGTCATGGGTGACTCGGATCTCTTGGTACACCAAATTCAAGGGGAATGGGAGACACGAGATTTGAAATTGATACCATATCGGTATTGTTTGCACGAGTTGTCTCAAAGATTCCAGTCTATAGAATTCAAGCATATCCCGAGAATGCACAATGAGATTGTAGATGCTTTGGCCACATTGTCCTCTATGTTGCATCATCCGGACAAGACATATATAGATCCGCTCCAAATCCAAGTCCGAGATCAGAATGCTTATTGCTTCGTTGTGGAAGAAGAGTCGGATGGAGAGCCGTGGTATCATGATATTAGAGAATACTTGAAAGCTGGCAAATACCCGGAGCAAGCCACAGGAGACCAAAAGAGAGCCATCGGGCGTCTAGCCAATGGATTCTTCTTCAGTGGAGGAGTGGTATACAAAAGAACACCAGATCTGGGTTTGTTGAGATGTGTGGATGCACAACAAGCAGGTGAAATTATGATTGAAGTACATCCTGGAGTATGCGGACCCCACATGAGCGGATATGTGTTAGCAAAGAAGATCTTGAGAGCTGGGTACTACTGGCTCACGATGGAGCGTGATTGTATCGGGTATGTAAAGAAATGCCATCAATGCCAGGTACATGGGGATCTGATCCACTCCCCGCCTTATGAGTTGCACACAATGTCAGCACCATGGCCCTTTGTTGCTTGGGGCATGGATGTCATCGGCCCGATAGATCCAGCCGCTTCTAATGGGCACAGGTTTATCCTGGTTGCAATTGATTATTTCACCAAATGGGTCGAAGCTAAGACATTCAAGGCAGTGACGAAGAAAGCGGTGGTGGATTTTGTGCACGAGAATATCATATGCCGATTTGGAATCCCCAAAGTGATTATCACAGACAATGGAGCCAATTTAAACAGTCATCTCATGGCAGAAGTTTGTGAAAGGTTTAAGATCACGCACCGTAATTCCACACCTTACAGGCCAAAGGCAAATGGTGCAGTAGAAGCGGCAAACAAGAATATCAAGAAGATTCTCCGAAAAATGGTGGAAGGATCCCGGCAGTGGCATGAAAAGTTACCCTTTGCTCTCATGGGTTACCGCACGACGGTACGTACTTCTATCGGAACCACACCTTATACTCTGGTGTATGGAACAGAGGCCGTTATACCCGCAGAAATAGAAATACCGTCATTGCGAATTATAGCCGAATCTGAGATAGATGACGATGAATGGGTAAAAGCCCGGTTAAAACAGTTGAATTTGATTGATGAGAAGAGATTGGCCGCAGTTTGCCATGGGCAGTTGTATCAGCGAAGAATGGCCAAAGCATATAATAAGAAGGTACGACCTCGAACGTTTGAAGTCGGACAACTGGTATTGAGGCGTATCTTACCACATTGGACAGAGGCAAAAGGCAAGTTCGCGCCGAATTGGCAGGGACCGTTCGTGGTATCACGGGTGTTGTCCAATGGAGCATTATATTTAACAGATGTTGAAGGAAAGTGCGTAGAGACTGCTATCAATTCGGATGCGGTCAAAAGATACTATGTATGATTCCTTTTCAATTGTATGTTTTGTATTTTGTTGTGATTTTGGAATTGAAATGACGAAGGCATTTTATTCTCTATCCAAACACTTTATCCATTGTTAACCCCTTTGCGCCTTAATCAATGAATTCTTTCATATCCCTCTCTCGGAATCACTTTAATGCAATAAGTTCTCAATGGCCAGAATGAAAAATGAAATGATGGAAAAATGAAAAGAAAAGAAAAAAAAATGACAAAAAATGAAAAAAAAATGAATGAAAAAATGAAAAATGAAAAAAAAAAAAAAAGACAAAAATCGGGAAAAAGTCAAAAAGAAATCCATCTAACTTATGAAGTTGGATGAACTACGTCCGACTTGATCCCGAAAGGGTACGTAGGCAGCCTCTCTGAGGTTCAGTCACAATAAAGAAAAAAATTCAAAAATTCCCCACATATTGAAACTGGGGCAGAAGTTACGTTTTAATAATTCCGAGAGTTGTAAATATTTTTAACCCTCGTTGAAATTTTGAGCCTTTATATCTTTCTTTCTTAACCCGTCCAAAAGCCACGTTACGGTCCAAAGAAAGACCTTCTGATCGATTCTGAAATGATAACGAATACAACGAAGGAGGAGCGAAGTATCGGACAATACCCGTGGAACAGAAAACAAAATACAAAACGGAAAAATGGAAAAAAAAAATAAAATAAAATGAGAGAGTCTCATCAGTGAAAATCTTAATCGGCACTGTGAGATGATTGTGAGGTTGTGAGAAATAAAATGAGAGAGTCTCATCAGTGAAAACCTTAATCGGCACTGTGAGATGGTTGTGAGGTTGAGAGAATAAACGAGAGAGTCTTATTGGTGAAAACCTTTCGAGGCACCGTAAGGCGATCGTGAGGACTATCAAAAGAGAAAAAGGCAACAAAAAAGAGTATCGGTTTGGGTCAAAGGCAATTTGGAGTCTGAATAACGATTGGAACGAACTGGGTCAGAGTTTAAATACATGGCATGGTCAGCGGAATCAGCCAGCAAATACCCAGATAAGTTCTGTCATCTCTCCAAAATACCCTTACCTTTCTTTCATTTTTTCTGCATTTCATTGTTTACCCTTTTGAGAGCTAACTACCAGCTCCTGATAACGGAAGTTGAAATAACTCTGGATCAGAAAGAATGGAAGATTGGAGAAAGGAATAAAGAAGCTTGGCAAACAGGGCCAAAGAAAAAGAAAACAAAACAAAAATGGAAAAAAATGAGAAAAATACAAAAAAGAGTCGCAAGGGACAAGAAGTCGAAGCCATGCAACATGAAAAAGCAAAAAACAAAGGAAGCAACAAGAAGTGGGGACGGCAGATGCCAGTTGCCAGCAGTTTATATCTAATAAATTTTGTTTCATGCAGGAGCAAATTGTCACTAATCACTTTAAAGTGAATGTGACCAATGTGGAAAATTTAAAATACCAAAAAGAGAAAGTCTGCCGAATAAGTGGAGAAATTCACAGGCAAGAGTTAAGTCGGTAAAAGAAAATGCCAAAAAGAGGAGGTAACATATTTTAAAATCCACTTCCCAGTCCTCAGGCTGAGGGAATATTTTTTGCATTCGCATTGCACGTTTAAATTCTGTTAGGCGCCCACCTTCTAATACGGGAATATTTTTTGCATCGCATTGCACGTTTAAATTCTGTTAGGCGCCCACCGGCTGAGGGAATATTTTCTGCATTCGCATTGCACGTTTAATTTCTGTTAGGCGCCCACCTTCAAATACGGGAATATTTTCTGCATTCGCATTGCACGTTTAATTTCTGTTAGGCGCCCACCTTCAAATACGGGAATATTTTCTGCATTCGCATTGCACGTTTAAATTCTGTTAGGCGCCCACCTTCAAATACGGGAATATTTTCTGCATCGCATTGCACGTTTAATTTCTGTTAGGCGCCCACCTTCAAATACGGGAATATTTTCTGCATCGCATTGCACGTTTAAATTCTGTTAGGCGCCCACCTTCTAATACGGGAATATTTTCTGCATTCGCATTGCACGTTTAAATTCCGTTAGGCGCCCACCTTCTAATACGGGAATATTTTTCTGCATTTTGCATCGCACGTTAGGCGCCCACCTTCAAATACGGGAATATTTTCTGCATCGCATTGCACGTTTCAATTCCGTTAGGCGCCCACCTTCAAATACGGGAATATTTTCTGCATTCGCATTGCACGTTTAAATTTCTGTTAGGCGCCCACCTTCAAATACGGGAATATTTTCTGCATTCGCATTGCACGTTTAAATTTCTGTTAGGCGCCCACCTTCAAATACGGGAATATTTTCTGCATCATCATGGTTTATATATTTAAAAGCCCACACTGGGGCAGAAAAAGAAAAAAAGAGGTAGTTTGTTGTTTTGTTTTGAGCAGGTTCAGCTCGGGATCAAGAAAAACAAGAAAATCAACAAAAAGAGAGTCAACAAGAGAAAACAAGAAAATCAACAAAAAAAGAGAGTCATCAAGAAAACAAGAAAATCAACAAAAAGGAAGATTCTGCATCACCGGAAAGGGAAGAAGAGAAAAAGCTAGATTAGGAACAATTGTAATTGTAGGATCATAGCTTAGAATAGCTTCTTCATTTTACAATTCCCCCCCCCCCCCGGTGTAATAAGGAGTAAGTCAGCAGGTCTCAACAGTGTCAATGCAACAGTGAGTCCGGTAGTTTTTAAAACTGTCGGACCTTCCCGAACTACACCGACCCGATTCTGTTTAGCCAGGATATGTAGGCAACCTCTAAAGCGAGGGTGCGGTCAAAAGGTTTTCAAAAAATGCTTTCACGGAATATGCCGATGTGCAAAAATCTCTCATTATCGCTCACTTGTCTTTGCACTGAAACTCTTCTTGCTATAGTAGCACGATTAGAATTGTGAGCACATGATTTTTGCACCAGGCAAATAATTCCAAAATTAAAATAAATATATTCTTTAGTGCAATTACTTGCTTTGCTTGAAATTAGTTATATTTTTGTGTGTTTGAAAAAGTAAAAATTAGAAAAAATAAAAAAAAATAGTAGTAATTAGTTTGTTAGTTTAGTTAATTAGCAAAATAGCTTAAATAGGAGAAAATAAAGGAAAAAATAAAAAAAAATTGCAAAAAATATTAGAAAATTAGAGTAATTAGTAGATTAGGATTTATAAAAGAAAAAGAAAAAAAAATATAAAAGAAAAGTGCATAAAAATTATTAAAATCAGAAAATACAAAATATATATGCTGTGTAAATAATTTTGGGCCAATTGTGGTCCAAACCAGTGGCCCAGTGAATTAGCCCAGTCACCTGGCCCGCCTGGCTTTTAATTGTGTTGATCATGGCCGTTCGTTTTGGTGTATCTAACGGCCGAGAATATTAGGGGAGTTATTTGGTTTAATTAATGCTGAGATTTAATCTCAGCCGTCCGTGTGATTTAATCTAACGGTTAGAGGCTTTAGTCTCATAAATAATCAAACGACGGCGTTTAAGTAACGCCTCTCTAGGACCGTTGATCTTGATCAAACGAGCGGCTAGGATTATCTCGGATCCTTGGCCTTTATAAGGGCTTTGTCTGAAGACGGCCGCCTCATTCTTTCTTTCGCCTAACCTAGCCGCCCCTCACCCCTCTCTTCTCTCTCTCGTCTTCATCAGAAAACCCTAAGCGGCCATGGCGGCCACCACCTTCCACGGTGGTCGCCGGCCTCCCTTACCTCTCCCATCTTCTTCTCCTTCATCTTCATGCCATAGCACACCCAAAAAACCCAGAAAAACCCCTGTTCTTCGAAGTCCCGGTCACCGGAATCTTCGCCGGTGACCACCAAAGTATGGAGAACCACTTAAAACCAATGCCATTCTCTTCATCTCCACTAGATCTATCCACCCATACCACTGGCTCCCCTCGAAAGTCCCTTGAACTTCTCGAATATCCCAAAAAGGGTCGTCGGAACCCTAACTCCGGCGACCCCAAGTTCGAACCCCAATCAAGACTTGTTCTTTACCTTCACCCAAACACCCCTCTTCAAGTCAAGATCAAAAAAGGCTCCCCCTTTCGAGCCTAAAAGAAAAATCAGAGAAAAATCAAAGAAAAAAAAGATCTGGAAAAGAATAAGAAAAAGAAAAAGAAGGAATAAAAAGAGCCTGGGAGGGTCTGAGATTAAAGAAAAGAAAAGAAAAAGGGAATAGGAAGCTCGGGGGACAGGCCCCGCAAGCTAAGTCCCTGACCCTTAAATGCTTTCTCTTTGCTTGATTTTTTGTTGTTTGTTTGATTTCTGCTTTTATTATTTGCATGTCTTTAGATGCCTTCTCTGATTTTTGTTTAACATGTTAGTCATAGGATTTTGGTACTTGTTTGTTTCTGCTTAACGCTCTGTTCATGATTTGGTTTTGGTTGATTATGTTCTCACAATTCTCTGGTTTATATTCCTGGTGTCATCTTTCTCTGATGTTTGTTATCTCTTCCGTATCTTTATTTTGCCTCGCATGTTAGTCATGTGCTCTTTTCTTTTCATATTGGTTCCTTTGCATGATTAGTTATAAGTTTCCTACCTGTTGTTTCTTCTTTTGCTTCATATATCTTGTTTGTGTCTCCGATAATTAAGTCATAAGGGTTTCATAACATGTCTCTTCTAGGTCTGTTAATGATGGAGTTCTTGTGTTGCTCTCGTGTTTCTTTTAAAGTTTGATCATGTTTGCTCTCCTGTTCATCTGTTCCGTATCATGATTTGTCTCCCCTGAGTTAAAGACCCATCTGCTATAACCCTTGACCAATTGTTCTTCTAATATTATGCATGCCTGAGTTCTAACACTGGTTTGATTCTCATATTTATATTAAGTTTGTTTTAATTGAGTTTTATAATCTTTGGACTGCCCTTTTCTGTTTCTGAGCATGTCTAATGGTCTAATTTACCTCCTCTGTTAAGACTTCTTGTGTTAGTTCATCTTCCCCAGTTAGATAGTGTGTTTGAAATTGGACCCTTGAAATCTGAGTTAAGTGACTCTGCTCCTTTAGGTCACTTTCACATGATAGTTTTAGGTTTCTTCTTTACTGTTCACCCATGTTATCCTGTTCTTCATCCTCATCATTGTTGGCATTGGAAAAGGGTTTTAGTTTAGGGGAATCTAGTTGATACCATTCTCATATTATGCTGTTTGATCCTTTGTTCTTATGTTTGGCATAAGCTATGCTCTATTTCTCTTGACTGTTTTGTAAGACTTAGCATCTATAAATCCATGCCATGAACTTTAATGGTTTTTGAAATTATTCAAGTATCAGATGACTTGAGCTGATAGTGACTAGGTTTAAGTTGACATAAGTTCATACTTTGTCCCATAAAATTGGATAATGTGAAGTTAATTGACTGAAATTCAACCTTATCACTTGCCCTCTTCTGAGTTTCAGTTGGTTAATGCATTTTGTTTAATCTTGTGTGCCCTTGTATGCAACACTTGTTGAATATGACTAAGTTCTGTTAGTTCTTGTTAGTATGAGAATTTGATTAACATTCACTAACTTTAAGAGAATTGGTTATAGCTGTAGTGCTAGGTTTCATAAATGGTTAGTTTTTAAATAGGTATAAACTGAAAATGAACAAAAATAGGCTACAAGTTTAATAATTGGCCTAAGAATGGTCAACCTTGCAAAGGGTTGACCAATTCTGTGAGCCCTAACACACAGTTCACCTTAAAACAGTGGCTGGTTGTGCAAAGGGCTATGTTTGCAAATGCAGACTAGCCTAGGCTCTATATTGAGCCCTGAACAACAAAGTGGCCAAACCTGTAAAGGTTTTGGGCCCAGCTATCCAGTATGTGGCTTTGATAGCCCAAGCTAAGTCTCAACTTGAGACTGGCTAACTTTTAAATAGGTTAAGCATAATAACAAAGCAGGCTATGCCTGCAATTAGCTTTAATTAGGAATAAATGGGTCTTAATTGACTGGAATTAGCTTAAAATTGGCTAAATTTGAAATAGTTCTTAAAAATAAAAATGGCCAGCCCTTAAATACTAATGCCAGGGCTGGCTATTAGTTAAATAGGTTCAAAATTAGCTAAAATCTGCCCTAGGCATAGCTGGTAAATCAGCAGTGCTCTTAGGGGCACAATTGGGTATTGAAAAGGTAAAATAGTAACTAGTAAGAACTTAGGAGGGTAATAGGGACATTTATGCTCCTGATTTCTGCAATTTGGCAGAGATTTAGGGGTATAATGGTCTCCTAAAAATGGGAAATCTGTAAAAATCTCAAACCCCTAAGGTCATACTAGTAAAAGGCCCTAAAAGGAATCTTTTGGAACCTTCCAGCACATGCTGGAAGGGTTTTGGTAACTGAAAATAGGACTTAAATGTAGATTTAATAATTTTAGGAGGGGGGAAGTGGGATTAATCCCATACTTCTTCCCCAAGTATTCAGCCCTAAAGGTTAGCTATAAATATCTCTTAAAAAGGGGCTGAAAAGGGGGTTCCAACATTGAGAATTCTGAATTCACTCTCTACTAGTTTTACATCATAAAATTTCAGAGATTAAAAATAGCAATACAATAGTAAAAGTCCTGGGTTTCTCTCTCGGATTGCTGGGTTATTTGCCTGGTTTTGTTTGATTGATCGTTGCTGGGTTCTTCTTATTGTGGCTGTGTTCTCTTTGCTTATTTGGGAGTCATCTTACTGTTGCATTGCTGATTGAGTCACTGCTGTTTCTTATCCTTCTCCCTTAGACTCATTGGTTCCTTTTGCTATCCAGGTACACGTCCTGTTCAATGAAGATGTAATTGTTGAAATGTGGAAATGAAGCTCCCGTTTTAATCTATTCTGTCATTTTTTTTGAATTAGTATCTTAATTGTAATAGTTTGTAGTAGTTGAACACAAAAACACTGTAATGATGTAGTAGTATAGTAGTAATATAGTATAGATAGCTTATCACTTAGATTAATTAGGAAAACTTAAAACATAATTTAGTTAGTAACACCAGCGATATTAATAATCTGATAATGAATTTCATGAAGGAATCAGTAGTATAACTATGCATGAGTTTTCGAATCATTCACCCGTAGATACTTAAGGTCGAAACATGAAACAATCAGGTTGTATAACTATTATGAATATAGTTAGTCTAAATCCAATGATCAGAAATAAAAGCAGGCTATAGAAAGAGGTAACTGAATATTGAAGCAATTTAATTCGAACCATGTTTATAGTGTTAAATGTTTAGCTAGAAATATAATAATGAATATAGCCAATTAATTAGTCCAGATTCACAGTTAATTAGGTTAGTAATTCCTCAAAGTTTTCCCTGTAAATCACCTTCTCAGATTCAGTATTGATTTCAAACATTAGTACAATAAGAAGCAGCCTATTAGTCCTGATATATGAAAACCAGTAATTGATTTGTAATTGATATGATATGAATTGATGTATTGATCTTTTACTGAATAAATAAAATGCTTTTTGTTTCCAATGAGTGTCTCTGTTCTTTTTACTTCAATCACTGTGATTGTTATTTAGATTAAGCTTAGTGTATATTATAAGCCCGAATCGTTATATCAATTTGACAAAGCCAGCAAGAAGAAGTCGAAAAGCCTGGGCTTCGAGTATCCAAATGGTTCAAAAATGTATAAATGTAAAGAAGATTAGGCCCAATTAAACAAGAAATCATATGGGCCTGGATTACTATAGTGTAGCAATGCGATTAAGGAAAGAACAAACGTAGAAAACATAGTTAAATACAATTATCGAATCCTTTAATGAAAATTGGGACGAGCCTCGCCCGAATAACACCGGGGCCCCTATTTAGTAATGATATAATACAAAATAGACCCGGGAAAGCTAATAACTAATTCCATAGCTTCTCCCAAAAGATTTAAAAGCCGATAGACGTTACTTCAAGGTACGATTTTAATATACCTTCCTATGAACGAGTGTGCACCTGGTGCGACTCAAATCCAAATCTCGGCAAAGCCGAAATACACCAAAAGTCATAGGCGTACTGGTTGCGGTATGACTCGAGGCGTGTTTCCGCAGTGTCGCAAATTCCTAAAAAATGACATTTAACGTAAAAGCACAATATGTTGTTTAAAACTTATAATTGAGTCAAACGAAAGTCAAGAACACCGGTGGAGCGACCGTGCTAAAACCACGGAATCCGGGAGTGCCTAACACCTTCTCCCGGGTTAACAGAGTTCCTTATCCGGACCTCTGCTTCGCAGACATTTATAAGAGTCAAAATTCCTCGGATTCGGGATTAACCGGTGACTTGGGACACCATTGTCATTCCCAAGTGGCGACTATGATTAATCTCTAATAAAATCCCGAACCGATTGTCCTTAAATTGGAAAAACTCCTTCCCTTACGTTATTTTATCCGTCTCGGGTAATTGAGCGTCGGGGTATACCCTACAAGTGTATTTATACTCTTTACGCATGTTGGGGTAGTAAAAAGGGAGGTGTGACAATACCGACTTTAATTGTGTTTTCATTTTCTAGACTTATTTTGCGGCTTATGGGTTGTGACTATTTTTATTACTGTTTTGTTGTTTGGTGATGGTATTTCTAGACTTGTTTTGGACTTTAGTAGTTGCTCGATATGCCATATGTTAAACTGTTTTTGGACAAGTTTGCCAGTGCTGAATGCCGAGCAATGAGCAGTAGCGGACAGTGGAGAAGTTTGCTAGTTGCCACTGATGAATGTTGATGTTGTAATCTCGTAGATGAAAAGTTCGGAAACAGATCTTAATTAGTTTAATTTATGTTGAGTACTTTGATGTTGTAGATGGAAAAAGATCTTAACTGTTTTTATTTATGTTGACTGTTGAGTGCTTTGATGTGGGTTTAATTTATTATCTAGCTATAGATCTTAATGACAATTAAACTGATTCGTGGAATGAGAATTTCAGTAGCTACTTTACTTATCATTCAAGGTTTTGAACAAACTAAACTGAAACTATTTGAAACCGAAAATATAAACCGAAAATAACCGAACCGAATTTTGAAAAACCGCACCGAACCATAAATACTTTGGTTTTATTTGGTTATTAAAATTACAAACCGAAAACCGAATAAACCGAACCGAACTTTTACAAAACCGAGCCGAATCGGCCGATGCCCACCCCTAGCCAATGGGGGAAGAGGAAGAGAATAGACCACTTGGAACAGGTACGCGTAAAATATGCAATATCCAGAACAATGAATGTGGATTACGCTGTTCCCAGCTGGGACTATATTGATGTGAGCAGGGATGTTATATTTGGCCCTAAGCTCGGTAAGGTGGGATGCATCCATCTCGGACTTCACAAGCTCAGGCTCATCCACAGGTGACTTCAAGAAGTCCGACCTAGAGCCTGAATTACGAGGAATGATTTCCTCCACGGTGGGAAAGCTTTCATCCTCTATAGCGACAACAACATCATCATCATGAGAGGGAATTCTCACTGCTAGTAAAGTTGGTTCAGGAACCCCATCAGAGACAAGAGGTGTATTAACCATTTTTGATAGTTGTAAACGCAGAAGATATGAACAGAAAGAGGTAGAAGTAGCAGAAATTGCTCAAATTGGAAAGGAGAACAAAGGTGCGAAATTGGAAACAACGGGAACGAGAATACATGACGAAGAAGAATGGAGGAGGAAATTATGCAGGTTCAAATGCTAGAAAACATAAAGGATCATACAAAGGGTTCTCAATCCCTATTTATAGAGAACACATACACCCCAATAAAGAAAATCAACCGCTGATACACAAAGATCGAAGCAACAGGGTCACAGAAAGCAATGCACCGCATCGGGAAGATGCGTAATAATGACGTATGATGTTGTGACGTTAGTCTGAACCAATGTTACAATAAGTTGTGGCCCGCAAAGCACCACACTAACATCTCGACCATGATCTTTACTACTTGACCTGCCCACCTGAATTTCTCGAATACGACTAATGAAGTCTGCTCATCGAGGTCGACCAAAGAACAACCTCAATAAGCAGAGGGACTAACTGTATGGGTCAAAATTCGACCGAGGAAATTCAACAAGAAGAGGTGATTATCGTGAGTAATTTGTAATTTATCATTGTCAATTTGATTGAAGTCGACCAATGATCAACAGAACGAGTCGTCAAGCGGTCAACCACGACCGAGGTCGAGTAGAGCAGATAGTAGTAACGACTACCTTTGTATGGGATCTTCAGAGGGAATATTCTTTTAAATATTCTCTCTATTTGTACTTTCAGGGTTATTTGGGAATATCCCATAATAGAATGAGTGATAAGGCAAAGGACATGTAAATATGTAATATTCTATATTATAAGTACACTTTTGAAAAGTAAGCTCTCTAGATAAATACAAAGAACCACTTTCTGAAGAAATTTGTTCCTTTTAGATTATCCATAGTTATTTCTACCAGATCTGAGAAAGTGCTCAACATTCTCTCACATTCCTGTCATTCATCATTGTAAGTAGGAAGAATCGTTCATCCCATTCAATAGTCGGTGAATGTTTCTCCATATTTATATTTATTGGCATTTGTTGTCACTTAATACTCGACACTTTATGCACATTATCACATTGGGCCCATTTATTGTTATCACATTAATTATGTTTCTTCATTACTCCTAACTTTTGTAATGTTAACTTAAGATTTGAAATTATTAGCTTTAACTAAGATTAACCCTTCTTAATAACTGATTAATTAGTTTATCCAAAGATTATCATTTTTTGTCAAACATATTACAAAATGTACTAATGTTTCTTTCTCTTCTATGTCATTTTGTACGAAAATTCTCTTATCCTTTTTTGGACGGTGTATGCATCAGCGTCCAAATATTACATTTTATAAGTATCAAATACTCATTTTACCGCGATTGTAAGTTTGTAACTGAATGAACTCGAAGGAATGTCAGACTTTGAGTTACTCCAGTGTCTCAATTATTTTTTTCATCTTTAGAACGAAATTAACTAAATTTTCTTTTACTGTTTCCTCAATGATTTAATTTTTATTAATTATTAAATAAAAAATCTTCGGTATTTTTGTCAAAACTAGAAGTCCCAATTAACACTTCTGCACAATTAACTTAAATCTTAAAATTCTTGAAGGAGTTAAGAGGCAAAAGTTGGATTGCATAAGTATTGATTTTTCTAGTTACTAAAGTCTAATTAAACGTTACAACTCAAAAAGTTATTACTATGCCTGTTGAAAGAAAGACATTACTTTCGTCAAATTTATTTTCCTTTTTCCTTCGACCATATAAATATGGATCACTTGGTTATTATTCTTTTTATATTTAGAGCATATTGGAAAGCCACCTAGGAATTGAAATTGAATGTAATTGGGTGTAGATTATACAGTTTGGCATGTTTGGTTGGTCAAGTAATTACTTGGTCAGTAGAATTGAGTGTAATTGGAGGGGTGTAATTACAATCTTTAATTCTTAAGGGGGTGAGAATTGGTGGTAATTATACTGTGTAATTACAAGGTTATTTTTTATTTTCTTTCCTTTTATTTTTATTTTTATTTATTTTCTTTATAACTTTTTATTTCTATTATTTTAACTTTTAATATTTTATTTTTACTTTTTAATTTATTTTAAAATTTAAAATATATTTTTCTTTTTATATTATTTCTCTTTTATTTCTTTTCCTTTATTTCTTGTTATTTTGTGTAATTCCTTATATTTTAATTTTACTTATTTTATTATTATATATTTTGAAACTACACCTCCTAATATTATAAATAATGAGTCATTTACAAACTTATCATACAATGAGTGATGTAATTAAGTGAAATTTCATTATTGAATGTGGTTATAAACTTTATGTTTCCTAATCTAAAATTATAGTGGAACTTACTATTATTATGTTGGAATTTGACATATGCTAAGTAATTTTTTTTTTTTTGATTTTTGAAACTGTGTTATGTTCATGATTCTAATTTACTTGTTTTAGTAGTATTAGCTCACGTCGCATGTTGTTCATTTTTAGTTAGAATTGATAGATCAGTTTTGTCAAACATTTGAATAATGTTATGACATTATATTTATAAATATTAATTTATTTTATAATATGAATTCCATGACGTTCTTATGAAAAATGTATATTTTTAATTTTTGTACGTTGTAGACAATTAAAATTTTGTCAAATTTAAATCCATAAAAAATTTGGATTTTACTACAAATTAAATATATATTGGTCCAATTAAGCAACATGGACTGGTATAATTGGGTTTGTTATTTAAATCCAATCAAATTAATTTAAATAAATGTCCATTAATATATTATTGGGCTAGCCCGTCAATTAGTCTTCTATCAAATGGACCGGCCCATAAGCCTCTAGCCCAATGATCCACTAGGGTTTTCTTGAAGACTACTCCACTCCACACCTATATAAAGGGGTCAAAGGAGAAGGCTAAGACAAGCAAGTAAGCAGAAGGAAAGGCTAAAGAAGCTCTGAAGGATAGCATCAAGGTCTCCATCCATATCTGCAATCATCGTCCGTGGTCAAATTCCAAAGGCGAACTCAAGTCATAGGCGGGCGACTTCAAATCTTTCGTTCGTGATAACTGCAACATCAAATCCTGGTTCGTGACGAGCTTCAAATTATTCGTAACGTACTACAAATATGAAATCCGTCAAGTTCAAGATCAAGCTTTCAAGCTCTTGAACCATCATCCGTGACGAGAAGAATCAGAGGACTACATCTCTTTTGATTTAGAGATATTTTAGAGATTGTAACCCCATCACTTGAATTTAAATATAATATTTGTCGCTATTTTTCTTATCTTGATTATTATTTTTTCAGGAGCGAAATTTAGTTGTTACAAATTTTGGCATGCCCAGTGGGACAAGCTCTACCTCTCATCTCTTCTCAACTCTCAACATTCAAGATCACTAAGATGGCTTCGAAGAAGATCAACTCAAAAGTTGCCGACTCCAAGTTTTGTTCTGACGTGGAAAGTATCCTGAACGTTACTATGGGGAGTCTTAGGCCAATCACCCGGAAAAAAGCGAGCGTCTTGGGACAACAAGCACTCCGGGTGTCATCTGCACCAATGCACACATTGAGATCTTCATCATTCAAAGACGAAAAGTCCTCCGCTAGCAAGTCAGAGAGAGGAGATAATATTGCAGAAGTTGTGGAGAAAGCTCTTGCTCAACTTACTTTGTACAACACCAAGAGTCAGCTTACCCAACCTGATAATGGAGTCTTAAGTGTTGTTTCTACGCCAATCTCGCCACATGACATGTTCCAAACTGAGTTCAATCCCTGTGAAGGTCTCAGTTATTCTTCATCGTCTGCGATAATCATGGAGGCAATAATGACTAACACTTCGACAATGGAGGAGCAACTTGCAAACCTGACAAAGGTGATTGATGGCTTAACAAAGTATGCTCAAGATCAAGATGTCCGTATCGCAAAATTAACAAGCATAGTTAAAAGCATGATGGATGGAGAATCAAGTCATGCACCTGGAAAGCTTCATGAAGTCCACGAGAAGGCGGATTCTCCAGCAAAACAAGTGACATCCGCCAAAGAACTTCATGTCTCCTCCGAAGGATCAATTCCCATAGAACAATTGAAGGAATTCATTATGGGGACTATCAAGGATAAGTATGAGGTTCCTTTAAAGTCCTCTTTCACATACGCAAAGCCGTATACTGCAAGAATCGATAGCTTGAAGATGCCTTCCGGCTATTAACCTCCCAAATTTCAGCAATTCGACGGCAAAGGAAATCCAAAGCAACATGTCGCGCACTTTGTTGAAACATGCAACAATGCAGGGACTTATGGAGATTACCTTGTCAAGCAGTTCGTCCGCTCACTAAAGGGGAATGCTTTTGATTGGTACACCGACCTCGAGGCCGGATCCATCGATAGTTGGGACCAATTGGAGCAAGAGTTTCTCAATCGCTTTTACAGCACGAGGCGTACTGTAAGCATGGTGGAACTTACGAATACTCGCCAACGAAAAGATGAACCAGTTATTGACTTTATCAACCCATGGAGGAATGCAAGCCTTAACTGCAAAGATAGGATAAGCGAAGCTTCTGGCATAGAGATGTGCATCCAAGGAATGCATTGGGGACTTCCTTACATCTTGCAAGGAATTAAGCCTAGGACATTTGAAGAACTTGCCACCCGTGCTCATGATATGGAGTTGAGCATGGCTTCTGCGGGAAATGAAGGGCTGCCCATCTACGAACCCCGCAAGGGAAGGGATAAGCAAGAAGTCAATAAATGGAGCAAGTTCGTGTCCGAGAATGAAAGCAAAGAATCCATGAACGTCAATGCCTCTCCTTTGAAGTTTACTACCAAGGTGAGCAAGACATAGAGTATGAAAACTACTTCCTCTCAAGACAATGCAAATCGGAAGTTGACTCTCAAAGAGATGCAAGAAAAGGAGTACCCATTTCTAGACTCTGATGTGCCTGCAATATTTGAAGAACTCCTCGAGTTAAAGCTTATTGAGCTGCCAGAAATGAAGCGACCAGATGAAGCTGGAAAATGTAATGACCCGAATTACTGCAAATACCATCGGCTTGTAGGTCACCCTCTCGAGAAGTTCTTTGTTTTCAAGGAAAAAGTTATGGATTTGGCTCGTCAAAAGAAGATCGAGCTCAAAGACGAAAAGGAAAGCACAAACCATGTGTCTATTACCTTTGGCTCATTCGATCCGATCGAGATATTCACCTGTGAAGGGAATAAAGATAAAGAATTGCTGGAGAATGACAAAGTCCAAGTTGATAAACCTGATGAAGAAGGATGGACCCTGGTGACTCGATGAAGACACCGCAAAACGAGTCTGTAAAAAGGATCAATGAAGCAACCTACAAGGAATGAGATAGTGGTAAGACTAAAGAAGCCATAAATGGTTAAGAACCCAAAGAAGGCGGAGATAGAGGCACACCATCACCAAAAGCCACGCCACCCGGTGACTTTGGGAGAATTTTTTCCGAGTTGGTTTCGCATGAGGATTTCTAATGATGATGACAAAGCCTTGTGTTGCAATGTTGATAAGGAAGAAGAGGAAAAGAACGAAGTCAAGTCAACACTCTCTCCATCACAGTCTAATAGTCTTGTTGAGTCCTCATTTCAAGAAGCGGATGTTTGTAATGCAAAAATCACCTTCACTGAAGACGATCTCCTACTTGGTGAGACATCACACAATCGCCCTTTGTTTATGGTCGGTTATGTGCTGGAGCTGAGAATAAAGAGAATCTTGATAGATGATGGATCTGCAGTTAACATTCTTCCCATTCGCATAATGAAGGAACTTGGCATCTCAACTGAAGACCTTTCTGAAAGCCGACTGATGATTCAAGGATTCAATCAAGGTGGACAAAGGGCCATAGGAGCTATCAAGTTGGAGATCGCCATGGGAGATATGAAATCAACCGCATGGATGCATGTGATTGATGCAAAGACTTCATACAATTTGTTGCTTGGTAGGCCGTGGATACACGAGAACAAAGTTGTCCAGTCAACTTACTACCAATGTTTGAAATATAATAAAGATGGAGTCGAGAAGAAGATAGTTGCTGACGACAAGCCGTTCGCTGAAGCTGAGGCATACTTCGCTGATGCAAAGTTCTACTTAAAGAACCACATCATGAATGGAGTAAAAGTTGATGACTCCACGAAGGCCAAAGGCAAGAAAATAGCTCTTTTATCTCGTTACATCCCAAAAGTGAAGAAAGATGAAGGAGGATCATCAAGCCTCCAAAAGGATGCACTAAGAGAATTAACCATTCCTATCAAGCAGATTGATACCATAAAGTTATCTTCAAAGCTACGGGAAAAGTTTGTGGCCCCTAGCATGCCTCAAAATAAGGCACTCCCCATGAAACGCACAAATGAAGGTTTTGATCCGAATGCTTATAGGTTATTCGCAAAGGCTGGATATGACCCCAATGAACCATCTAAGCTAGGGAACCTCCCACCTAAAGCTACTAGGAAAGCAAACACGATGAAGGACAAGGAGCATGTGGTGAAACAATCACGTGAGGGTCTAGGTTACAAACAACCCCCACCAGTTCGCATCTCCATTAGAAGAACAAATATTAACTATATCACGACGGAAGATGAACCCGCTGATTCTAATAAAAGGCCTTCTGTCTTTGATCGACTTGGAGAACCAACTACAAGAACTTCTGTATTTGAGAGGTTGGGGCCATGGAAAAGGAAGAAGAACAAGTCCCAAAGAAATTATGAAGAGATAAGAAGACCTTTGCCATCTAAATTCCAAAGTATCTCCAAGGAGTGTCAAAGCTTGATCCCTTCCAGAATAAGGCGACAATCAGAACTTTTGATTTCATGCGGGGAGGTACTCAAGGTGAAGACTCGCACAGTGGTCCATACTAGAGAGCGTGATGAAGATGAAGAAAGTGTAAGATCTTCATATCACATTACTGCGAATGAGGAGCAATACACTTCATCCCTAAGGAAAGTTGACGAATATTTGGGAGATGCCTCCTGGTGTAGCCATATATCTTTTAATGATGGTGATCCTCAAGAAGACGAAGATGTTGAGGACGCTCCTACTGAACTAGAAGAAGGAATTAAAATGACTGTTGATACATTGAAAGAAGTCAACCTTGGAACTGCAGAAGACTCCAGGCCCACCTATGTAAGTGCCCTATTAACCACAGATGAAGAAAACACTTATGTGGAGCTACTCAAAGAATATAGAGATGTCTTCGCTTGGAACTACAAAGAGATGCCTGGTTTAGATCCTAAAGTAGCAGTTCATCATCTCGCAGTTAAGAAAGGAGCTCGTCCTGTTAAACAAGCCCAAAGACGCTTCAGGCTAGAATTGATCCCATCAATTGAAGCAGAGGTCAATAAACTCATCGAAGCTGGTTTCATTCGGGAGGTTAAATATCCTTCATGGATTTCAAGCATTGTTCTGGTGAAGAAGAAGAATGGCCAAATTCGAGTTTGTGTCGATTTTAGAGACCTCAATAATGCATGCCCTAAGGACGAATTTCCGCTCCCCATTCCAGAGCTTATGATTGATGCCACCACCGGATACGAGGCAATGTCTTTCATGGATGGATCATCTGGCTACAATAAAATACGTATGGCACTAAAAGATGAAGAGCTTACTGCATTTCGAACTCCTAAAGGCATTTATTGCTACAAAGTAATGCCTTTTGGCTTGAAGAATGTTGGCGCCACATATCAAAGGGCAATGCAGAATATCTTTGACGACATCCTCCACAAGAATGTGGAATGCTATGTAGATGATTTAGTGGTGAAATCAAGAAAGAGAGGAAACCACTTGCAAGACTTAAGAATGGTGGTCAAACGACTCCGGAGATATCAACTTAGAATGAATCCGTTGAAATGCGCCTTTGGAGTTACTTCTGGAAAATTCCTTGGCTTCATAGTTCGACATCGAGGGATTGAGATAGATCAAGCCAAAGTTGATGCAATCTTGAAGATGCCAGAGCCCAGAAACATACATGAACTGAAAAGTCTACAAGGAAAATTGGCGTACCTTAGAAGATTCATCTCAAATCTAGCAGGGAAGTGCCAACCTTTTAGCCGTCTCATGAAGAAGGGTGTACCTTTTGAATGGGACCAAGCTTGTAGCAATGCATTCCAAAGCATCAAATCCTACTTGATGAAACCTCCGGTTCTGGCAGCCCCTATACCAGGAAAGCCATTGATTTTATATATTGCAGCCCAAGAAAGGTCAGTGGGAGCCCTTTTAGCCCAAGAAAATGGTGAAAATAAAGAAAATTCCTCTACTACTTGAGTAGAATGATGACCCCAAATGAGATAAAGTATTCTCCAATCGAAAAGTTGTGTGTGGCATTGGTTTTTGCAATTCAAAAAATGAAGCACTACTTTCAAGCTCACGTCATTCGTCTCGTCTCAAGGGCGAACCCGATCAAGTTTGTTATGTCAAAACCCGTCCTCAATGATCGATTAGCAAGGTGGTATCTCCAGTTTCAACAATTTGAGATTGTGTATATCCCACAAAAAGCTGTGAAAAGACAAGCTTTGGCATATTTCTTGGCAGATCATCCAATTCCTGATGATTGGGAGTTGACTGATGAACTACCTGATGAAGATGCAATGGTCATCGAAGTGCAAACACCATGGAAAATGTATTTTGATGGTGCCGCACATCGTGATGGAGCGGGTGCAGGTGTTGTGTTTGTCACTTCTCACGGGAAAGTCTTGCCATATTCCTTCACCTTAACACAACATTGCACTAACAACGTTGCGGAATATCAAGCGCTCATACTTGGGCTTGAGATGGCCGTTGAGATGAGACAACTCCGATTACATATTTTTGGAGACTCTGAGTTAGTGATCAATCAGTTGCTAGGTAGCTATGAAGTTAAAAAGCCAGAATTGCGTCCTTATTATGATTATGCACAGAGATTAATTGCATGGCTTGGCAACGTAACTCTTCAACATGTGCCAAGGAAGGAAAATAAGAAAGCCGACGCCTTAGCTGCTCTAGCTTCGACATTGACTCTGCCCTGCCAGACACAAATCACCGTCTGCCAAAAATGGATAGTGCCACCAGATGAGAACGAGGATGAAGAAAGCAAGCTCGATCGTTTGGTAGCCATCGCTGAAGCTGTGAAGGTTGACTGGCGACAAACCATGATCGATTACTTATGTTATGGGATACTTCCAGAAGATCCAAGAAGAAAGATAGAAATTCGTCGGCGTGCCCCTCGCTTCCTTTACTACAAAGACACTTTGTATCGAAGATCATTCGAGGGAGTTCTCTTGCGTTGTTTAGGGGAAGATGAAGCAACACAAGCTATGCAAGAGGCACACTCTGGAGTTTGTGGATCACATCAATCCGGGCCAAAGCTCCACTTCCACATTAAAAGAATGGGTTACTACTGGCCAACAATGGTGAAAGATTGCTTAGATTATGCTCGAAGATGCAAGGCTTGCCAGTTTCACGCAAATTTTATACACCAACCCCCTGAAGTGTTACATCCTACTGTTGCATCTTGGCCATTTGATGCTTGGGGATTAGATATTGTTGGACCACTTCCAAAATCTTCTGGAGGACATCTATACATCTTGGCCGCAACTGATTATTTCTCAAAATGGGCCGAGGTCGTCGCTCTCAAGGAAGTGAAGAAGGAGAATGTTGCAAACTTTATTCGAGTGAACATCATATATCGTTTCGGCATTCCTAGTTATATAATAACAGATAATGGCAAATCGTTCGATAACAAATTGATGACCAAGATCTATGAACTTTTTGGCTTCAAGCAACGTAATTCGTCAATGTATTATGCTGCAGCAAATGGATTAGCCGAGGCATTTAACAAGACACTTTGCAACTTGTAAGAAAAGGTCGTCTCCAAATCTAAAAGAGATTAGCATGACAGAATGGAAGAAGCTTTGTGGGCATATCGTACGACTCATCGTACGCCGACACAGACAACTCCTTATTCTCTTGTTTATGGAGTCGAAGCAGTTCTTCCTCTTGAGCGTCAAATACTGTCCTTGCGACTCGCTGTCCAAGAAGGTCTTACTGAAGAAGAAAATGCTCGTCTACGCCTTGAAAAACTTGAGTCCCTTGATGTACAAAGGCTAGAAGCTCAACAAAGTCTCGAATGTTATCAAGCTCGTCTTTCTCGTGCTTTCAATAAAAAAGTTCGCTTGAGGTCCTTCCAAGTTGGCGATCAAGTTCTTGCAGTAAGAAGACCTATTATCACCTCTCGCAAATCTGGGGGAAATTCACTTCAAAGTGGGATGGCCCATGTGTCGTGCAAGACGCCTATTCAAGCGGAGCTTACAAGTTAGTTGATGCAGATGGCATGAGGATTGGCCCCATCAACGGGAAATTTTTGAAGAAGTACTATCCTTGAAGAACAAATGGTGCTCCTCGACGCACGAGCCTAAACCGCAAGTCATGATGCTCCTCGACGCACGAGCCTAAACTGCAAGTCATGATGCTCCTCGACACACGAGCCTAAGCTGCAAGTCATGATGCTCCTCGACGCACGAGCCTAAGACCGCAAGTCATGATGCTCCCTCGACGCACGAGCCTAAGCTGCAAGTCGTGATGCTCGCCGACGCGTGAGCCTAAACGACAAGTCATGATGCTCCTCGACGCACGAGCCTAAGCGGCACCTCGACTGGCTCTCCACCTCGGTTATAGCCACGGATATGTAGGCAGCTCAGATACAAGGGCTCGGTCACATTCCTCTTCTTTTAGTTTAGTCCCTCCGAATAAGGGTCGGGTCAAAAAACACTTGTCTAGTCGTTCTTTGTCTGAAAACTCTTTGTGTTTTCAGTCAAAGAGGGGCAGCTGTAAACGCGTGATTTTTGACCCTCCCCGAGATTTTTTATATTTTTAGCGTAAAATATTTAGTTTAGTTTTAATATAGCTATTTTAGCTAAATTTGACTCTTTTACTTTATTTTTACCTCAAAATGAAAAAAATAACAAAAATATGGTTTTATTAATGTTTCGTAGTCATTTTAAACTTGAAAAATACAAAAATAGTATTTTATATTTTTTATCTTTTTATAAAAAACGAAAATAATAAAAAAATAGTTTCATTAATATTTTGTAGTTATTTTAAACTTGAAAAATATAAAAATAGTACTTTATATTTTTATCTTTTTATAAAAACGAAAATAATAAAAAAAATAGTTTCATAAATATTTTGTAGTTATTTTAAACTTGAAAAATATAAAAAATAGTTTTATTTTAATTATAAGTATTATAGTTATTTTGATTACCTAGGATTAATTAAATAACGCCATTCTCGGTTCCGGGCGAAGAATAATATTCGGGTTCAAACTACCCGGTTTTATAATTTTCGGACATAGCCCGTAATAATCCGACACTACACTAAGGGGGAGAGGGGAGTACCAACCCATACCCACACATGCACACACTAGGGGGACAATAGATAATGGGGGATGGGAATAGTTAGAAAAAGACAAAAGAAAGTAAAAAACAAAAGAAAAAAACAAAAAAAAAAGCATGGAACTTATTGAAAAAAAAAATATAATAATAATAATATACAATAAGAGATGTAGGATACATCTTCTTTAAAGGAAGAAGAAAAGCACGGCAAGGCATTTGGAAGAAACACATTTGAAAAACGAAAAAAAACAAAAAGAAGGAAAACGAAAGAACAGGAGAACAAGACAGAGAAAGGGACTACACTGTTGATTTTTCTTCTTCATTTTAAAAGAAGATACCAAAAAAAAAACCGGAGAAGCCACGGTGCACTCATCTTCTTCGGAGGACATACGGACTGTGCAGCGAGGCCACCAAGCCAGCAGCTCGACGCCATAGCTGCTAGCACCTCGTATGCGACCTCCAGTCGCTGGGAAAAACCAGCAACGGACCTGCTGCGTCGTCCAACGACCATCGTTGTTTCACTCCATCCCCGTCGTCTCGCTGCTCGTCATGTAGCAGACCACCACTTGCTCCGTTTGTCGCGGCAACCGGGCAGCACCAGTCACTGCTGCTGCGCACCAGCACCTCATCTCTAACCCGTCAGCCCCCATCCAAACGACCTCCAGCCCGTCGCAAAAACCAGCAACACCAGCGTACCACCTGCTGTTTCTCCGAGTTCGTCGAGGTCCCGCATCGAACTGTTTGTTCTTGGTTCCAGTTTGGTTCGAGTTCTGTCCGGAGAGGTCGAAGTTTGAGGTCCGTCACTTTCCATCTCTTTTCTTTCTTTATTAATCAATAAATACACTTTCCATTTCAGTAAGTTTGAATATGTATTGTTTGGTTTCCTTGTCACTTTGTTTAATATTTTTGGATTAGTTCCTTTTTAAATTGTTATTTTTATCTTTGTTCGACGTCTCAATCCCTTTATATGTTTACTTGAAAATACGTACTGTTGCTTTGAAATCCTTTTGGATGAATTCACACTAATTTTGTTGCAATAAACTAAGTTGTACGCATGATGCAATTGTTGAGTTAATATGTTGACTTTTGTTTTTCTTAATATATTGCAGTAGGTTTATATAGGTAATTGTTTTTGTTAAAAGAAAATAAAGATGAGCTGAGCCTCGCTAAACAAAACAAACAAGTTGCAGGGCCCTCATAAATGTATATATAAAATACTTAGATTTCGAGATGTGCCGTTTCTTAGCGAATTTCACGGCATTCTCAAAAATGTAAATAAGTAATCGCTCTAGGCGCGTATTTTAATAATTTTACCTTCTTAAATACGGGTGTGCATTTCATGCGGCCCAAATCCAAATCCCAAAAATGTTGAATAAGAATGTGTCGAGGATCCGGGTGCATTTCATGTGACGTGATTCGAAACATATTTTTAGGCAACATTCTCTTTCGTAAATAATAATAATAATAAAAGCGATAAAGGGATATTAATTTACATTAAGTACATAATTGTTAAAATCAGATAAATAAGCCGAATATGACAATTAAGCGACCGTGCTAGAACCACGGAATTCGGGAATGCCTAACACCTTCTCCCGGGTTAACAGAATTCCTTATCCGGATTTCTGGTTCGCGGACCATTAAATAGAGTCAAACTTTTCCTCAATTCGGGTTTCAAACCGGTGACTTGGGACACCATAAATCTCCCAAGTGGCGACTCCGAATCTCAATAAATGAATCCCGTTTTGGTTGTCCTTTAATTGGAAAAACTCTCTTTTATATCTTGCGCCCTCGCGGGTGCGGTAAAAAGGAGGTGTGACAGCTCTGGCGACTCCACTGGGGACGATAAACCCAGAACCACTGGTTCAGGGTTTAAGAATTCGAGCTTAGAATAATTGTTGTATTTGGCTTATTTATTATATGATTTTATTATATGTTTGTATTAATGTGCAAAATGATATTTTTATCGCTTTGATATTTTTTTGAACTTTACATATAAATTGTGCCGAAACCAATCTCCTCTCTGAGTCTTCTAAATCATGAAGAAGGGTGCACTTCGTGTGACTTCTTTTCCGTATAGTGTCTAATTCCCACCTTAGAACGAGGTTTGGATAAGTTGCAAAACCGGTGAAGCTTCTGTATTCCCGGGTTGCTGCCTCCTCCTCGGCTCGAGTTGTCCGTTCGGGTAAGCCAGGTCTAGAACAATAAACCCGGGTTTTTAAACCTAGAATAACAAAGCTTCATGCCGGATCCCTAGTAGGAACGTTTATTTGCATCATGTTGCATTTGACTTAGGGGACTCGACACAGGGGTTGGGTCCGTCTAGGACAGGTGACCTGAAATGAAAAGACCATCCTGCTGCATCCTGTTTGTTTTATGTATATATTTGCTTCAGACTTGCAGGCTAACCGTTTTTTTTTATATTGAGGAAAATGAAAAAAAAATAGTCTCAAAATAGTTTGTTTTTTACTTACTTAAAAAGAAAAAAAAACGTTTGTTATAAAATAAAAAATGTTTGATCAAAATAAAAAAAAAAAAATAGTTTCAAAATAGTTTGTTTTTTTTTACTTAAAAAGGAAAAAAACGTTTGTTGTAAAATAAAAAAATATGTGATTTCAAAATAGTTTGTTTTTTTTTACTAAAAAAAAAAAGAAAAATTTTGTTTTAAACTTAAAAAAAAATGTGTGAAAAAATAATAAATAGTTTGTTTCCTTTAAAGATGTAGTTTGTTTGACCGAACTACGCAGGTTTGATTCTCGCCATTAGGTGGGATACGTAGGCAACCCTCATCGGGTCCAACCACCCCTTTAAAAAATCAAAAAAAAATGTGTGTGTTTAATTTTGTCAATAAATCGAAGTGACGCTGTTTTTGAAAATAGCCGAATGTTCCGAAAGGACACCGGAAGGCTATTTTTTTGCAAAAATAGCCACTTTGAATCATTTTTAATAATTTGCGGGCACGACCTTGAAATATTCCTTGTGGAAATGTTGCAAGGCCATAGCCGCAAAATCAAGTCCGGGTTCACACCCTTTTTGCAAAAATAACCAAAAATGTCAAAATTTTTATTTTTGTTATAAATAAGTCGGGTAATGCTATTCTTGCTTAAAATAAGCCGAATGTCCCTTGAAAGGACGTCGGAAGGCCGTTTTTGCAAAAATAGCCACTTTGAGGCATTTGTAAATAATTTTGGACACAACCTGGAAATATTCCCTCGCGGAAATGCGAAAGGATGTATCCGCAAAAAATCAAGTTTGAGTCATCACTCAACTTTACAAAAATAACCACTTTATCAAATAAGCCATTACATGGCCGGAGTTTTGCTGAAATAGCCACATTTTTGCATTTTAACTTTCTCAGTCTTGTGTTGGCCTGTGTCGGTGCTGAACGATGCCCCATAGGCCCCAGGATAAAAAATTTTGAATTTGCATATTCTTAAATAAAATTTTGCAAAAAGAGCCACTTTGTCTAAATAAGCCATTACATGGCCAATTTATGAAAAATAGTCTTGTGTTGGTTTATGGCGATGCCGAACGATGCCCCATGAGCCACAAGATAAAAACATATCTCAAGTTTATCTTTCTTAAGTAAATTTTGCAAAAATAGTCATTTTGTCAAATAAGCCATTATGTGGCCAATTTTGTAGAAATAGTCATAATTGACACTAAAAAATATTCTTTTTCTTGTAGAAATCTCCTACACAAGTTTGTAGTTGGAGTCGGCTTCTATAATTTTCCTTCAAAGAAAAAAAAAATCAAAAAAAAAAATCAAATAAACATCTCTTTATTTCTTGCATTAATTTGCAAGAACTACGCTCGGTCTGATTCATGCGGGGTCATGATACGTAGGCAATCTCCATAAGATTCGACCACAATTGTATATGTATATATATGAAAAAAAAATGAAAAAAAAAGGAAAAAAAAAAGAAAAAAAAAGAGAAAAAAAAAAGAAAAAAAGAAAAAAGAAGTAAGCAAAAAAATATTGATGGGGACTTACTGATTCCATTTCTACCATATTTTATTTTGAATTGTTGAGAATTGAGGTGGTTGGTTTGTGGTGAGCCGGAAACAGAAGATCCAGGAAAACCTGATTATGATCCAAGATAGTGACACCAAGAATATCGCATAGAGTCCTTTACCTGCACGCCGGGATGGACGCTTTGTGGGGATGTATTGACTAAAGCTGAAAATGTCGAAGCAAATAAGTGGCCTTGGTAATATTGATGCGAAGCTTAGTGGCCAAAATATCGTGCTTGGTAATCGGGAAGACTCTCCATTCCTTGGTCAACCAGAGTGGAATTTGGGTGGTTTATTTTGTTGTCATTTACGTCGTCCAGATTATTTCGGGGTTGTTAATCGGGATATTGTCTTGTAACCCAAACCTTTCTGTCGTTCTATTTTGTCCAGTTTTCTATTGGTCGTAATACCTCATTTAGTATTGTGTAGGTTTGTTCCAAGGGTGTACCCAAGTTTATTGTGTTTGTTTTGTTGTATTAATTCATTTCTAGTTCGTCTAATGCAACTCTCTTGTTTGCCATTATTTCGAGTCATTTTTCTTTGATTAAGTCCTTCTTCTTTATAGTCATTTTTATGTCAACACTAGTGACATGACATGCACGCGTAATTGTGGCCTAATCTTAAAAGTTAATCATGAAGGAATTGGAAGATAATCATGGCATTTTAAAAGAAATAATGATTTGAGATTATTTGGAACCCGAGTCACGTGAAATTTGGGGCGGGTAAAATACAAAGAAAGCCTTAAGGGCAAAATGGCCATGCTTACATGGGGTTCGCTCGTGATACTGAAATGAAAGTGTCATCCAGCAATACTTTAAAATGACAGATGAAAAGGCGAATGGACGATATGGTTATCAATCAAGGCACAAACAGAAGATGTCGTGAATATGTTGTTTGAACTTGGCATGTTTTGAAAATTGGAATGACGAAGGCATTTTGTTCTGCTATCCAAACACTTTATCCATCGTCAACCCTTTGAGCTTTATTTTAAAATCTTTCATACCCCTCCTTCGGAGTTAGTTGCAAAGACTAGAAACACAGGTTTGAAAGACAAAAGAAGAAAGGGATAAAGAAAAAGAAAAGGAAAGAAAACAACAAAAAGAGATAAAGAAAAGAAAAGAAAAGAAAAGAAAAATGGATGAAACTTGAAAAAAAGGGAATTGGGAACTACGTTTGACCTGATTCCTTAAAGAGGATACGTAGGCGCTTCACAACTCGGTCATAGTGTAAATAAAGTAATAAAAATTCCCCGAGTAAAAACTGGGGCAAAGAAAAATTGTGTTGATTATAAATAAATTTAGGTCCGAAGGTTGTAAATTTTGAACCCAAAATTGATTTTGTTTTGAGCCTTCAATACCCTTTCTTTCTAACCCTATCCAAATCCCACATTACGGTCCAGAAAGACCTTCTGATCAGTCTTCAAAAGATGCCATGTCAGGCGAGTGAGAGAGTCCTATCGAAATATAACACTCTGATTCTCAGCAAAAAAGACTATGATTCCCAGCAGAAAGGAAACACGAGAGAGTCTTAGCAGTGACACCCCAATCCCCAACTAAAAGTGATACAAATGAGAGAGTCTTACCGGTGAAAACCTTCACAGGCACCATAAGGCGACGAAAGCTGAGAGAAAATCAAAATGAGAGAGGCTTGAAAGTGAAAACCCTTCGAGCACTACAAGTCGAATAAAGGTGATAATCGGGATGGAAATCACGAGATAGAAATCGTGAAAGGCAATTAACGACGGAGGATAGGCCATATGTGCATGTCATGACCAGTAGAGTTGGTATCCGCGTTTGATAAGTTTTATAGTTGTTTCTGGTTAGAGAGTCAGTCCTCCCTTGTCTTCTATTTGTTGTTTCTTTTTATCTTTCTCCTTTTGTCAAAATTCTCCATCAAAGTCGGTCTAGTCAAAACATAGTGAGAAATGACTTCAAAACTTGCCACCAACTTTCCAATTATTATGCAAGGCAAGGAAATGCCATTGACGACAGAGAAGTATGGTGCAAAGAAGATTATTAAACTGGGGCAGAAAATTTTCTTTTCAGTTTGAAAATTTTCTGGAAGTCGAGTCCCACTTGGGGAAAAGGGAAGAAAGAAGGCCTTAAGGGAAGCAATATTTAAACCAATGTCATCTCCAACAGCCTTCAGAAGAGTGAAACACCAATTTTGAGGAAATGAAAATCCACCGGCAGTGTTATCTTCAGCAAGTTTCGAGGTGGTCGGACAACACAGAGTGGTAAAGGAAGAAAGGAAATCTCATCTTCAACAAAATAACCCCCAGCAAGTTGAGAAACACAGAACGGGGAAGGGATAAATGGAAAAACCCATCCCCGGCAGGAATATCATCTCCAACAAATGAAATCATTCCCCAACAAGTTTTGGGAATCCCGAGCGAGGAAAATGGGAAAAGGAAAAACCACCCCACAGGAGCGGCACAACCGCTCACAATGTTTTGAACTAACAATTTTTCTATGATTTGAAACAGGGAAAGAAAGTGCTATTGATAGCAGAAAGTCATGCCACAAGGAAGAACACCAATACTGGGGCAGAAAATTTTCTGCCGTTGTTGAAAATTTTCTCGGAGAAACGAGGAAGGCAATTCAAGATGACGTGTCAGGTTTGTCCACCTTCAAATAGGATGTTTCAGGTTTGTCCACCTTCGAACAGGACGTCTCGGGTTTGTTCACTTTCATACATTGATATCATGGGAGTATTCGCCCTCGAATAGGATACGATGGGAGTATTCGCCCTCGAATAGAATACGATGGGAGTATTCGCCCTCGAATAGGATACGATGGGAGTATTCGCCCTCGAATAGGATACGATGGGAGTATTCGCCCTCGAATAGGATACGATGGGAGTATTCGCCCTCGAATAGGATACAATGGGAGTATTCGCCCTCGAATAGGATACAATGGGAGTATTCGCCCTCGAATAGGATACAATGGGAGTATTCGCCCTCGAATAGGATACAATGGGAGTATTCGCCCTCGAATAGGATACAATGGGAGTATTCGCCCTCGAATAGGATACGATGGGAGTATTCGCCCTCGAATAGGATACGATGGGAGTATTCGCCCTCGAATAGGATACGATGGGAGTATTCGCCCTCGAATAGGATACAATGGGAGTATTCGCCCTCGAATAGGATACAATGGGAGTATTCGCCCTCGAATAGGATACAATGGGAGTATTCGCCCTCGAATAGGATACAATGGGAGTATTCGCCCTCGAATAGGATACAATGGGAGTGTTCGCCCTCGAATAGGATACAATGGGAGTATTCGCCCTCGAATAGGATACAATGGGAGTATTCGCCCTCGAATAGGATACAATGGGAGTATTCGCCCTCGAATAGGATACAATGGGAGTGTTCGCCCTCGAATAGGATACAATGGGAGTATTCGCCCTCGAATAGGATACAATGGGAGTATTCGCCCTCGAATAGGATACAATGGGAGTATTCGCCCTCGAATAGAATACAATGGGAGTATTCGCCCTCGAATAGGATACAATGGGAGTATTCGCCCTCGAATAGGATACAATGGGAGTATTCGCCCTCGAATAGGATACAATGGGAGTATTCGCCCTCGAATAGGATACGATGGGAGTATTCGCCCTCGAATAGGATACGATGGGACTATCCGCCCTCGAATAGGATACGATGGGACTATCCGCCCTCGAATAGGATATTTTACGTTTGTTTTATTTTACATTGTCCTTTGCATATTTCATAAATTATTGCCGGAATGCATTTTTTTTAATTCAAAAAAATTGCTACTAAAAGCAGGCGCCTACCTGTATAACAAAAGGCAAGTCTTCAGTCTTTACATTGCAGGTCTTGAAACCAGTAACCCACCGTAAAGCAGAAGGTTACAACAAGAGATCCCAGCGCAAATTCAAGCGCATGAGTCAAAGGAAATGAGGGATGAAGGAAAACTTTCCCAGCAGCATCATCCCCAGCAGGTAAGTAAACAATTCCAAAGATATCCCCAGCAGTCAAGGGAAAAATAACACGACCTAGGAGGAAAGCAATTCCGAAACAAGGTAATTCGAAAGAAAGGATGTGATGGAGTTAGTGAGTTGATGTTGAAGTCAGGGAGCCCGCCTGAAGAATAGAGTGGCGATTTAGTTTTGAAGTTGTGGTTGAAGTCAGGGAGCCCGCCTAAAGAATGGAGTGGCGATTTAGTTTTGAGTTGTAGTTGAAGTCAGGGAGCCCGCCTGAAGAATGGAGTGGCGATTTATTTTGAAGTGGTAGTTGAAATCAGGGAGCCCGCCTGAAGAATGGAGTGGCGATTTAGTTTTGAAGTTGTAGTTGAAGTCAGGGAGCCCGCCTGAAGAATGGAGTGGCGATTTAGTTTTGAAGTTGTAGTTGAAGTCGGGGAGCCCGCCCGAAGAATGGAGTGGCGATTTTATTTTGAAGTAGTAGTTGAAGTCGGGGAGCCGGCCTGAAGAATGGAGTGGCGATTTCATTTTGAAGTTGTAGTTGAAGTCGGGGAGCCCGCCCGGAGAATGGAGTGGCGATTTTATTTTGGAGTTGTAGTTGAAGTCGGGGAGCCCGCCCCTGAAGAATGGAGTGGCGATTTTATTTTGAAGTTGTAGTTGAAGTCGGGGAGCCCGCCCGAAGAATGGAGTGGCGATTTAATTTTGAAGTTGTAGTTGAAGTCAGGGAGCCCGCCTGAAGAATGGAGTGGCGATTTATTTTGAAGTTGTAGTTGAAGTCGGGGAGCCCGCCTGAAGAATGGAGTGGCGATTTATTTTGGAGTTGTAGTTGAAGTCAGGGAGACCGCCTGAAGAATGGAGTGGCGATTTTATTTTGGAGTTGTAGTTGAAGTCGGGGAGCCCGCCTGAAGAATGAAGTGGCGATTTTATTTTGGAGTTGTAGTTGAAGTCAGGGAGCCCGCCTGAAGAATGGAGTGGCGATTTTATTTTGGAGTTGTAGTTGAAGTCAGGGAGCCCGCCTGAAGAATGGAGTGGCGATTTTATTTTGAAGTAGTAGTTGAAGTCAGGGAGCCCGCCTGAAGAATGGAGTGGCGATTTAATTTTGAAATTGTAGTTGAAGTCAGGGAGCCCGCCTGAAGAATGGAGTGGCGATTTATTTTGAAGTTGTAGTGGAAGTCAGGGAGCCCGCCTGAAGAATGGAGTGGCGATTTATTTTGAAGTTGTAGTGGAAGTCAGGGAGCCCGCCTGAAGAATGGAGTGGCAATTTAATTTTGAAATTGTAGTTGAAGTCAGGGAGCCCGCCTGAAGAATGGAGTGGCGATTTATTTTGAAGTTGTTTAAGGAAAGCGGTAGAGTGTAACGGAAATCCCCAGCATGAATCAGAAGGAAGGCAACCAGAATGCGAGTCAACAGTCCGAGGGGATCAACAGAAGTTTAGTCACAATAAACAAAAAAAAAAAAAAAAAAAAAGAGGATGAAAGATGTGGTGTGCTCAAGACATGGCCGAGGTCACAAGCACTGCATACCTGGTCCTGATCCAAAAAGCCGAAGAAGATTGAACTAGCACCTACAACTAGCAAGTACCAATATTCAAATTTAGAGTCCGCATGAAGCACCAACCAATACTCGAGATCAAGCTTCGGAAGACTTATAGATAGGAATTTTGTAACTAGTAGCTGATAGGCTTAGTTAGTCTTTTTCATGTTTTGATTTTTGATGTAATAACAGGACTACAGACCGGAACCTCGACGGAACGGAACCTCGGCGAAACGGCACCTCGACCGGCTCTCCGCCTCGGTATACCCCTTCCTCACTCACTTTCGAACTACACGTGGCCTGATTCCTTTATAGCCAAGGATATGTAGGCAGCTCAGATACAAGGGCTCGGTCACATTCCTCTTCTTTTAGTTTAGTTCCTCCGAATAAGGGTCGGGTCAAAAACACTTGTCTAGTCGTTCTTTGTCTGAAAACTCTTTGTGTTTTCAGTCAAAGAGGGGCAGCTGTAAACACGTGATTTTTGACCCTCCCCGAGATTTTCTATATTTTTAGCGTAAAATATTTAGTTTAGTTTTAATATAGCTATTTTAGCTAAATTTGACTCTTTTACTTTATTTTTACCTCAAAATGAAAAAAATAACAAAAATATGGTTTTATTAATGTTTCGTAGTCATTTTAAACTTGAAAAATACAAAAATAGTACTTTATATTTTTTATCTTTTTATAAAAAACGAAAATAATAAAAAAATAGTTTCATTAATATTTTGTAGTTATTTTAAACTTGAAAAATATAAAAATAGTACTTTATATTTTTATCTTTTTATAAAAACGAAAATAATAAAAAAATAGTTTCATAAATATTTTGTAGTTATTTTAAACTTGAAAAATATAAAAAATAGTTTTATTTTAATTATAAGTATTATAGTTATTTTGATTACCTAGGATTAATTAAATAACGCCATTCTCGGTTCCGGGCGAAGAATAATATTCGGGTTCAAATTACCCGGTTTTATAATTTTTCGGACATAGCCCATAATAATCCGAGTCCACCACACATGTGGGGGACACGGACAAAACCAACCCATACCCACACATGCACACACTAGGGGGACAATAGATAATGGGGGATGGGAATAGTTAGAAAAAGACAAAAAGAAAGTAAAAACAAAAGAAAAAGAGAAAAAAAAAAAAAAGCATGGAACTTATTGAAAAAAAAAATATAATAATAATAATATACAATAAGAGATGTAGGATACATCTTCTTTAAAGGAAGAAGAAAAGCACGGCAAGGCATTTGGAAGAAACACATTTGAAAAACGAAAAAAAACAAAAAGAAGGAAAACGAAAGAACAGGATAACAAGACAGAGAAAGGGACTACACTGTTGATTTTTCTTCTTCATTTTAAAAGAAGATACCAAAAAAAAAACCGGAGAAGCCACGGTGCACTCATCTTCTTCGGAGGACATACGGACTGTGCAGCGAGGCCACCAAGCCAGCAGCTCGACGCCATAGCTGCTAGCACCTCGTATGCGACCTCCAGTCGCTGGGAAAAACCAGCAACGGACCTGCTGCGTCGTCCAACGACCATCGTTGTTTCACTCCATCCCCGTCGTCTCGCTGCTCGTCATGTAGCAGACCACCACTTGCTCCGTTTGTCGCGGCAACCGGGCAGCACCAGTCACTGCTGCTGCGCACCAGCACCTCATCTCTAACCCGTCAGCCCCCATCCAAACGACCTCCAGCCCGTCGCAAAAACCAGCAACACCAGCGTACCACCTGCTGTTTCTCCGAGTTTGTCGAGGTCCCGCATCGAACTGTTTGTTCTTGGTTCCAGTTTGGTTCGAGTTCTGTCCGGAGAGGTCGAAGTTTGAGGTCCGTCACTTTCCATCTCTTTTCTTTCTTTATTAATCAATAAATACACTTTCCATTTCAGTAAGTTTGAATATGTATTGTTTGGTTTCCTTGTCACTTTGTTTAATATTTTTGGATTAGTTCCTTTTTAAATTGTTATTTTTATCTTTGTTCGACGTCTCAATCCCTTTATATGTTTACTTGAAAATACGTACTGTTGCTTTGAAATCCTTTTGGATGAATTCACACTAATTTTGTTGCAATAAACTAAGTTGTACGCATGATGCAATTGTTGAGTTAATATGTTGACTTTTGTTTTTCTTAATATATTGCAGTAGGTTTATATAGGTAATTGTATTGTGGGAGATGATTTATTATATTTGGATTGGTTTGAAGCTGTTAAGTAAGATGTATCTATAACCCTCATAAATGTATATATAAAATACTTAGATTTCGAGGTGTGCCGTTTCTTAGCGAATTTCACGGCATTCTCAAAAATGTAAATAAGTAATTGCTCTAGGCGCGTATTTTAATAATTTTACCTTCTTAAATACGGGGGTGCATTTCATGCGGCCCAAATCCAAATCCCAAAAATGTTGAATAAAAATGTGTCGAGGATCCGGGTGCATTTCATGTGACGTGATTCGAAACATATTTTTAGGCAACATTCTCTTTCGTAAATTATAATAATAACAATAAAAGCGGTAAAGGGATATTAATTTGCCTTAAGTACATAACTGTTAAAATCAGATAAATAAGCCGAATATGACAATTAAGCGACCGTGCTAGAACCACGGAATTCGGGAATGCCTAACACCTTCTCCCGGGTTAACAGAATTCCTTATCCGGATTTCTGGTTCGCGGACCATTAAATAGAGTCAAACATTTCCTCAATTCGGGTTTCAAACCGGTGACTTGGGACACCCTAAATCTCCCAAGTGGCGACTCCGAATCTCTCAATAAATGAACCCCATTTTGGTTGTCCTTTAATTGGAAAAACTCTCTTTTATATCTCGCGCCCTCGCGGGTAGCGGAAAAAGGAGGTGTGACAATGACTTGATCCTCTTCACCGAGGTACGTAGGCAGCTTAGACTTTCATTCTAAGTTCAGTCGCATGAGTTTCAAAAAAAAGAAAAAAACGTTTGGCGCCATCAGATCATTATGTCAATTCTTCCAAGTGTAGAGGCACATATCTATGAGGAAAAGAGACGATTTTCTTTGAAGCATAAAAGATTTTTTTTATTGCTTCAATAGTACAAAAGTTGATACATCAAAAACATGTAGAGACAAAGGGAATAAGACGTTTTCCTATACAAAGCCTAATTCATGAAAATAATCGTAAACTAGGCTTTGTGGCCGACTCGTCCTGAATGCTTCTTTCAAGTCCATATGACGTCTCCACATTATAATACACTATCCTCAATGCCTCATATATAAGAAGTCATCTCTCTTGAAAAAAAAACCTTCAATCACCACGGGAGCCGCCATTGATAAATTTCAAGATCATCACCAAATCAAGAGCAAAAAGTTGGTGAAAGGGTGACTCCGCATCTTGTGTGACATTTCGGACTGATATCTGCACTCATCGAACTTGTTCGCAAGTCTGCAAAAGAAATAAACAAAGAGATAAGATTCGTGATGATAGTTGAACCCATTACAAGCTGTAAAATCAACTTCAAAAATATTTGTTAGGTTAACCAAGAATGAATGGAGCTTCATCTTCAATGAGACTATATTTCTTGACGTCCTAATTTCGTAGGTTCAAACTATAGGTGATGTCGACGCTCCTAGTTCAAGATACAGTTCTTCCGGCCAAAAGCACGCAAACCTGAAAGTTCCCTGCTGTCAGTTTGATTTTCAGTATTTTTTTGTTTCTAGACCGAGAAGAGTTCAGGGATGGAATTTTTATGTGTTATAGCTCTAGGAGTTTTCTCTCCAACGAGACAAACGGATTGTAATTTCGATACTCCTAGCTCAAGATACAATTATTCTCGTTGAAGGTACGCAAACTTGAAAGTTCACTGCAGTTAAGTCGAAGTCTCGAATTTTCCGTTGATAGACCGATAAGAGTTCGATATGAAATTTATAAGTCCCTCAGGTCTCTGAGTTTTCTTTCTAAATGTTCAAACGGATTGTAATTCCGACACTTGTAGCTCAAGATATGATTCTTTTTTTGCCGGAACTACACGAATCTGAAAGTTACTGCAGCTAGGTGGACTTTAAAAATTTTCTGTTTCTAGCTCGGAAAGATTTATGTCACGAAACTCATATGTATTGCAGATGTATGAGTGTACTTTCAAAATGCTCAAGCGGATCACAAGTTGGATTCTCCTAGCTCGAGATATGAATTTTTCCACCATAGCGCGCAAAGCTGAAAAGCAATTTCGCGGACAGATGGGTTAAGTTCAGAAAGTTGCTTCGGACAATCGGCTAAGAATTCTTCTATGATACTTTGAAGACTTCATTAGCTATGAGTCTTATTTCTAATGGTGCAGACGGCTCGTGATTTGGATGCTCCTAGCTTGAGATATGCATGTTCCAATGATAGTATGCAGTGCTATGAAGCCGAGATGACAGACTTGTGTATCACATTCAAAAGTTCATTCCGACTTGTCCTTATGGAATTTGGCCCCAAATTTTGGATATGTCACTGTGGTGCAAGTTTTGATTCTGCAGGACCAAGCGGATTGCAGTTTGGACATTCCCAGGTGCAGATACGATTTTTTCAATGCGAGCATGAAATGCTATAAAGTCAAAACAACAGAAACACGCCAAATACTTGCTCGCCGATGTTCGAAAAGCCTACTCCGGTGGCCTTCCTCGCCATCCTGCACCAATGAGATATGGTACATGTCGCACTCGCTCGCCAAGGATGAAACATGGTCGCTCGAGCTCCAAGCCTCTTTCTCACCAAGATGCATCATGTTGCTTAAAGGGATGTGCCAAGTTGTTGTACTCTCTCGAAAACCTACAAAAATAAGAAAAGATTTTGGAGCCCTCGGTGCCAACAAGATGATGTTTTTGCGGATACGGTGCAAGTAGCACGACGAAAAGCTCGATTAATGAATATCGGTGCCATAGTACGACGTTTCTGCTTTTACTGATACGCTTCGATTCGATATGATGGACATCAAGGATTTTCCAAATCGGCATGCAAAAGGGAAGTTAAAATTTGGGAGCCTCGCTAATCTCTGGCCACACACAAGCAATAAAGACAACGACATGAAGCTTTCACTTAGCAACAAGAATCGGTGTCAATGACACGACGCTTCAATGCGGATGGTCAGTATTTTGACGTGCACTTCTCCGTCAAATCTCGAGGGATCGTACCCTTCATGAACCTACAAAAAGAAGAGGGGAGCACCTCCGAGCCTGCAACAAAAGAAAAGGGAGAAAAAGAAGTATGTTGCCCGAACAATCCTCGCGATTTCGGCGATCGATCGATCAAAGATTGGTTGCATATGGATCAAAAGGGCTGGAGCTTCAACATTTATAGATGTTGTCTATCACCGAGTCTTCTTACCAACGATATAAACAGCTCGTAGTTCGGATGCTCCTATCTTGAGATATATATATTTTTAGCAAGAGCATGCGAAACTGGAATATCGAACAATGACAGAACTTAAACCAGGATTACGAAGCTCACCTGGGATGCTACGATGCGAATCTAGATCCAAATTTTTGATATGTTGTAGTACTCCGAGTCTAGTTTCCGTATCCATAAACCACTTGTGATTTCGACGTTCTTACACCAAGATATGATTTTTTTTATTCAGGACACACAAAACTGGAATATCGAGCAGTGACAGAACCTAAACCAAGATTATGAAGCTCACCTGGGATGCTACGATGCGAATCTAGATCCAAATTTTTGATATGTTGTAGTACTCCGAGTCTAGTTTCTGTTGCAGCAAACCACTCATGATTTCGGCGTTCCTACACCAAGATACGATGTTTTAAGTCAGGACGCATAAAACTGGAATATCGAGCAGTGATAGAACTTAAACCAAGATTACGAAGCTCACCTGGGATGCTACGACGCGAATCTAGATCCAAATTTTTGATACGTTGTAGTACTCCGAGTCTAGTTTCCGTAGCCGCAAACCGCTCGTGATTTCGATACTCCTACACTAAGATACGGTTTTTTTGCTTAAGACGCACAAAGCTGAAATTCTTGGCAGCAACTGCACAAAAAAAACGTTAGGAGAATCGAGCGACGGGATTGCGTTGCCAACTATTGACGAGTACCTTCAAAACCACTGTTGTTTTCATCAAAGAGTGGAGAATTGCTGCTATGGCAACAATCACAGGAGAGAGCAGTGAATTTATAGAAAGGGAATTGATAGAATTTAAGGAAATTCTTGGCGCTCAAGTCACAATACGTGTAAACAAGGAAAATATCACGTCCAAATTGGAGTTGGTCAAACTTGAAAGATGGAAACAGAAAATTAAAGGAAAGATTTTTTGGATCCATATATGTTCGTACAAGAAAGGAAAAAGAAGGTCTTGCAATTAACCAAGAAAGTGCCATGTTTGGAAATCTCTCCTTAATGCATGACTTCAAAAGAGGAAAGTGATTCAAGTGCTTGGTTTATGCTTCCTATACGTCTATTACTTTCAAGATTTGCATGACTTTGTACTTGGAAATATTGACTTAATAAGTCCATAAGGCTTTGGAAAATAAGAAATCATTCCATGGACAAGTAGACACGCATGTAGGTTGCGCTCCCGAAAATGAAAAATTGCGATCAGACTCCAAATCAGAAAATGATAGTAAATAGTATAACGTGTGGAACTGTTCTTCTCACATATACTTCAAGACTTGTCTTATATTTTCGCAAGCTTACATCCCGCCAAGCTTTGAAGTAGGGGCATTTGTAGACAATTAAAATTTTGTCAAATTTAAATCCATAAAATTTTTGGATTTTACCGCAAATTAAATATATATTGGTCCAATTAAGCAACATGGACTGGTATAATTGGGTTATTTATTTAAATCCAATCAAATTGATTTAAATAAATGTCCATTAATATATTATTGGGCTAGCTCGTCAATTAGTCTTCTATCAAATGGACCGGCCCATAAGCCTCAAGTCCAATGATCCACTAGGGTTTCTTGAAGACTACTCCACCCCACACCTATATAAAGGGGTCAAAGGAGAAGGCTAAGACAAGAAAGTAAGCAGAAGGAAAGGCTAAAGAAGCTCCGAATGATAGCATCAAGGTCTCCATCCATATCTGCAATCATCGTCCGTGGTCAAATTCCAAAGGCGAACTCAAGTCATAGGCGGACGACTTCAAATATTCCGTTCGTGATAACTGCAACATCAAATCCTGGTTCGTGACGAGCTTCAAATTGTTCGTGACGTACTACAAATCTGAAATCCGTCAAGTTCAAGATCAAGCTTTCAAGCTCTTGAACCATCATCCGCGACGAGAAGAATCAGAGGACTACATCTCTTTTGATTTAGAGATATTTTAGAGATTGTAACCCCATCATTTGAATTTAAATATAATATTTGTCGCTATTTTTCTTGTCTTGATTATTATTTTTTGAGGAACGAAATTTAGTTGTTACATACGTATCTAAACTAAATATTATTATCTTAAAATATATAGATTAATTATTTTTACAATATTAGTTATAAATATATGATTGCGTATTAATGTGCATATATTTATTATATTAAATTTTAAGTTTTGATATTACTTAATTTAAAATTTAATTTAACTGTGTATTTACACTTGTGTAACAAAATAATATATGTGTAATTACACTATAATTACACTATGACAAACAAAAAAAATAGTGAAGTAATCCATCTCTCATATTATGTATCGTGTTTCTCTTTTACACGCCCGTTGAAAAATATTAATTAAGTAAGAGAATCATTCTACCCTTATTATGCCTTAAGATATAATTTTTCTTTATTAAATTTATTCAATTTATTTGTTATCTCCATCTTCAATAATAATTACTACTCTAAGTAAAAAAGAAAAAAATAATTAATTTTGTTTTAAAATTTAAAGTGATAAATAATTTGAATAATTATTTTTAGTAACTACCATCACCAGCATACGACATTATCAATACTTTTTCCTAACGACAAAGAATTTATTACGGTCGACTTCATTTCTTTCTTGGTGTAATGAAAAAGTTACTTTTCTGTATTCTGAATTTGTAAACCAGCTACACTCTCTTTCTTTCTCTATCGAAAAACCGGACCGAAAGGCTAACCTGAACCGTTGGATCCATATATTGCCGGCGATACAGATGCGGCCGACCGTCCGATCACTATCTCTTGTTCTACTCCTCGCCGCCTTCCTCATCGTTTTTCCGGTGTTTGCTTCCGAGTCCGATCACAAGGTATAAATCTGACATATTCTACATTGCAACGGGGAAACCCTAATTCTAGCTCATTATTTATTTTTCATGGTTCATACTTGTAGAAATTCCGTCACTTTCATGGAATTGTTCCCGTGTTAGTCAGATATTTGGGGATTTTGATTGCTGGGATGTTACTCGTGCGTCATTTTTGTAATTTGTGAGCCATTATATATTTGATTAAGATTGAATGAATAAAATAAAACAATGGATGCAACTAGGCATCCATCCTATATATAAATGCTCTATGTTCATTCAACTCCAGGGGCGGATCCACCATGTAATCTATGGGTTCTGGCAAAACCAGTAGCTTTGGCCTAGACCCTATATATGAGTTAAGAAATTCATCAATGTGTATAAAAAGTAGAATTTTGAACCCAGTGATTAGCGTACTTAAGGTTGCTGTCCTAGAATCTTAAACCCATAAATTTCAAATCATGCATCAGTCAAATCCACCCGGATCCCATTTAATTCAAGTGCTCAAAATTGGCTTCTAGGACCACTCAGGAGTTCTCTAGCATTAGATTTTTACTATACAGTTTATACTGATGACTCGTATCACAGTGTTAATGCCAATACCGGATGAAATTAGATATCTTTTTTTTTCCTGAGAGGAAGTAATGTGTGACCTGTAGATCTTAAAATAAATTCCTTTGTTTCATCTCAAAAATTTCAATTTCCTGATGATTTCACGTGCAATTGACCTTTGTAACCATTACATCTTTCTAGTTGTAAGTACTGAGCAAGATGTTGTAGTGAAGTAAAGTGCTAATAAGTTTTCAGAATGATTGCATGTGCATGCAGTAGTTTATACAGGATTTTGCATGTCAATCTATTGTCATAATTCGGTTTGTATACATGTTTGGATGTGAGGCTGTGGGGTTCTAATGGTTTACTTCTTAACCCGAATTGATGTTTACTTTGTACTCCCTCCGTCCAAATTTATGCGATGATGTTTGGTTGGATACGGTGTTTAAGAATTAATAAAAGACTTTTGAAACGTGTGATCTTAAAACAAGCCTTAAAAATTTCGTTGGCTATAAATCATCATATTAAGGGTAAAATATAAAGTCTAAAATTAAACTGTTACTAAATAATGTAAGGTGTCTTTCTTTTTGGGACCGGCTAAAAGGAACAAATGTTACATAAATTGAAAATAGTGGGAGTGGCAGCCTACTACATATACACACTAGTTCTTAGAAAAGTATGATTTACATATATGATTATTTTTCCCCGAAGCTATGTCTGATGACAGCTGTTGCTTGAAGGTGTCTCCGCCACGCTGTTATAGGTAGTCCAGGGACATCTGATAATGGTTGTTGGTTACTAAATTTTTGGTTATCTATTTTTTTTTATCAGTAAAAATTGGTGGAAAACTCTTGATATTGGAGAATCTATGTGATATGATGTTAGGTTATTCTATGAAATCTAATGCGTCCATAAGGCATTATAAAAGAAAAAAAATCTAATGCGTCTGGAAGGGTTTGTGCACGAATATTCAGCTTGTTCCTTTATGGCTTTACTTGTTAATCTGGATAAGTGACACAAACACAACTCCATTTTGATCTTACCATGTAACTTGTCTTATCTGGTAATTTAATTGCTTGCCAATGTTTGTTATGAATTACTTGCATGGTAATATGGATTAAATATTTTCCTTCTCAAAAAAAAAAAAAAAAAAAATTCCTTCTCAAATGATATGGATTAATTATTTTCTGCTGCTTAAAATCTGTGAGCCGCCTTCTATATTTCTCGTGTTTGCTTCTGGACTTCCGGTGTTATCTTATTATCCCCCTATCAAAAGGTTCTTTCAATTTTTCTTATTACCTTGTAAAAACAAACTCAAAGTACGACCTAAACATATCTGTAGTAAACTTTTCGATAAATTTAAGAAGTAATAGGAGGATGATGTACATGTAAACCTAGCAAAAAAACTTTTTCATATAACAATGGTAATGTTATCAAAGGTGCACTTAAAGCGCGCTTAAGCCCTAAAGCGAGGCCCAAAACATGTTGAGTGCTTCGCCTAACTTAGCGAGCATTCAGTATTGTCATCAAGGCTCTAAGGCATAATTTTTCTTGCCAATAAGCGTAATCCTAAAGAGTCGATAAACAAGATATTTCACTTTATCATAAATTTTCTTCAATTTCTTTGTTCATTTATTTTGTATTTATGCTTATAGGTATTAGTCTTTGACTACACATACATATTTACAATTTTTTTTTCTTTCTGTTTGTGCCTTTCTTCGTTAAACCCCACGCTCTATTTGCACTTAGAGCCTTACCATACCTTAGAGCTTTTTTTTGCGCTTTTCGCCTTTGATAACACTTAATGGTAGTGATCAGTGTGCGCGTGCCTCAATTATTCCACTAAGTATCTGCTACCTCCCACCAACGTAGGTATCGGATAACTCTGCCCACCAAAGGTTTGGCAAATGAGAATAATCACCTAACTTTGTTTCCTCTGTTGGGATTTGAACTGTGGTCTCTCATGATTTTCACCCATATCATTTACCGTACACCATTCCCTTAGGTGCAAAGAAACACATTGTTGGCAAAAGGAAAGTTCATTCTGCAGACATACAAAAGCTGCAAATGATTCTCAAAATAACTTAGCAAGTGAAGGACTGCTCTAGGAATGATCCTTTAAGTGGCCAATGGTGTTGGAAAATGGTATTTCTCATATGGTTATTTAGTGCTAAAGTCTTGCCTATACTGGATAAACATCTTATCAAGGTGTATTTTCTCATGATAATTACCACACAACTGTCCCATTCTCCACTACATGATGATATTTTAATGACCATGCTGCTAATTGGACATATGTCTTGTTTTCTGGTTATTTTAAAAACACTGAACATATGTCCTGTTCTACTGTGTTATAGTAAGTTTGGAGTTCATGACATATGCAATTCTTAAACTCTTCATCTGTCAGGTAAATGGATTAGTAAATTCTAATAAACATTGGATTATTTAAGCTGCAAGTACCTGTATATTTCTTTAAAAACTTCTCTACCGACAAGCGGCTTCCTTAACACTAACGAGGCCGACTCAGTCTCACGTGCACCCCCTTTTGCTCTTATTATTGCAATTCAAATTCTCTTTCTGAAGAAGGTATATAATTTGTTTTTCAGGAGACTTTATGGTTCTTTTCACGCTTCATTCTACTCTATTACTTGTTGCTGTCAGTTGGACTGCTGCGGTCTGATGCATTTAAATTTTATGATTTCCTTTCTCCCTATAGTTTGTCTATTCACGCACAGGTGTTTGTAAGATGTTAATCCAATATTGTTCTTTTAGCTTATGTTTTTGTGCGATACATGTTTGCCTAATTCTTTGCTCCACATTTTGTTCACTTCTGAATATTTGGAGAAAAATCTCTTAGAATATACAAAGCACATATCCTGTAAACTTTTGCAAAGTATTAATGGATGCACCAGTAAAGTGAATTTATCAGTACACTCATGCTTGTTCTTTCTTATCTAATCATTTGTCATATGCAATTGCTTTTCTCTGACCCCTGTTCTTTCTCATCAGTATCAACCAGATGATCCAGTTACCCTTTGGGTAAATAAAGTTGGACCATATAATAACCCACAGGAAACATACAACTATTACAGCCTACCATTCTGCCATGCATCTGGCTCTACTCACAAATGGGGTGGCCTTGGTGAAGTTTTGGGTGGAAATGAGCTTATCGATAGTCAGGTTGACATAAAGTTTCAAAGTATGTGGGTCTCTTTTAATTTGAATCCTAGTTTTTTCTTGTTTGATTTGAGTTGACATGGACTATTCCGTTTTACAGAAAATGTGGACAAGGGTGGCATTTGTGAGCTTGAGCTTGATGAAACGAAGGTTAAGCTATTCAAGGATGCTATCGAAAACAATTATTGGTTTGAATTCTTCATTGGTACGTATTAATTTTTGATATATTTTAACATAATATGCTAATGGTTGTAAACAGTTGTTTCTGCACCAAAGCACAGAAGTTCCCGTTAAATTTGGAATGATATAATACATATACGAAAAATCAAAATCTTCAAAGACTACATTTTATTCAAGTTACTACTATTGTTCCACCACTGATCATATTGTATTTCTTAATTTATTTTTGATAGAAGTCCGTGAAATACTCCAATAAGAACATCTTTTCCTCCCTCATATTTGTTACGTAGTGTCTGTTATGGCAAGTAAACTAAATATTTCTGTAGCTATCCTGCATTAAGTATATCTACATTCTCTCTTCTGGTTTTATGATTCCTGAATAATAATAAAGATCATGGATGCTTATTCATCAAAAAGAGATAAATTACAAATTAATGAATAAAGAAAGATCGTGGATGGTTTTACGGATAGCATATTGAGGGAACATTCTCCCGCTAAAATTATGTACGGAATTAGAAAGATAGTTGACTCCTAAAGCTTTTTAATGGACACCAAAAATTTAATGTAATCTGTTAGTCTACTCTTTAGTAAAGTTCGAGCTTGATTTTAAAAATATTTTCTGGGACTTTAAACAAGATAACAATCACGACTTTTTTTGTTGGCTTCAAGCAAATATAAATTCAGTTTGTCCAAGAGGTTTGTTAAAGGTGTTGCTTGGAATTGGTACAGGCTAAAGCATAAAATCTTAGTATACTGCGCTATACAACATAGACACTGGGCCATACTGTTTTCTCGAGACACTATTGCATCGGACCAAAAATGCATTACAGAATACGTTCATTGCTCATTTTCCAGAGAGCTTTACATTCCGTCCCAAGGTTGCACAATTCGATGACCAAGGGATTACTGAAGATGTAATGCATGATTTCCATGTTTGTACAACATAGTTCTCTAGAATGGGACACTGCATGAAGTAATTTAGGTATGCTGAACTGCATGATGTTAAAGGTGTGCTCGAGACGCACTTAAGCCTGAAGCTTGGTGCTTTGAAAAGGTTAAGCAATTACCCTTCACTTATTGAGGCACCAAGGTACGAAGGCATGTGCCACAGAGCAAATGGCTTCTCTGTTGGAAAAGACTGCACTATGTAGTAAATATGGATGGAAAAATATATGAATTGTTAGGTAAAGTTATCTATGAATATTTTAGTGATTAAAGCAGTAAATTTGAAGCCATATAATAAAAGTGTTCATTAAATCTGAATTAGAAATTAAAAACTGCATTTTGAAAATATTTTAAAATGGTTTTTACCACATATTTCAATTAATCGCAGTTATTTCAATTTGTTTGTTCATGTTTGTTTTCTTATATTCTAGAGATTGAGATAGTGAATATTTTTAATTTTGTATGGAATATTTTTTTCCTAACTGAGGAGATATGTACCTTTTGCTTATGAAGTGACATTGATGAGGCTTCAGGTGTTTGTTGTTAACTTTTGAAGTGATGGACTTCTCTTGCAACCTCTTTTCACATATTATAAAAGAATTCCTTGTTCCTTCTATTTTATTTTGATTGTAAAATTCCTGTTGGCTTTAGGTCGATTTTATTTTTTGAGAAGTGACTTTATGTTGATTTCTCTTTTCTTGACTTCTTTTTTCTTTTTGTTTCCAAGCAAATTTATTATTCAGTTGACCTGCCTTATAAAAACATTATTTATTGTAGCATTTCTGTTTACTTTATGTCGATTCTGCTTGTCCTGACTTTTACCTTTTGTTTCCGGCCTGCTGAATATTTTTTTTCCAGATGACTTGCCTTTATGGGGTATGTGCTCTCTGAGCTTTCTTCCTTAGAAGCTTTTCTTTCAAAATTTTCTTTTTCTCTTCATATGGGTTAAGTGGTTCTAATTTGTACTTTAATTTGGTGTCGTAGGTTTTGTTGGTGAGCTACATACCGACAGAAACAGTGATAACAAGCATGTGCTTTACACGCATAAGAATATTAATATTAAATATAACAAGGACCAGGTTAGCGGCTTGTTAATTTCACCTATGGTAACCTGTTTGCATGCTGATATGCCCTGGGTTTTTTTCTTGCAGATCATTCATGTTAACCTCTCTCAGGAGAGCCCAAAGCCTTTGGAAGCTGGGAGAACCTTTGACATGACATATTCTGTCAAATGGGAACCAACTAATATCAGTTTTGCTCGTCGTTTTGATGTGTACTTGGATTACCCATTTTTTGAGCATCAGGTGAGTGTTAGTTTGGGGCATTATTTCATTAAGCAAACTTGTTGGTATGCCTCCCAAAGATGGAGCTAGTGACGGTGAATTAGTTTCCTGTATGTCGGCTTTTTGCGGTCTATTATTGGACAAAGTATATACGGTTGTCTATTTTACCATTGGAACTAGATCAATCCAAAGTTGTATTAAAAAAAAAAAGTCAATTTGAAGTTGTATAAATCCTCTCCTTGCGTTTAATGTAGCATAGCAAAATTTATTACTTTGCTTGAGTTTCATGTATTTTCTATATTGTATTCACTCTGCAGATCCATTGGTTCTCCATATTTAATTCCTTCATGATGGTCATCTTTCTTACTGGTCTGGTGTCTATGATTTTGATGCGCACACTACGGAATGATTATGCCAAGTATGCTCGTGAAGATGATGACCTCGAAACCCTGGTAACAACTCATGCGTGAACAACCTTGTGTTTGAATAAGCCTTAAAATTTAAGGCTTACTGTCTTAAATGTTAATGCTTTTGTCTCAGGAAAGAGATGTTAATGAAGAGTCTGGTTGGAAACTTGTTCATGGGGATGTGTTTCGGCCTCCTCGTTGTCTAGCATTAATGTCAGCTCTTGTTGGTACTGGGGCACAGCTGGCACTGCTTGTTCTCCTTGTCGTGCTGTTGGCGATTGTGGGGACATTATATGTTGGGTATGTTGGAACTCTTGGTATCATTCCTTGAAAACTCGCTGTTGCCTAATGAAGCCTAGAAGCTAGTTATAGGGGGTATTTGATGATGGCTATCTGCTATTTTTCTACTTTTCAAGTAATTTTGCATTAAATTGTACATTTACTAGCAGGCTGTTGGCTATTCCTGTCTACAACAATCATTTTAACTAACTCTATTTACAAGCTAAGTTGACAGAATTATCAGCTAAATAGCTTTTTTGGGGAGGAAAATGCTTACATGGCATATGTATATTCTTTTTACAGGAGAGGAGCTATTGTCACGACTTTCATAGTATGCTATGCTTTGACATCTTTCATTTCGGGCTATGTTAGTGGTGCAATGTACTCGCGAAATGGTGGTATGTACTCTTGCTTATCTATATCTGTGCATACACGACACTACTTTTATTGGATCTCCTCTCTATGGCTTGTCATCTTGGTTCACCTGACTAAGAAAGTTCAGGTGAATGGAATATTTTGCTTCATGTTTAGTTTTTTGGTTGTGCAGCTTTTATTTCCTTGTATTGTTTGGTTTACTCAGTATACATATCTGTTGATATGTTTTTATAAGGTGTTTCATTTGGGATATTTAGGATATATTTGCTTTAAAACATGCTCTCTCGCTCTCTCTCTATAAAAGTATCACGGTGTTTGATTCATGGTTGCAGGGAAAAGCTGGATCAAATCAATGATTCTCACAGCATCACTATTCCCATTTTTGTGCTTTGGGATTGGCTTTGTTCTAAACACGATTGCCATATTTTATGGGTCTCTGGCAGCCATTCCCTTTGGTACAATGGTAGTTGTCTTTGTCATCTGGGCATTCATCTCGTTTCCCCTGGCTCTTCTTGGTACTGTTTTTGGAAGAAACTGGAGTGGTGCTCCAAACAATCCATGCCGTGTCAAGACCATTCCTCGCCCTATTCCTGAGAAGAAGTGGTACCTGACACCATCTGTAGTTTCCTTGATGGGAGGATTGCTGCCATTTGGAAGCATATTTATTGAGATGTATTTTGTCTTCACGTCCTTCTGGAATTACAAGGTAATGTCTAACCTTCTGCAAGGCTAGTAAACTACTCGCCAAGTCACTTTGAATAAAAAATGAAGCTAAAAGTTCACAAATGTATATAGAAAATAGTTGATAGAATTCTTCAATTGATCGAGACTCGTTGCTAATTAATATGAGTGTGGAATTATGGCTTTGAAATACATTGAGGGGTCAAGGCAAATAAAAAAGTTCTTAATGAGGTGAGGCAAATAATTCTTAAATAAAACCATTCTCCCTTCTCCCTTTGGTTTGACAGTTGGCTTGTTCACTTCGGCTAGTTCTTAGTGTTTCAGCCACCACTGTTTAGATAGGGTTGGAAGTTGAGGGCCATCATTTATGTTCATATATGATATACATCGATGAAAATTACGTTATTCGTTTGTTTGAACTGGGTGTGTAGGATGCTGTATCATTTTATAGGAGAATGTCAATTAAAATGTTGTGGAGAATAACTGGAAAAGATTGCATAGGTTAATGACAAGGGCATTACTTCTGGACAGGCAGATTTTACATCCATTTTGGCCTCTTCTGTTTATTTTCATACCTGCAGAATTGACATTGTTGGTGCTTCTTCGCATTTTTTTTCTAACTCCTCATCAGATTCTCCTATGTCAACTCATTTCCTCTCTCCACGAGGGCGAAGAAAAGGGGGTATCATCCTTTTTTCACCGGTGGCAGGGGGGGGGGGACTTAAGGCACTTCAACCTACTCCTTTTTATGTCCATGATTAGTTGTATTTTGCGCATAGCCACTTTTTAAAATTGAGAAATAGTATATAAAGTAATGCCTTTGTCAGGTAACAACGTATTCAATTTTCATTGAATCTGTGCTGGGCTTTGCAAATTTTGAAGTGATTGCTAATTTGTTTCATTGTGTTCTTTTGCAGGTGTACTACGTCTATGGATTTATGCTTCTGGTCTTTCTGATCCTCATTATTGTTACCATCTGCGTGACTATTGTGGGAACATATTTCCTACTAAATGCTGAAAATTACCATTGGCAGTGGACTTCATTTTTCTCAGCCGCATCTACAGCTGTCTATGTATACCTGTACTCAGTCTATTATTACTATGTGAAGACTAAGATGTCAGGGTTTTTCCAGATCAGCTTCTACTTTGGATACACACTGATGTTTTGCCTTGGCTTAGGAATTCTATGTGGTGAGTATATCAACTGCAGTTCTTTATAGACCATTTATGCGATATTGCCTTTGAGTAGGATTTGTTTTCCATCGTAAGCTCTCCGTGGTGATAATTTATGTTAGCTTTAGTTTTGTTGCTGTCTCGTTGCTTTGGACACGGATGCATATAAGTCTGTCTCTGTAGGTTTCCTGTATGTTGCTTGTAGGAGAACACAGTTATTGTGGCTCTTCATTTTGTTTTATGTTGTCATAATCAACCATGTAATTTTGTCAACTATGCTCAGGTGCTGTTGGATTTTTGGGCTCTAATCTATTTGTGAGGAGGATTTATAGAAACATCAAATGTGACTAATTTTCTTCCAAAGTAGAGTAGGACAGACAATGCCCTTTATTCAACTGATCACTTGGCTATAAGGTCAAGAAGAGCCTCAAGAATCATGTATCTTCGTTGGGGTTGGTTGGTGCCTCTGCCAGGAATCGTTGGAGTCCTGAAGATTTTCCCTCTTCTTTGGGCTGTAAGAGATTCTTTTTTCCTTTGTACTTAAAATTAGAAAGATTAGAGAGTTTTAAGGGATTCAAGGCTAGTTTGGTAAGGGTTTCAGACAGTCATATATAATTATTTGGGACACTCTAAGCACTGATCCTTGATATTTGTTGGTTGTTGTTGATTATTGCCAAGGAATGAGACTCAGGTCAGTTTTTTCTGATTGGTGAACAAGTTAGGACCATGTTTTGGATATATACATTGTATTTTTTGAAGCAGGAACCAAATTTTCCATCTTCCCTATTTAATTGGATGTAAGATGCTCAAAAAGGATTGTAGCTTTTCAGGAACTTCTGTATAATTGATGTGAAGCTGCTTGTTGCTTGTTTAGTCGAGCTTTGCTACATTGTTAATTTGCTATGCAGACCCCCCCCCCCCCTTTTTTTTTTTTTTTTTTTTTTTTTTTTGGCTTCGCCAGGAAAATTTGTTCCTTTCGTGCTGTTTCTCAATAAGGCTAGCAAAATCTGTGTAACGTTCAAGGTCAAAGGTAACTCAAACACGAGATTTTATGTGTGTTGTGTGTGTGTAGCGTATGGACACAACTTTACCAACCATTACGGATTTCTTGTGTTTATTTTCAGAAATGAAAGGACTTTGATGTGATTGTTGAGCGTGTAATCTAGTACTCGATCAGTTTAAGTGTTTAAGTTAAAATTAGTCTCTCCTGTCTAAAAATGATTTGGTGACAAAATGCTACTACCGTCCTATTCTTTCTAAATGTGGATCAATTTTTTAATGTTTTTCACCAGTTGACTAATAGGATTATTTAAGAATTAAATATCATTATTTATGTTTTAAATTTTATTTTAGTATCTCTTTCGTTGTTATCTATGTAATATAAAAATAAAGTTAACATACAAAAAAAAGCATGCTCGTGAGAAAGACCCGCGACCACGCTGCTGGCTATAATGCTTACCATGGGCAAAGGTTGAATTCTTTAGCCCTTTTCTGCAGTAGAAAATTCATTTCATTCCCCTCCACGATTTGTTCACTTAATATATGTAGGTTTGGGTATGAGTTATTCATATCTCGATTTGTTTAAATGCATTTTTTTACAAACACTTATTTGCTCTGAACAAGTATGATTCAATTTTTTTGTACCTTCTTAAAACTACTAACTACTAAGACGTTCACGAAAAGATTATGTGAATGTTACTTTTACCATCAATCTATTGACCCATCTCTAATGCCAACCACCAGAAGTCCACCACTAGCTACCACTGCGCCACCACCACTTTCACTAGTTGACAACAAGTAGTTTTGGTCATCATTGCATAATCACCATCAGCCTGCACAACTGCCCCCACAAACAACCTTCACCAACCACAACTATCACTAACCAGTTATAACTAGGGTGGCAAACGGGCGAGTCGGATCGAATATGAGCGGGTAGAAAATGAGTACTTCAAAAAAAATGAATAAATTATCCGATCCGACCCTATTTGAGACGGATAAAATGAGTTACGGATAATATGGATTTACAGTATTTAAATTAATTTTTTTCTTCTAATTTTTTTAATTATTATTTTAATTGAATGTTATATTTATTAAGTAAATAAATATAAATATACATATTTAGATACTAAGAAAAATAGGTTAAACTATCCAATATCCAGATATATAACTCCCTTTGATGCTTCCGTTTAAATTGTGGTTGGCAGTGGAAGACAGGACAAATTAAAGCCACAAGCCTTGTGAGTATGAAAGGCTGATATTAAAGCAGTGACATTCACATTCACAAGATAACTGGTGAATCCTGCTAAGTTGATAAACTGATAAAGCTAGCCATACACTATTGACACGTGGAAGATAAACCTCTCGCTATTTCCACAAGCCCCATCTTCTTATATATCCTCACTACTCAAGTGAGAGCAGAGCAAAGCAAAGCAAAGAAAAAATTTGTAAAAATGGCCAGTATTTCAGGTACCATGGTTAGCACTTCTTTCCTCCCAAGGAAACCAGCTGTGAGTAGCCTGAAAGCCATACCAAATGTTGGGCAAGCTCTCTTTGGTATTAAATCTCAGAGGGGTGGTAGGATTACTTGCATGGCCAGTTACAAAGTGAAGCTTATTACACCAGAGGGAGCTGTTGAGTTTGATTGTCCAGATGATGTTTACATTCTTGATCAAGCTGAGGAAATGGGACATGATCTTCCTTACTCATGCAGAGCTGGTTCTTGCTCTTCTTGTGCTGGAAAAGTTACAGCTGGAAGTGTTGATCAGTCTGATGGAAACTTTCTTGATGATGACCAAATGGCTGATGGATTTGTGCTAACTTGTGTTGCTTACCCACAGTCTGATGTTACTATTGAGACTCACAAGGAGGAGGAGCTCACTGCCTAAGCCCCTTCATCTCATTATTTCAAAAAACTTTGATGAGCATTTATTTTCATATGTAACTTTTTTTTTCTCATAAAATATGCTATCTTGCAACTTCTAGTCAATGACTTTGATTTGCTTAGTATATCAACTTTTGTCTCCTTATTCCCTGCTTTTAGATGTGTTACTTTTCATGTATATTTAACAATTTTCAAGATTAGAAAATTACCATTAGTTACTCTATTCAGGTCCAACACAATACTTTGTTATATAAACCTAGGGCTATTTACAGATAGAAAGTTAAGAGGTCTTAGATGTGCAAGCCCTACATCTTTGATGCAGGATGGAGCTAGAGTAAGTGGCGGGTTCGGCCAAACCCAATAGCTTTGGTTCACCTTAGATTATAGACAGAGTTCCACGTCGCAAAACACAAAAGGGATACTGGGTATATAAGTTAACAAGCCTTAGACCCTAGTAACGCGTTTTAAAGCCGTGAGGGTCCAGACCTAGAGCGGACAATATCACTAGCGGGCTAGGCTGTTACAGTTAGTATCAGAGCCACTCTTATGTCAGTCTTGCCACTATAGATAGAGTCCCACATCGGCAAAACACAAGAGGGATGCTGGGTATATAAGTTAACAAGCCTTAGACTCTAGTGACGCATTTTAAACCCGTGAGGGCCCAGACCCAGAGCAAACAATATTAGTAGCAGGCTGGGCTGTTACAATATTTGTCTTAAAAAGTCTGTTGAATATGTAAAAGTTATTAATGTAGAACCTAATTACTTAAAACGATTAGAACTCCAAACCCATAAGCTTGAAGGTAGTTTTGTTATGCTACTAATACTTGCTCTGCTACTCTGTACGGGCGTAAAACAAAAGCACCTTAAAAGTCCATCATTATCAACTGAACGCATTTCCATGTAAAATTAGGTGTATATTCATCAATGTTCATCAAAACTGTTTCTTTACAGTTCAATATATGTTCATTTTCTGAGTTACAAAATAGATGCCTAATCTATGAACTGGTCTCCATTGCCAGATAGCAAAGACTGCAATAAATACTCGTCTAAAAATGGTTTACCCCATGCAGGAAGTGCTCCGCGGCTAGTGTCTGAGTATGGACTGGTAGGTGTATATTGTACAGAATAAATACTTGGCTTGCATGAGAAAAAATCATGTCTTTTGAAACAGATCAAAGAGAGTTTCTGGCTTGTCTGCATCCCTATTATCCACATTCTCTTCTATATCTGTAACCAGAGGTTCAGATGAGTGCCTTTCATTATCCGCATTCTCCTCTGTATCAGTGGCCAGATATTCAGATGAATAATCCCTATTTCTGAAGGAAAGTTCATGTTCTGGTGAATTTGAGGTTTCAACAATGCAATCTTCTTGTTGATCATTTGACAGGACATTCTCATCTAGATGGTGAAATGAACCTCTAGAGGAACATGGAGATAAAGTTACCGTTGCTATCTCATCCCCCTCATCTATCGTTGATCCTAGGGAACACGTTGATCTTGTAGTGATAGAGCGTAAAGCATCTCGTTTAGACTTGTCCTTTACTCTCTTACACCAACTGTGAAGCGATTCCCGAACACTTTCAGCAACGAGAGCCTTTCCACACCGCGAACCCATCTGTAACAAAAAGTTTATGCAAAAGTCATTAGCTTAAGACTAGTTCAGTTGGCATTTTAATATTTGGTAAATGTATTAAGACTAGAGAAAAAAGGATCACCTGTGAGATAATTACGTTTAAAGGAACAGTGCTATGGCTACACCAGAACTGCACAAGAACCCTGTCCAAAGAGTGCAGTTTCTGAGTACCAAATAATATGCATCATACAGTAGCAGAAAGAGTAAATTGCAGCCTTCACTCGATGTTAACTATGACTAGTCAGTAATGCATTGTTGTGTGAACTAGTTTCACTGAATAAGATTTGATCAGAGAAGATTGATGGATGCAGTTACATGCTAGAAAGTGAATCGGTGGATTCTAATCGTAGAAGATGAGGGATATTGATATAGTTGAAAGAGGATTGCAAACAAATAGACTAGGCAACTCAACTCTCGCCAAAAGATAGATGTATGTATACAACAAAAGTGTATATTACATACCCTGATATCAATCTGATAACAACCATCGCATGGTTCTTCATGAAACACGCCCGTTGCTCGAATCCCCACTGCACAATTGGATTAATGCTGTTATGAAGTGAATCATCAATCTAAAAGAAGAAAAAATCTTCTCCAGCGAGAAAATAGTAACTTCTAAGCCAATACAAATACATGGTTTCAGAATAAGAACAGCTTGTATGAGTAGGTAGCCCTCCAAAAATTGCAAATATTTGTTTTCTGACATCATTTTCATGTCTATGTTTGTCAATAGGAGTGGTAATCTTTCACTTGAGTATATTATGTTGAAGAGAGTGTGCAGACTGAACTTGTAATTTTCTCAGATAAAAAGAAAAAAGAATTCAACCAAATAGAGAGAGAAGTGAACTGTTCGTTTTCATTTCTAAAGCATTAAGAAAATGAAAAATTGATAACATGATATCATAAGGGAAGAATCCTCAACTACCTGAAGGGAATCCAGTCTTACTAAATAACTAATTTAATGTTACTATGATTGAACCGTTAAATGTCCGACTTCGGTTCAAGCCTTCAAGGGATGTGCTGTTGTCTCGTCATATGATCTTGGCAATCATCATCTCATGAGCTAGCTTTTAAGGTTTAGTTAGATCCAACGTTCATGTGTTACTCTTTTCATGCAACATCTGTTTAACGTTCTCTATTTTATGTTCTCTTAACTGTGCAATCTAGTCCTAGTTATTGCAAGAATGGAAGATACTAAAGAAGCATATAGATGTTATTTTGTAGCATAAATTCCTTTCAACTGATTATCTACTCCACATTCATTTTTTGGCAGAAGACAAAAAAATTTATGTGTCGACCTAAAGAAGAAGTATTAATCTGAAACAAGAAGATGATGCATGGACAATAGAAAAGAAGAAAGGCAATGAATCTCACCAAGGACCAGATAAATGTTGCCATTTCAAAAGCATTCTGCATACAGAACAGAAAACAATCGAGGTTAGGACGTTTATCTTTATCATTTACATCTGTTTTGCATGAAATGAATATTGAACAGTGAATCAAGCATAAGAGCTATTGACCTGAAATGATATGAACTGTATTAATCGTAATAGTATCTTCGGTTTGCCAAACCAAAACAATTCATCGCGTGGCTTTACTTGTGTTCTAGTAAGTGTGCCCTTAGGCTCTGCAATTTCAAGTGCCAACACGGAGACTACATGCTGTAGTTTTGTTCCAACCACCATGACAAGCTTTGGCACAAGACAATATAATGTCGAGCATCAGATACATATATTAATTCAACTAGAAACGGACCAAAGAAGGGAGGCTGACTTACAATGGCAGGAATAAAAGAAAGCCAGAAGTAGATATTAAGGCCTGCAATATATGTATGAAACATCATTCTGAAATTTCAACAAGCCAACTAGAATGATGTTTTCACATTAAAAAATTGCATTACCATGAATGTTGATGAAGATGCATATGATGGCATAAGCCCAAAGGATCCAGCTGTAAAGTCCTAGAATAAGTCAGCATAAATATTCAACTATCAAAACACTCATTTCTACAAGAAACTATGATCAAGTTCCTTAACTATGCAAAGAAGGGCTTTTCTTCTTCTCTTTATGTATATATATATTTAATTTATACTTGGTATACAAAATATATACATTTTCCGGCACAAAAATGGAATTATCCCAAAAATTTATCCCAACATATTCCCGACTTAGAATATATTTTTGCAAAACAAAAACACCTAGAAACATTTAAATATACGTCAACAGACCCTCAAGGAGGACCTCAAGTTTTTTCCAGATGTTATAATACTGAAGTATGATAATGATTAAGTCAAAATATCCTCCCATCTATTATGAACTAAATTGATCTAAACCAACAACAAAACATACCTGATCCCTACAATTTCATAAAATTCATCTTCCATGCTACGAACCATGTACTTATGGAAATTGTAAGTAAGCGGAAGCTTGTGATTCTGCATGTTATAGAAGCAAGGGTCAGACATTACAGGTAAATAGTGAACTTTGGAAAAAAATAGAATGAGAGCATTCAATTTTGTGTTCAGAGATTAATTGCTTAGCATCAACAGCATCAGCACATCGAGGGTGATATCGACGAATTTTAGCTGTGTAAAAGGATAATGAGCATTTTGCCTCTTCCCTTCCCTCCTCATACACATGAGGATTGAGATATTTATAAGGAGAATAATCTAAAGGAAGTAGCAAAGAAACGGAATACCTACAGTGATAAAGCCCAATCTCAATGCCAAGTAATCTGACTTATGAATTGAAGTCCTGAACTGCCTTAGAAAGCAAAGCTGCAAGGTTACAAAAAAAATGCATGTCAAATACATACAGAGCTAATCTAAAAACAAATTGCTAAATTAATATTCAAAGACAAGTCTGTAATCTTAACAAATCAACGGATCAATTGAACAGGGGTGAAGGGAACAATTTTGACTGTAACAATAGTTTAGTCTAATACAAATTGTAAATTTAGACTAGACGATAATATTGTCGACAACTTGATAAGAAAAGAAAAGAAGTCTAGTGGTGTCGAAATTTATCAATAGTTCATTAACCTATTTGGTGACAATCATTTTCCCTCCTTGTGTTAAAAATCAAGATCCTCCTCAAACCTTACAGAAGACTGTATAATGTTGTTGTAATATGGAAAGAGCTATTACCATCCATATAAGAATTCGACTCCTACTCCATGGATGAGAAGCATGATGCAGAGCAAAGGTGGATTGTCGCCTCATCTCCTTATTCCTTGGCACTAAGGTAACAGGAAAAGATCATGAAAGAATGATATGCAGAGACAATGCTTAGAAGCTCAGCTCTATGCTAAAAGATATTTAAGACAATTCATGCAATCAAATTGCATACATGCTGAACTATCCATCCATATTAAGATTCCTTAAATTCGTACTTTGTGCAAGTATTACTTATATTTATGGCTCATTTCAGAACGAAGGAGAATTATTACCTTGCAAGTTGTTCTCTGCCCCAGAGCTCACTTGGTTTTCCCATTTCCTCCAACTGTAGATCTACAATCAAATTCATTCAGAAGAAAATAATAATCCTGCATGCCTTAATATTAAAAGCACAGACAAGGAAGAGCATGAACTCTGGTGTTTCACCTCAAATATATAGGGGTATCATCCGACATCACTTGGACGAAAAACTTCACAAGATATATACATAATACTTTCTTTTCAAAACAACATGTATATGTTGAAGTTTGACAAACAATTTTGTCAATAGTAGTCCCACATCGGTGGGAAGAAGATTTGGGGGGATTTTCTCCCTATATAAGAAGGCCTAATATTTAGGATTTAAACACACCTCTCATTTGCCTTCTTATCTTCTTAAGGCATTTGTATCTTCTCTCTTTAGTATTATTTCAATTGTATTTTGGAGTGGAATAAAATATTGGTTGTGTCCGAGGAGTAGGCAAAATTAGCCGAACCTCGTAAATTCTGGTGTTCTTTATATTGTTGCTTTATTGTCTTATTTATTATTTGGTGGCTGTCATAATTTTTGGTATAGTAGTTGTGACTCATTCACACTATATACATTTGGCTTCCGCAACAATTGGTATCAGAGCCAAGGTATTATCTCGGTATGCTCTGTGGTTGCAGCGTAGTCTAATCTTCCACATCAGAAAAGATTTATCTTGGTAACTGAGTCAAGGTTCTGTCTCGGTATGCTCTGTGGTTGCAGCTTAGTCCGATCTTCCACATCAGAAAGGAAATAATCTTGATTTGTGTCGTCAGCTATTAAATAATATTTGTGTCAAATATGGGAGACAATAAACAAGAAGAATCTACATCAAGTGTCAGCAATACGTCATCATCGGCATCTTCGCTTATGACAAGAATTGTGTCAAATGCGAAATTTGCGGTAGAGATTTTTGACGGGTCCAGGACATTTTGGGATGTGGCAAGGCGAGGTTCTAGATGTCCTTTTTCAACAAGGGCTAGATCTTGCTATTGAAGAAAAGAGACCAGACGGTATTGGAGAAGAAGATTGGAGAATTATCAACCGTGTTGCTTGCGGTACCATTCGATCTTACCTTGCTAGAGAGCAGAAATATCCATACACAAAGGTAACTTCTGCTAGTAAATTATGGAAAGCACTGGAGGATAAATTTTTGAAGAAAAACAGTCAAAATAAATTGTACATGAAGAAAAGACTGTTTCACTTCACCTATGTTCCTGGTACCACGATGAATGAACATATCACCAGTTTCACTAAGTTGGTCACAGATTTGCAAAATATGGATACAAGTTATGATGATGGTGACTTGGCCTTGATGTTGTTGGCATCACTTTCTGACGAGTACGAGCACCTTGAAACTACTCTACTCCATGGAAATGACGAAGTTTCTCTCCGAGAAGTTTGTTCGGCTTTGTACAGCTATGAACAAAAAAAGAGAGAAAAACAGAAGGGCGGAGAAGGAGAAGCACTGTTCGTGAGGGGTCGTCCTCAAAATCAAACAAGGACAAGAAAAGGAAGATCTAAGTCAAGATCTAAACCCAGCAAAGATGAATGTGCCTTTTGTCGAGAAAAGGGGCACTAGAACAAAGACTGTCCGAAGTTGAATAATAAGGCCAAACATAACAATGGAAAGGCTATTATGGATTCAAATGTAGCTGATTGTGATGATTCGGATTTCTCATTAGTTACAACGGAGCCGTCAACGTCATCGGACATATGGTTGATGGACTCAGCTTGTAACTATTATATGTGTCCCAGCAGGGATTGGTTCGTGGACTTTCAAGAAAGAGAATATGGAGTCGTCCAAACAGCGGATAATAGCCTCTTACCTTATATGGAATTGGTTCAATACGATTAAGGAACCATGATGGAATGATCGGAACATTAATAGATGTTCGATATGTACCGGGTTTGAAGAAAAATCTCATCTCTGTGGGATCCCTGGAATCAAAAGGGTTCAAAATTATTGCAGAAAATGGAGTGATGAGAGTATGCTCCGGTGCACTAGTGGTAATGAAGGCCAATCGGAAGAACAATAACATGTACCGTTATCTCGGTAGTACGGTTATTGGGACAGCGACAGTAACATCCAGTGACAACAAAGAAGCAGAAGCAACCAGGCTATGGCACTTGCGCTTGGGACATGCTGGAGGAAAATCCTTGAAAACTCTATCACATCAAGGATTGTTGAAAGGGTTAAAGACTTGCAATTTGGAGTTTTGCGAGCATTGTGTCAAAGGGAAACAGACAAGGGTTAAATTTGGTACAGCAATCCATAATACTAAAGGCATTTTGGATTATGTACACTCTGACGTTTGGGGTCCTTCCAAAACACCTTCATTGGGTGGGAAGCACTATTTTGTGACCTTTGTTGATGATTTTTCCCGAAGAGTATGGGTGTATGCAATGAAGAGCAAAGATGAAGTGCTGGGAATTTTTCTCAAATGGAAGACGATGGTGGAGAATCAAACAGGCAGGAGGATCAAGTGTATTCGCACAGACAATTGAGGTGAATACAAAAATGATCATTTCAATAAGGTCTGTAAAAATGATGGCATCGTCCGACACTTCACTGTCAGACATACACCACAACAGAATGGAGTGGCAGAACGCATGAACCGGACCTTGCTGGAGAAGGTACGGTGTATGTTGTCCAATGCTAGCTTGGGCAAAGAATTTTGGGCTGAGGCAATTACATATGCATGCCACCTCATTAATCGCTTACCATCTGCTGCTATTGATGGCAAGACACCATTTGAAAGATGGTATGGAAAGCATGCTGTAGATTATGACTCTTTGCACGTATTTGGCTCAACTGCATATTATCATGTGACGGAGTCAAAATTGGATCCAAGGGCAAAGAAGGCTATTTTTATGGGGATTACTTCTGGAGTCAAAGGACATCGCTTATGGTGTTCTATGACAAAGAAAGTAATATTCAGCAGGGATGTTACCTTCGATGAATCTTCTATGGTAAACAAGGTAACAAATGAAAATACCAAACAAGATGATGGTGCTTCTAAGCAGGTGGAGTTTGAGGGAAAATTTATTTTTCCTACACAAGAAGCAGAGGAGGAAACAAATAAAGATTATCCTCTGGAAGGAGAGCCAGTAGAGGAGATTCCAACTCAGGAACCTCAACAACAACTTGAATCAATAGCAATCAGCAGGCCAAAAAGGAAAGTAACGAAACCTGTTCGTCTCATATAGACAGTTGCTTGTGCAACCGCAATTGCAGCTGATGATGTTCCCACCACTTGTAAAGACGCAGTCCAAAGTTCAGAAGAAGATAAGTG